>OY755242.1:57332479-57932479 GCA_963576725.1 Azorinus chamasolen
TCACCTGATTAATAGATCTCATTTGACCTATTTATGCAACGGACAGGAATGATTTATACAAATCTGATAGAGGTTCACTTACAAATCATTCCTCTGACATTTAGTGAAACTCCAGTCAGTGGTTTTGGAAGACTTTGAGAGCCGTCTAATCTGGGTCAACTCTGTTTGCAAATGTGTGAAAAGGCGTTTATATGAAACAGGGGTAAACCTTGACCCGATATCTTATCATATACATATTATCTGTCCTGCGACGACACTGTTTGCAATGGACTAAATCTCTCTTTCTCATACTTTGAACGCAGAAAATGCACATAGATAGATAGATTTATTTCAATATCGAGCAACAAGACAATAGTTAACAACACATACATATTTTAAAATTACAACAATATAAAAACAAGAGCCCCATGTATCGGAGCATTATATGCCGAAAGAATGTGCTGTCAAAACATGCACAATGTTAATATATGGGAGGGGCGACTCATGTTATTAAGTTATTAAGCGACCAATGTTTTTTCTTGAGTTGATGACCACTGTGACATTGACCTTTTACGGACTGACCTCATAAATCAATAGGGATCATCTTCTTGCCATGAACAACCATCCTACTAAGTATGAAGACAGCACACACAATAGCCATGAAGATATTGAGCGGACAAGATTTTGAGCTGAAAAATAGCCTAATCGATAATGGGTTAATTTACATGTATTTAACAAGTTACAAAAATGTACATACACAGACGTTTGTTTCTCTTCAATATGTTTCCGTTCTACATGCAATTTACCACTGTGTTTGCCATCGCGGTTGTTGTAGCTTAGTCGGAGAAGGGATACGTTTATTTACATGTACACATTCTTTTAGGATGGGGTGGAATAAGTGTGAGATTGGTACCCCTTGGCAGGTTTAAACCCCTAGTGACTACAGTCTCTGACCGTTCCAAAGCGGTACTTCCACCCCTATTGTTTATTTGTTTTGTCTTTGTGCGTCTCTTTGTATTTGCTGTGCTTTCTTATGGGGCTGTTCGGGTGGCTATTTGCTTTGTATGTGGTGTTTCCTGCTTGACTCATATTTGTACATTCATTATAATATACCGATTTAACTGCATACATATACACACATACACCAAGAGAAGCAAACATTCTAATTTTTACTTTACTAACAGTTGGGTTTGGCAAGGTTTTGCCTCGTCTCTAATGCAACACTCATTACAGAAACTTTAGAGGCAACTAAGTTCAATAGAGCCCCTCTAAATAGACGCTCCAGGAGGGCTGACGGACGTTTCGCTACCCATACCTTTTCGCTACAGTCATTTCGCTACCCACCGGGAAGTCATTTCGCTACCCTGACCATTTCGCTACCTGTACGTTTCGCTACCTATCGATTTTAATAGTAAAACAATATTGTTGCAGCGGTGGCTAGTGATTTGAGAGTCAACTTTATCAACATATAATGGATATTTATATTCAGATACCAAAAAAGAGTTATAGAAATATTGAAACACATGTATGTAAATTTTTAATACTGTAATACTGTAAAAGTAAACACTTATAAAACGTCGCCCCGTACTTCATTCTCAGTGTTGTTATACCTTCTGATCCTTTGAGATCATGAATTTCAGTACTTCTTGTTCTGAAAATTGAATACTGCTTAAGCCGGTGCTAGGGGGCGTGAGCAGTGTTGCACTTTCCATTACTGCTCATGAACAGACTCAATAAAACCGTGTCTGCAATTTTCTCTTTTTGTGTTGCAATTTTTGCTCTCAGGGGATCACCTCCCTTCAGAATTTAAAAAACAACAACTATTTTTTTTAATTAAAACGTGTATCATTATCGGTGTCCCTTCGAGATATAATGCTGATTGATTTAAGGCACCCACTGCTTACGTATTTCCACGTGTTAATGTTGTCCACTCCGAGATCACAAGTACCGCCGGTAAGTCGATTAGATTGGTGTATCGGTATGTGACACTGATTAAATTAACATGGACACGTGCTACATGCATTTTTGCTATATGCATTTTTGCACTTTTTCCATTGATAGAAAATATGACACATGCATAACGATCAAATGAAAATACTATACTTACAATTTACTTTTATTTTAACCCTTTCCTTCATATTTATAAATGTGTTTTCACTCATTTGCAAACAGAGCGAACATCGCTGAGGCTCCTGGTTTGGTACACTTAAAACAGGAGCTCCAGTCATTCACAGTTTAATTACACTAGCCGGCCGATGTAGTACACTCTTAGGACATCCATGAGCTATGCTGGCGGGGACTTTGTGCGCCCTGGTACCGCCACGGAAGCCAGACAGGTCAAGGATAGAGGAGCGAAAGCTAGGCCAAATCTTTCTTTTTTCAGCGGCTAGCTGTCTATTTTCACTTTTGTTCTAGTTTTCCACCAATGAGAAACTGTTACATTGTAATTTGCATATGACCTAGTAGTATACTGTATTTTCATTAGTGAATACCTTGACTGGCATACAACCTTTTTATATGAATCTACATATTCCGAAACTATGTAAAATTCTGATATACAGTCTACTAACGTGTCGAATTTCCTGGGGTAATTATTACGATATTGCAGTTATTTCAAACACCATGTTTTATGATAATTAGCTGCTTCGGCCTCGCAAATTGAATATAATGCAATAATTAACATAATCACACCACATGTAAGGCACCATGTTACACAGACATGTTCTATAAACTTCTTAGAGTTCAGTCAAAACGCCATATAGTACAGAAAATAATTATTTACGCAGATATTTAGCATGGGACCGAAGACTGTCGACTGTCGAAAGTTCTGTTCTTAAAATAGATTTTAAGACCTGGAAATTCCCATAAAATCAAAGTACTGATGTACTGATATTTATCACCTCATGGTAATGGTTGCTGAGCAATATTACCAGTTTGTCGAAACCTCTATTAAACTTTCAAACCTTTACTATCATTTTGCTATCAATTAATACAACATTTGATCATAAGTTCACTTTGACGAACATGTAGTTTGCCGAAACCACCATAATTCACAGGCAGTGCTATAGGAAATCAAAAAGAAGGGTTGTTTAGTATATTAGAGTAGTGGTATTAATAGTATTAATTACTATCCCCGACCAAAGCACCGAGACTCTGGTTGTTGGCTCTCTTTGATATAAAGCTACTTACTGAAGGCTATTACTATGGCTCTATCACATGGGGCTTGGGCACATAGAGTAGGTTATATTGTTTTAAAAATACATGTAGATTCAGTTAATGATGTCATTAATGATGATGCACACAAGTCGATTAAAGCGTTGATCTAGGCTAAATAAATACAGTTCTTTATGGAATTACAGACTCTGCACAAACAAAAACTTTATGCTTTAAAGTGCATTCAATTTCTGATCTTCATATCAATACAAATATAAGCGCTTTCATGTACATTTATAAAAGGTAAACTGAAGAACTAACTTGAGATAGTTTTAAAACTTACTTTGACATCGTACATTTTAAAAGTGATTTCCTATAAAAGCAACTTGAAATATTTCAATAAATGCTTCTTCTACTCCAATTCATTTTCATTGCATGCTTCTCTGCTAGTATAATAGCATGCAACCCTTCATAGATCTAGTTCTCTGTACTAGTAGAATCTCCAAACATTGAAATAAATATTGCAGATATTGTTTTGTACATTGTGCCAATATTTGAATGCCGCTGAATATCTTTTTAAAAGATATTTCTTGTTTCTTCTATCTTTACTTTACTGATGTCTAACTGTTCTAATACTTCTCTTTACCCTTTTCTTACGCAAACCACCACCGCGCTATAGTAGTCAAGGATGACGGCAGCGTGTATTATGTAGATGTAGATGTAGAGCAGACGCTGATTAGACGGCTCCTATATAGGAGCGGCCAGCCGTCTGATCAGCATCTGCTCTGTTTGCTAATATAATTTCTGATTCTTTACTTTCAAAAATGGCTACAATGTTCCACCTTCCATATTTCATTATATCTATTTTGTCTCAAAATATTAATTAAGTAGATATTATTGAAAGTTGAAATAAACATAGACCAGGGAAAGGGTTAAGGTCGGTTAACAAGGTGTTTGCATCCACAAACTCTCGATAAATAACTGTTTGCTATGCTGCTACAGTAGTTGAAATTGGTTAACGTATATTTTTAAATCTGTTAAACTATTATATCGTCCAAATCAATGAAATATGTGAATAATTATATTTAATTGGGTGAAAAGAATTATTTGATTATAACAGCCACGGTTGATATTTCGATACACTTTCAACATTTTGTGAACTACTATGAAATATCGAACATCAATGGTATTATTTCTGGGGTAAAACGGAAATTCAAATGCTATGAAAGAAATAGAATTTCAAAAATACATGTACGGTAAAACCCCTCTAAACCAGACGTTAAATTCAGTATAAATATCAGTCTTGGAGACAGGTGCCAGCTTAAGGCAGGATGAAAATCATGCAGAAAGCTCCTCCCGGAGCTTTCGGCATGACTTTCACCCTGCATTAAGCAGCCACCTGCCTAAAAAGTATCTAAATTCTTATCTACTAGAAGTCGGGTTAAGAGGGGTTTTACTGTATTGTAAAAGGGGACAAATCTATACTTTTGAATGTATTTCAGAGATTTACCAGTGATACCCTAACTACCCTAGGTATTTTGACAAACACACTTATGCAAATAGTGCAGACCCAGATCAAACACCTCCTTGATGTGCCCGTTTGAAGGGTTTTCACTATTTGCTACCATGTCTGTTTAATCTTAAGTTGCAAAAATGTTTCCAAACTGACTTATTCAGCTGTACAAACTGGTAGAGAGGAGAGACTGGGTGCTAGAACACTTAACCCTTTCCTTCATATAAATGTTGTTCACGCGTTTGTAAACAGAGTAGACCCAGATCTGATGATTCCTATAGGAGTCGTTTGATCAGGGTCTGCTCTGTTGGCTAATGGAATTTGAAAGATCTTTTCTTTACTTTCTTAAATGGCTACTAATTTCCACTTTTCGAGTTTCATTATAACTATTTTGTTCATGAATATTCAGTAGGTATTGAAACTTGGAATTAACATAGAACAGGAATCAAGTTTCTTACATGGATCCGTTCCATTTGCGCTCTGTGTCTATATACATGTACTTTTTTAAACTATTGTTTTTGTTGATGTAATTATTGTTCAGATCTCAGGGAATTTTTTATAGTCAGTTTGAACTGTGCAGTAATTCCTTTTGAAACAAACTAAGTTTTCTAATATTATGCAGGTTATCGTGACCTAATTGCCAGTTGTACATTGTGTGTGTCGGTCTGTGATCAGGATCCTAGATGTTTGACAATTTTAAAATAAAACTATGCAAAGCATAGACTAATTGAATATATATAATTATATATGCAATACACAAAATAATGAGCAGGTGACAATTTTAAATTGAACATGGTACTTTCGAATTCATAGTTGTCCTAGCACAAATGCTGGATCCTGCCTCTAAGTTTCATCGAAATGCATACTATTGACACCAGGGCTGTATGTTAATATAGCATAATGCTTTAAAAAGTCCACAGCAAGTTTCAAGAGGCATGCTTATATTTTCTAGTTTGTTTGCTTTAAAATGTATTTAGAGAAAAGAATATCAAAAAAGATAAAGAATAAAAAATATATTAGAATCTTTTTTCTATTTGCATTTGGTTTTGACGGGGTTCGAACCAAGGACCTAGAGATTCATAGACGCAGCTCTTTCCCCTCGGCCACCGCTTGGGTCCCAATATAGTGTTACACGGTTCTATTTAAACGCTACAAAGGTGTGAAAAGCAACAACGACTTGTGAACGTACATACTTAATATGCAAATTATACAGACCCATTTTTCATGAAATCTCCAAGTATAAAATGAATAGATTTTACCAATGACCTACTGTCAATCCAAACGCCATTGTTCAAACTGCATGGTGTCCTTTTACAACAGAAGTCCGACATAAGGTCTTCGGATTCTGAAATTCCCATACCCTTCCTGTGGTATTTACAGAAGTCCGATATATTGTTGTCGGATTCTGAGTTAAATGCCCTTTTTGCCTAGTCACTTATGCCCTTTGCTAACAGAGGAGCCCTCTGATCAGGATCTGCACTGTTTGTCGTGTTACACTTTTGTTTGGAAAAGTCCCTAAATATTAACCATAAGCTCATTTTAGCTTTTGGAACAGCCCATTTCAGCGTTGTAATAGTTAGGTGGACCAAAGTAACATAATTGTTAGATTTTTGCAGAACATTATAGAATTGTTTGAGGTACATGAAATGGACACATAACCGAAAATAATTATTTGATTATAACAGCCACGGTTGATATTTCGATACACTTTCAACATTTTGTAAACTACTATGAAATATCGAACATCAATGGTACTATTTTTGGGGTAGATCAAAATTCAAATGCAGAAATTCGATTCCATTGCGACATTACAATGTTTCCTGATGTATTTTATCAATGGTCGTGCGACGTTGTTGCTAAGATCTGGTTTGAAAGTTATAGAATTTCAAAAAATCATGTACGGTAAACCCCCTCTAAACCAGACGTTAAATTCAGTATAAATATCAGTCTTGGAGACAGGTGGCAGCTTAAGGCAGGATGAAAATAATGCAGAAAGCTCCTCGGCATGACTTTCACCCTGCATTAAGCAGCCACCTGCCTAAACGTATCTAAATTCTTATCTACTAGAAGTCGGGTTAAGATGGGTTTTACTGTATTGTAAAAGGGGACAAATCTATACTTTTGAATGTATTTCAGAGATTTACCAGTGATACCCTAACTACCCTAGGTATTTTGACAAACACACTTCATGAACATGGTACTTTCGAATTCATAGTTGTCCAAGGACAAATGCTGGATGCTGCCTCTAAGTTTCATCGAAATGCATACTATTGACACCAGGGCTGATTTTTGGTCACGTGGTCTTCGCGGTAATGGACGTTCTTTATTTGCGGAGTGAAAATGAAGTGTTTTTCATATTATTAATGGGGTTTTGTGGACTTATCTGTGTTAATAATGAAGGAACAAAGTGACGTGCTTCATGTGTATATAGCTAGATTGTGTATATGTGATGGGGAAAAACGGAAAAAGGAAAAATAGGAGCAGTGGTAGTGGTAGCGGGAATGTGAGAAATCAGAGAAAGAAAATATCGCCATCACGAGGCCCGTCAGAGAGTGATTTCTCGGTGAGTGCTTTATTAAATCAGACAAACTCTGTACTATATGTAGACTGTAATAACGCCGACGATAGTGTATTTCATACTGATTCTATAAACTGTTGTGTTGGATCCAGAGACTGTAACGTAATGGCGACGGGTGGGGCAGCTCCGCCTCAAAATATGTGTCAACCCCAAAGTCAACAAGAGCCATCAAACAGAGACATAATGGAGTGTTTAAAGAACATTGAAGGACGGCTCAGTAATATGGACAGAAGGTTAGGGGCGTTAGAAGAGTTGAAGACTAAAGTCGATGGTTTTGAAAAAGAAATGAGAAAAATGTGGCTGACGGTCGAAGATAGATCAAAGAGGACCGAAGACAAAATTGTATCAGTGGAGGAGAGGGTTGATAGTTGTGACTTTGTGCTGGCTGCCACAAATGATAAAGTAAATGCGCTTGAGAAAGAGAGAGATGCTCTAAAAGACAGTGTTGTGTATCTGCAATCACAGTCCATGCGGAATAACCTCATCTTTACAAACATTCCGGAAGCTGAAGAAGAAAGTAACGATGAATGTGAGAAGGTAGTGAAGACATTTTTAATTGAGGAGATGAAGCTTGCTAAAGATCTCGTTGATAAAATGGTGCTTGATAGAGTGCACAGAATGGGACAGAAACAGGATGGAAGAATACGAAGGATAGTGGCAAAGTTTCATGAATATAAGGAGAAGGATCTGGTTAGAAAACAATGGAAGGCTCTTGAGGGAACACAATACTACGTAACGGAGCAGTTTCCGAAAGAAGTCGACGATAAGAGAAAGAAACTCAGACCCAGGCTAAGGAAGGCTAAAGAAGAAGGCAAGCGTGCTTGGATTGCCTACGATACCTTGTATATTGACGGGAAGGCGGTTAAAGATTAGGGTTACGAGGGGGGTAGTGTATCTGTGCTATCGTGGAACGTCCATGGTCTTAGTAAAGAAAAACTTGATGACTCAGATTTCTTGAAAATATTGACTAGTAATGATGTAATATTCCTGTATGAATCATGGTCGTCAGCAGCAAGCAATATAGATATTTCAGGTTATTTTGTGCATAACTTTTATAGACCGTTCCAGCATAGACAGGCGAGAAGGTGCAGTGGCGGAGTGGCGCTGTACTACAGAGACAATCTTAAAGATGGTATAGAAATAGTTCGTAACCACCATAATACTGTTATTTGGATAAAACTTGATAAACATTTGTTTCATGTTGATAAAGATATATATGTATGCGGCGTATACCTGTGGGGAGAAGATTCTCCAGCATATAACATTGTTAATGCAGATTTCTTTTCTATTATTGAAGAAGATGCTGATTATTATAAGAACATTGGGTCTGTGTATATAACAGGTGATTTTAATGCAAGAGTTGGTCATAAATATGATTTTATAGTTTCTGATCGCATGAATACTGATTTAGATGATGTTGACTATGTTCCCGATCAATTCATAAACCGGGCCTCTCTTGATAAAAAATGTAATTCATTCGGGACAAAGCT
Source organism: Azorinus chamasolen (assembly GCA_963576725.1). Taxonomy (NCBI): domain Eukaryota; kingdom Metazoa; phylum Mollusca; class Bivalvia; order Cardiida; family Solecurtidae; genus Azorinus; species Azorinus chamasolen. The sequence goes on from OY755242.1 coordinate 57,341,193, forward strand.
ATTAGATACATGTAAAGCCACGGGCTTGCGTATTGTGAACGGTCGTCTTGGTGAAGATTGTAACATAGGTTCATTCACTTTTGTAGCTCCTCAGGGAGCGTCCGTAGTTGATTATGTGCTCACCCATGAAGAGAATTTTACAGGTATCACGAGCTTTATCATTCAAAGTTTGAATGAATGGAGTGACCATACGCCAGTCCGTTTTGATTTGTATTGTAATTATATAGATGTTTTACCTGATGTACAACCAGAGCTAAAACTTAGATGGAATAATGATAATAAATCTGCCTTTCGGTCAGGTCTTATTGAAAAATTACCAATTTTTAATAATATTTCTATGAAACTTGATTCTTCAAGTCAAGAATCGATCAATCGCACAATACAGGATATAACAACTTTAATTCGAGAAGTTGCGGATCCGTTATTCTTTAAAAATAAGCATGCGAAAGGCAGGTTAAAAACTGGGACAAACACATTGTTTCATAATAAAGAATGGTTCGACACTGAGTGTGTAAGGGCAAAGAATAAATACATTGAAGCTCTGCATATGTTTAATCGGTGTAAAACCGATCATAGTCGTAAATATTTGTGTGACTGCAAATCTGACTACAAAATTATTATACGTAGAAAAAAGAGGCAATTCAAACTAAAAAAGTTAGTGGATATAGAAAATTTAAGACGTTGCAAACCAAAGGATTTTTGGAGATATTTTAACAAAAGAAGTCTAAGATCTGAAGCTGACATATCGCTACAAGAATTCTTTGGCTATTTTTCTAATCTTGAAAATGATATTTTTAGAAATACAAATCAGCAGTCAGAGGATTTCTCTAAAAGTTATGATTTTAATAATAATGATTTTAATGAAGATCTTGATTTCCAGGTAACATTTCAGGAAGTTGAGAGTGCTGTGAAGAAACTTAATGCTAATAAAGCCTTTGGTTTGGATTGCCTTCTGAATGAATATTTTATACACAGTATCGATATTTTAGGTCCATATATATGCGATATATTCAATGCTATATTAGATTCAGGTTATTTTCCTGATCAGTGGAGAGATGGGATTATTGTACCATTACATAATCAAAGTACTGACAGTACTGAAGGTTTCGGACCATATATATGTCGATTGTGACTATACAATACGAAAAAGCTTGGTAGGGAAGGACTGGTACCATTGATACATATTTAGATGACCTCTAAAGCAGTATTTCCTGAACTAAAATGGTGTTTAATGGAACTGTTTGTTAAAATTGACCGGTCATCTGAACATAATTGCTGTGAACTTTTCTGAAAATCCTGTCAGTGTTTAAGATATTGTTTAAAGAAATAAATTGATGACCAGTAGCACACAGTGCAGTTCCAATAGTTCAATTTGTCTGAAGTTTACTTAAATTTATATTTGAATTTAGTAAAGGGCCATTACTCTATTATTATTTGGCCGACGTTGGCGTCATATATTGTGCCTCATGCACCTATCCATGTAAATACCCCGTCAAATTTAAATGAAATCTGAGCAAGCTGTTCCAATATAAGACTTCTAACAGTCATATTTCCTATATGGCTATCTGAAAGCAACAAAGGGTCATATTTCTGCTACTAACTGGTGGATTGTAACAGTATTTGGCGTGCATCAATCACCTATCCATCTATACACTACAACCACTTTTGGATAAATTATATATGCCATGTGAATCTAAATATCATACAGTTGACAAGATCTAATTGTAACAGAATATGTTGCAGAATGTCCCCTAAACGAAACTTACAACTGTTATTGGTGAGCATAATATCTAAATTTCAACCAATAACAGGCCATTAGTGAGCACTTGGTTACATGGCAACCAGCACTTTTAAAACAACTGCATATATATCCCTACTGACCAAATTTTCCGAAAAATCTAATATGTAAATTGTGACCCATTCAGAGGACACTACTCCATTACCATGGCAACCAAGTATTTCAAAACAACTTGACTGATTTTGGGATACCCAAATACCCCTAAATGCCAATTTTCAGCAAATTTGAATATCTAAACTTTTGACCAATCAGATCTCACCATTCAGTTTCCATACCAACAAATCATTTCGAAAGACATACCAATCAATTCTGAGTGTCAAAATATCCCGACATACCAATTTTCGGCAAAATCGAACAATATCTGAATTTGCCGAAAAATATCTAAATTTTCGACCAATCAGAGCCACCACTCAGTTACTACGGCAACCAATTCTTTAAAAAGACCTATAAATTAGTCCCGATTGCCAAAATATACCGTAATACGAATTTTTAGCAAAATCAACCAATATATGTACTTTCGAAACACAAACCAATTGATTTGGAGTACTCAAATATCCCATGATACCAATTTTCAGCAAAAAATCGAATGATATATAACTTCGCCAAACACTATCTAAATTTCGACCAATTATAGCCAACCATCAAAAAATAAAAAGTGGGATGTACATCTGCATGTATCAAGCAATATTCATATAAAGTTTCATTAGGATCGGACAATTACTTAGTCTTACTGAGAAATGCTCTGGACAAGTTCACGACGGAAGAAGAAGAATTGGAAGAATCAGAATCGGAAGAAAGAATAATAAGAATAAGAAACGGAGCAAACACAATATGTCCCTCTACTTCATTTTGGGACATTATTATATACCAGGGGTGAAAATAACAGCATGCTTGTATGTTAACACAGATTAATGCTGGGGAAAAAGCTTAAACACACACTACAAACAAAAAATTGTCAAGAATTATATACGTTCAGCTTATGTTATAATTAACAATATTTACATTCGCCCTGCAACGTCCTTATATAACCTTATTCTAAAAAGAAAGTTGCATTTTCCCATGAACGTTCATTTCAATACCGGTTTGAGCCGGTTCTCCTTTTCAAAGAATTCCGCTGTGTAAGCGCGGAGTAATACTGTACTGACCCAGTTATGACCTATTTTAAGATTTATCAATGGGGAATCGATACGTGACAATGTAAACATAAACACTCCACTTACTGAAACGTCAGCGATTAACGACGCCTTATTTCAGTACTTATGTGGTGAAGACCTCCAAATGTTTATTTTGCAATGTACGAATAAAAATGAAATAAATAAATCTAAATCAACGCTCTAGTAAAGTACAGCTTCGTCTTGTATGTCTGAGAACTAAGAAGTATCTATTACCAGCAGCAAACAGGACAGACCCTGATCAGTCGGTTCCTACATGGGCGGTCTCATCTGGGTCTACTATATTAGTAAAACAAATGGCGACGTCAACATTAATTAGATCATCACGTTATTTGGGTCTACTATATTAGTGTAACATGAGGCGTCCGATCTGGGTCTACTATATTAGTGCGATAAATGACGACTCGATCACAATTAATTAGATTCATATTCATTAATCACGTATTTAGTGGTGGTCATTGCAGAAAATGTCATGTCTAATTTACAAGATCTGAAGCAAACAGAGAAGACACCGATCAGACCCTGACCAGTCAGCTCCTACAGGAACCGTATGATCTGGATAAAATCCTGTAATTGAACTTGTACATGATGATACGACACAGCATGTTGTCAATGGGTGTGAAGCAAGTGTAGCAGACATTAACTGGAGCCCCCATGAGTTTTAAGCGTAAAACAGAAAATGGATTGCCATTCAAGCGGCCCTGAAAATTTGAATGTGGCATCTTCTTACTGAGAATTATCGCTTGAATACATAATATTGCCAACTTTAACAGCCGTGGCGTATCAAAATATATTATCAAGTAATGAGTGAAGCATAAATAAGTCAATGTCCTTACCGTTAACAAAGAAAAATCCGAGAATAAAATCCAACTTTGTGACCCGCTTCGATCAAGCATGGCGGGTGAGTAAATGGGCTTCGACACCGCGACCTACATTTAAGGAGATGCTTTAATACCAACATTTCGTAAATATATATGATTTGAAATATCTCGATAATATTTTCTTTAAACATAGCTGGACAATTTACTGATTAAAATCATGTATTCATTCTATATTTATAATATGTGCTTGGGACTATTTTTCATACCATATATAGAGATCCTACTACGTTAGAAACGAACCTGGCAACGACCTAGATAGCGGCTATTACGTGACCGGTATATAATATTTAAAAAAAAATCCGGTGAAATATAAGAAATACAATGGAATATAAATATAACAAATAAATGACGTGCTCCCGGTGTTCATGAGGTTATGCAACGCATAGCTTTACGAGCAAAGATTCACGTGAAGCCCTTCGGGCTTCACTAACTTTGCTCGTAAAGCTATGCGTTGCATGACCTCATGAACACCGGAAGCACGTCATTCATTTCTTAATTATGTAACACATACAATAAAATAAGTCCACTTTATCTTTTTTATAACTACTAACTCTCTATAATTGGAGTAATTATCCTTAAATGCTTACAACCTGGTACCAAGTGTCCTAACACATTACACACATTATAAAACTGGGTCTTATAGAACAGAAAAGTCTATGAGCAATGTTTACGATGCTTGTCACACATTATATAAAAATATAATTATGATCTTCTAAACTCAATATAAATACTTCTGATGCATTCAGAATACAGATTGCTTTTGAGGCTCAAGGTTATCCATATATCTCCGGAACGTTTCACTACGGTCCGTGCTCCTTCGTGCAGAAGGGTCGGTGCCGAATATTATGATTTTTTTTTAGCTTTCTTCAACTTCAACTATAACTACAGTAAATTAAATTAAATAAATTAAATTATATTAAATTTATCTATTATTTTATTTTATTTATTTTTTAATTTATTTTTTATTATTACTAATAATTTATTTATTATTATTTTTTATGATTATTAATAATTTATTATTATACTAAAAAAAAACAAAAAAAAAAAACAAACAAGATGTGTTTGTGAAACACTATGCCCCCTTGATATGATATTTGACCCTAAAGGATGACCTTGATCTTGACATGTTACCACTCAAACTGTGCAGCTTCATGGGGCGCACATGCATACCACATATCAAGTCTGTCTCTCTTCTGGTTCAAAAGTTATGGCCAATGTCAAAGTTTGTGACCTTTGACCATGAAGGATGACCTTGACATGTTACCCCTCAAACTGTGCAGCAAAATGAGAAACACACGTATACCAACTATCAAGTCTGTATCTCTACTGGTTCAAAAGTTATGGCCAATGTTAAAGTCGGTGACCTTTGACCCTGAAAGATGACCTTGACCTTGAAATGTCACCCCCTAAAATGTGCAGCTTCATGAGATACACATGCATACCAAATATTAAGACTTTATCTCAATTGGTTCAAAAGTTAGGGCCAATTTGAAGTTGGTGACCTTTGACCCTGAAGAATGACCTTGACATTTCACCCCTCACACTGTGCAGCTTCATGAGATACACAATCATGCCACATATCAAGTCTCTATCTGTACTGGTTCAAAAGTTATGACCAATGTTAAAGTCGGTGATTTGACCCATGTGTTTGACCTCTGACCTTTAAATATGACCTTGACCTTGACATGTCACCCCTCAAAATGTGCGGCTTAATGAGATACATATGCGTGCCAAATATCAAGTCACTAGCTGTACTGGCTCAAAAGTTATGACCAATGTTAAAGTTACAGACAAAGAAACAGACAATTTGACCTTTGACCCTGACGTATGACCTTGACCTTGACATTTCACCCCTCAAAATGTGCAGGTTCATGAGATACACACGCATGCCAAATATCAAGTCTCTATCTCTACTGGTCAAAAAGTTATGGCCAATGTTAAAGTCGGTGATTTGACCCATATATTTGACCTCTGACCTTGAAGGATGACCTTGACCTTGACATGTTACCCCTCAAAATGTGCGGCTTCATGAGATACATATGCATGCCAAATATCTAGTCTCTATCTGTACTGACTCAAAAGTTATGACCAATGTTATAGTTGCGTTAAAGTTACAGACAAAAACCAGACAATTTGACCTTTGACCCTAAAGATGACCTTGACCTTGACATGTCACCCCTCAAAATGTGCAGCTTCATGAGATACACAAGCATGCCAAATATCAAGTCTCTACCTCTACTAGTCCAAAAGTTATGGCTAATGTTAAAGTCGGTGATTTGACCCATATATTTGACCTCTGACCTTGAAGGATGACCTTGACCTTGACATGTCACCCCTCAAAATGTGCGGCTTCATGGGATACATATGCATACCAAATATCAAGTCTCTATCTGTACTGGCTTAAAAGTTATGACCAATGTTAAAGTTGCTGACAAACAAACAGACAAACAGACAAACAGACAGACAGACAGACAGACAGGGCAAAAACAATATGCCCCCCAGATCTTATCTGGGGGGCATAAAAATTAAATTATTAAATTTTATTTATTTATAAACTAAATTACAGTAAATTAAATAATAATTTATTTATTTTATATTTATTAGTTTTTTATTCTACTCGTCATAGCGAGCGGACGAGTAGAATTTTCCAGGCAGTTACTACTTATTATGCAATGAATATTAAATTTACGTATTTCAAATAATAAATATGGACGATATTAGCCAATAAGCTCGATGAAAGGCTTTTCTAATAAGAAAAATAATGCTTTAATTGTGGCCGATTTTAGGCTGCGAAATTCATATCCGCGGATATGAGTCATACCCGTCATATCGGGTGTTTATACTGTATCCTGCAATTTCCAGTCGTTATCTTCATTCCCATAGTTCGTGTGTAATATGTAGAGATTGACGACGTTCCGACCATTATTCATTACTGTTTTCTCCGTAACGTTGTCTGTACCAATCCGACAAATTCAAGAAATGCTTGTAGATTTCAAATAAACGCCCGACTTTTAGATGTCGATTACTTTCTGGTTCATTTTTACCGGCGCTCTGTGGTATATATTTGTACGCGACCAAATTTATCATATAACGTAGCATTTTACACGGCAAAATTATTGGTAATTGCAACAGTTGCATCCGCATTTTAATAATTGACACAAATACCAAATGAAGAATTATCGATATCGTTTATCAAATGCATTGCACTTGGAACTATATATTTGTCAAGGGGTGTTATCAAAATCACATTTTTGGCAAAATGAAAGTAGAAATACGGGTGAAATACACCCGTAGATAACTAAATCGCTTAATCGGCGCTACGTGATAAACATTCTGTCAACGTTAAACCATTCAAAATGTCTGCATTTGGGTTAATGAACGTATGCATTCTAAGCATAAATTGATATTTCGTAGTATAACAGTGGTCTGATTGCGTATTATGGGATATGAATTTCTTTATAAATTTGCTTGAGGCATGCCCTGGGGATGCATTACTATTAGGTTTCGGAAAGTAGTCCGAAACCTAAAAAGGGAGATAAAAAGAATGTAAATAACTATCGTGGCATAACACTGTTGAGTTGTCTTTCCAAATTATTTACTCTGATTCTAAACCAGCGAATTGTGAATTTTTGTGATAAGCATAGTACTATTTCTGATGCACAGTTTGGTTTTAAAAGGGGTTTCTCCACTACAGATGCTATTTTCGCTCTAAATACTCTGGTTCAACACTATCTTAATCACAATAAGCGGCTGTATGTAGCTTTCATAGATCTGAAAAAGTGTTTCGATAGCATTTATAGAAATGGTTTGATTTTTAAATTGTATAAGAGTGGAATAGATGGTAAGATACTGCGGATAGTAAAAAGTATGTACGAAAAAATTAGATCCTGTGTTAAGCACTGTAATAGTTTCTCTGAATTTTTTGAGTATGCAATTGGAATCAGACAAGGGGAGGTAATTTCCCCAATTTTAGTATCGTTGTTCCTGGAAGACGTAGAATTATTCCTACAACAAAATATTAACTCGGGGCTTACTATAAATGAGATTGTTCTTATTTTATTTTTATTTGCAGATGATATGGCTCTGTTAGGTAATTCGCCAAAAGATTTACAAGACAGTTTGAATTTATTACGCTCTTATTGTACAGAATGGGGTCTGGAAGTTAATGCTGAGAAATCAAAAGTTATGGTTTTTCGTAAAAGGGGTGGGGTTCTGCAAAACGAAAGTTGGGTATATGATGGAAGGGAGGTTGAGATAGTAGATAATTTTAATTACTTAGGCACAGTGTTTAGCTATACTGGAAGCTTATGCATGAATAATGAACACCTTATAGGTAAAGCAGTCAGAGCGCTAAATACGCTATTTATTAATTGTAAAACAGTCCCACTTAAACCAAAAGTTTTATGCCAGTTATTCGATGCATTTGTTGGATCGATTTTAAATTACTCCTCTGAAGTGTGGGGGTATACAAAGTCGAAAGAATTAGAGAGAATACATTTAAAGTTTTGTAAGCGTCTTCTTAATGTACGTACAACTTGTTGTTCTGTTGGTGTATATGGCGAATTAGCGAGATATCCATTATATATTGCCCGTTACTGTAGAATTATTAGGTATTGGTGTAAAGTTTGTAAATCTGAAAATATAATTTTAAAGAAAATGTATGAACTGGGATTGGAGGATTGTCAATTAGGCTATAAAAACTGGGTTTCAAATGTTAAAAAGTTATTAGATGATTACGGCTTCTCCAACGTATTTGCAAATGTTGATATTATTGATGTGTCGAAATTTCACTCAGTTTTTAGACAACGAGTTGTCGACTGTTTCATCCAAGAGTGGTCAGCGGCTATTGAGCGAAGTCCTGTATTAGACGAATATAAACATTTCAAAGAACATTTTATATACGAAGTGTATTTAGATAAACTTCCGTATGACTTACGTTTATTTATATCACGCTATAGATTGTCTGCACATTCTTTAAGAATTCATACCGGTAGATTCGGAAGAGTACAAATACCACGACATGAAAGATATTGTTTATGTTGTAATATGCATGATCTTGAAGACGCATATCATTTTATTTGTATTTGTCCTCTCTATAAGGAAGTAAGAGAAAAATATCTACAAAGATGTTATTATGAAAGACCATCTGTTTTTAAATTTAACGGTTTAATGAAAACTGCAAATAAAGATATCTTGTATAAATTAGCATTATATTTAAAGTGTGCAACAGACAAAAGAAATAAACATCTTAATACTATATCGAATTAATTCTGAACAGGTTCAAGTCAGTTTCTTTCTATGCACATATTAAACAAAAATGTTATTTATCTATACTATTTACTCTCCTATCGATACAAAGAATAAAGCCAAGTTCGAAGATTGCGTTTGTTTTTTGCAATCAAAATGTTTTGATATACTTATCTTTTCAAAATGTTTTGATATTCTGTATGTATATTATGACGATGTACTATGTACAAGTCTTTAATAAATTATCTGTTCTGTTCTGTTCTGTTAATATAGCATAATGCTTTAAAAAGTCCATAGCAAGTTTATGTTTTCCATGCTTATGTTTTCCAGTTTGTTTGCTTAAAAATGTATTTAGAGAAAAGAATATCAAAAAAGATAAAGAATAAAAAATATATTAGAATCTTTTTTCTATTTGCATTTGGTTTTGACGGGATTCGAATCAAGGACCTAGAGATTCATAGACGCAGCTCTTTCCCCTCGGCCACCGCTTGGGTCCCACTATATAAAAGTTACATGGTTCTATTTAAACGCTACAAAGGCGTGAAAAGCAACAACGACTTGTGAACGTACATACTTAATATGCAAATTATACAGACCCATTTTTCATGAAATCTCCAAGCATAAAATGAATAGATTTTACAAATGACCTACTGTCAATCCAAACGCCATTGTTCAAACTGCATGGTGTCTTTTTTACAACAGAAGTCCGACATAAGGTCGTCGGATTCTGAAAGTCTCATACCCTTCCTGTGGTATTTACTGAAGTCCGGTATATGGTTGTCGGATTCTGAGTTAAATGCCCTTTTTGCCTAGTCACTTATGTCCTTTGCAAACAGATGAGACCCAGGTAAGAAGGCTCACAGAGGAGCCCTCTAATCAGGATCTGCACTGTTTGTCTTGTTACACGTTTGTTTGGAAAGTTCCTAAATATTAACCATAAGCTCATTTTAGCTTGACTTGTTTGAATTTTGGAACAGCCCATTTGAAAAATTCAGCGTTGTTATAGAATTGTTGGAAGTACATGAAATGGACACATAACCGAAAATAATGATTTGATTATAACAGCCACGGTTGATATTTCGATACACTTTCAACATTTTGTGAACTACTATGACATATCGAACATCAATGGTACTATTTCTAGGATAGATCAAAATTCAAATGCAGAAATTCGATTCCATTGCGACATTACAATGTTTCCTGATGTATTTTATCAATGGTCGTGCGACGTTGTTGCTAAAATCTGGTTTGAAAGAAACTGGGTGCTAGAACACTTAACCCTTTCCTTCATATAAATGTTGTTCACGCGTTTGTAAACAGAGTAGACCCAGATCTGATGATTCCTATAGGAGTCGTCTGATCAGGGTCTGCTCTGTTGGCTAATGGAATTTGAAAGATCTTTTCTTTACTTTCTTAAATGGCTACTAATTTCCACTTTTCATGTTTCATTATAACTATTTTGTTCATGAATATTAGTAGGTATTGAAACTTGGAATAAACATAGAACAGGAATCAAGTTTCTTACATGGATCCGTTCCATTTGCGCTCTGTGTCTATATACATGTACTTTTTTAAACTATTGTTTTTGTTGATGTAATTATTGTTCAGATCTCAGGGAATTTTTTATAGTCAGTTTGAACTGTGCAGTAATTCCTTTTGAAACAAACTAAGTTTTCTAATATTATGCAGGTTATCGTGACCTAATTGCCAGTTGTACATTTTGTGTGTCGGTCTGTGATCAGGATCCTAGATGTTTGACAATTTTAAAATAAAACTATGCAAAGCATGGACTAATTGAATATACATAATTATATATGCAATACACAAAATAATGAGCAGGTGACAATTTTAAATTGAACATGGTACTTTCGAATTCATAGTTGTCCTAGCACAAATGCTGGATCCTGCCTCTAGGTTTCATCGAAATGCATACTATTGACACCAGGATTGTATGTTAATATAGCATAATGCTTTAAAAAGTCCACAGCAAGTTTCAAGAGGCATGCTTATATTTTCTAGTTTGTTTGCTTTAAAATGTATTTAGAGAAAAGAATATCAAAAAAGATAAAGAATAAAAAATACATTAGAATCTTTTTTCTATTTGCATTTGGTTTTGACGGGGTTCGAACCAAGGACCTAGAGATTCATAGACGCAGCTCTTTCCCCTCGGCCACCGCTTGGGTCCCAATATATAAGTGTTACACGGTTCTATTTAAACGCTACAAAGGTGTGAAAAGCAACAACGACTTGTGAACGTACATACTTAATATGCAAATTATACAGACCCATTTTTCATGAAATCTCCAAGTATAAAATGAATAGATTTTACCAATGACCTACTGTCAATCCAAACGCCATTGTTCAAACTGCATGGTGTCTTTTTACAACAGAAGTCCGACATAAGGTCTTCGGATTCTGAAATTCCCATACCCTTCCTGTGGTATTTACAGAAGTCCGATATATTGTTGTCGGATTCTGAGTTAAATGCCCTTATTGCCTAGTCACTTATGCCCTTTGCAAACAGAGGAGACCCAGGTAAGAAGGCTCATAGAGGAACCCTCTGATCAGGATCTGCACTGTTTGTCGTGTTACACTTTTGTTTGGAAAAGTCCCTAAATATTAACCATAAGCTCATTTTAGCTCGACTTGTTTGAATTTTGGAACAGCCCATTTCAGCGTTGTAATAGTTAAGTGGACCAAAGTAACATAATTGTTAGATTTTTGCAGAACATTATAGAATTGTTGGAGGTACATGAAATGGACACATAACCGAAAAGAATGATTTGATTATAACAGCCACGGTTGATATTTCGATACACTTTCAACATTTTGTAAACTACTATGAAATATCGAACATCAATGGTACTATTTTTGGGGTAGATCAAAATTCAAATGCAGAAATTCGATTCCATTGCGACATTACAATGTTTCCTGATGTATTTTATCAATGGTCGTGCGACGTTGTTGCTAAGATCTGGTTTGAAAGTTATAGAATTTCAAAAATTCATGTACGGTAAAACCCCTCTAAACCAGACGTTAAATTCAGTATAAATATCAGTCTTGGAGACAGGTGGCAGCTTAATGCAGGATGAAAATAATGCAGAAAGCTCCTCGGCATGACTTTCACCCTGCATTAAGCAGCCACCTGCCTAAAAGTATCTAAATTCTTATCTACTAGAAGTCGGGTTAAGATGGGTTTTACTGTATTGTAAAAGGGGACAAATCTATACTTTTGAATGTATTTCAGAGATTTACCAGTGATACCCTAACTACCCTAGGTAGGTACAAACACACATAATATATATATTGGCTACTCTTTCTTTCTTTTTGATTTATTTTTTTCTTTACTTTCTTAAATGGCTACTAATTTCCACTTTTCATATTTCATTGTAACTATTTTGTCCATGAATATTCAGTAGGTATTGAATAAAACAGGGAAAGGGTTAAGGAAATTAGGGTTCACCGTCGTCTATGTTGTGGGTAAGTCCAGCGGGGATACCTTTATTTACAATATTTGTAAAGCTAGGGTGACTTTGAGAGAAGTGTGAGGTTAGGACGTCCGTAAACCGGTTTAAACCCCCAGTGGTGTTTTTGCCACTGACCGTGCCAAGGCGGTACTCTCTTTGTCACCCTTCCTTTTGTTTGCCTTGCGTCTTTGTGCTTGTGATTTGTTCATGTGTGGAACGTTTGTCTCTGGTTCTTGTGTCTTTTGGTGTTTTCTGTGTTCATTTCGTGTGTGTGTGTGCGTTTGGGTGTGTGGTTGTGTGTGTGTGTGTGTGTGTGTGTGTGTGTGTGTGTGTGTGTGTCATGCTGTCTATCGGTGTTTTGGTGGTGGTTGCGTCTTGCATGTGGCTTTGCCTGCTTGACTTTACTACTTTCCCATTTTTATAAATCAGACATTTCTGGCATATGTTTGGTACTGACCAAGTAATGGTCAGACTCATCCAGGGTCCAATCTAGACCTACAGTGTTCTCATTGAACGATAATGGTAAAATCGTTAATTCTATTATGCTAAGCACGACTTGGCTTGCATCTGACCGAGTGTCAAACAGTTTGGATCCAGATGATATTCTGAGTAACTCGGCGTCTCATTTGGAACCAAACTGTTTGACGATCAGTCACTAGTTTCTACCACGCTGGAACAAATCGGAAGTAGGTTAAAATATAATAGATCAGACTTATTTTGACAGGATGGTAAGGATTAACCCATTCCCTCATATTGACGCTTGTTGGCGCCTCTGTAATAGTTACTTCTTGAAACTATTGTGATAAATAGAGCATTAATTTGCTCCATAGGAGCAAATGCTCTATTATCACAATGGTTTCAAAACTGAAAAAACATCTAAACAAATTCCTTTTCTCTAGTAAATGCTCCTTTATTCTAATTAGATTTATATGATCTAGATCTGTTCTAAAATACTTTTACTAGATCTGCTACGGTACTGTACCGATGCCAGAAAGAGATTTTACAACACCCAAATGAACGCCATGAGACTGTATATCTTAATATCTAGATTTTATTAACATAAAACGAGAGTTGAAATTTTATATACTGTTGATGTTATCTACAAACTTAGAAAAATTCGGGGTCATATCCATTTTCATGATTTGTTTATAAAACGCATTAAAAAATTTAAAAAGAAAGGTTATGATCCTATTATATTGCAACACACTGCATGTTTGGTTATCGATCCTTTTACAGTCGGTAGCTACGCTTCCCTCTTTGCTTGCGCGATGACAGGCCGAGGGTAGTACTCTATGATGGTATACTCTTAAACTTGGATACAGGAGGAGCTTACCAGACTCATGTATTATTTTTTCCCTGTCGTGCCCTTAACGGCTTACCTGCAGGTGCTCTGACTTCAGCAAAGCCATTGAGTACATATTTGACGGATTGTCACAGTTATTATGCTATGTTTTACATGTTGTCCTGTGTTCACCGTCGTCTATGTTGTGGGTAAGTCCAGCGGGGATACCTTTATTTACAATATTTGTAAAGCTAGGGTGACTTTGAGAGAAGTGTGAGGTTAGGACGTCCGTAAACCGGTTTAAACCCCCAGTGGTGTTTTTGCTGCTGACCGTGCCAAGGCGGTACTCTCTTTGTCACCCTTCCTTTTGTTTGCCTTGCGTCTTTGTGCTTGTGGTTTGTTCATGTTGTGGAACGTTTGTCCCTGTTTCTTGTGTGTCCTTTGGTGTTTTCTGTGTTCATTTCGTATGTGTGTGTGCGTGTGCGTTTGGGTGTGTGGTTGTGTGTGTGTGTGTGTCATGCTGTCTATCGGTGTGTTGGTGGTGGTTGCGTCTTGCATGTGGCTTTGCCTGCTTGACTTTACTACTTTTCCATTAATTATTCGACATATCAGGCATGTCCAACAAATAAATAAGAATGTCTCCCATTTCAAAGAAAGACCAGATTAATGTCTGTATAACAGAATGCATTACATTTGCTGTGGTTAGGTTAATATGGACGACTGCGTGGATTTCGGCTTGCGAAGTAGCTAATTATCATAAGCATGGTGTTTTGAAATAACTACCAGGTCGTAAGAACGACCCCAGGATTTTCATCACATTAAATGACTGTATCTGGATTTTGTACTTCGAGTTTAGCCATGTGTAGGGGCATTGTAAAAGACTGTATGCCAGTTTAGGCATTAACTAATGAAATCACAGTTTACTACAAAATACTAGTGGGTCATATGCAAATTGCAATGTAACATAGTTCCTGATTGGTGGAAAACTAGAATAAGAATGAAAATAGACAGCTAGCCGCTGAAAAAAATCATTAAAAGGAAAAAAGGAGAAAGGCAAACAGAATGAGACAAAACACTTTCTTATCTCTTAATTCATATACATTTCTTCATTTATTGATTTACGTGTCAGGCTTATAGTATCTTATAGTGTCTTATAGTATCTTATAGTAATGTATATAATTTATTTCTAATTCATATCATTTATTTCTATGACGCCGGTTACTGATCAGGGACTGTAGTGTTTACAGCACTAACCGTAATTTACATGTATGACTATAATTTATTTTTAATTATATCATTTATTGATATACTTGTTACATGTATGATGCTGCAAATAGCGAAGACCCTGACCAGTTGTGGTAACTGATCGGGGTCTGTATTGTTTGCAGCACATACTAACAAATTGACCCTGCACAGACTCACACTCGCAGCCTCCTCAGGAAAATGTAAGAAAATACAATGCAATCACACAAAAAGACAAAGTATATGCATGGATAAACTATTCTATGAACTTCAGGGTCTTTTCCGTTTGCAAAAGCATGGAAAGGCTTATTTTTGCTCAGACCAATTGTACCCGATATGAAACCCATGAAATCGTCTTCACTATATACTATAAAGTGAAACAATAGTATGCGTCTAACAACCCATATACCAATGAGAGGTTTTATTTCAAATTTTCACCCATGATAAGCTGTCAACCTTGATGTGAAGATTTTCTTAAAGAATGTAATTATTGCTCTGACCATTTTACCAGAGTTATGGGACTCTGAAATTTTCTTCACTATATAACACATAGTCAAAAGTGCTTGGTATAGAGACACTATTATTAGGGGAGGGATGCATCAGTGTCTTGGAAACAATTTTCTAGTTAATTTTATTTTCCCTGTTGTATCCTGCCATGCTAAGTTGAAATATAGTTGTTACTTTATAATTTGTCACATTTGGCAATTAATTGTAAGGTATTTAGAATCATAAGGAATATGTCTAAAATTGGTGGAAGTGTATATATGGATAAGTGAATGATGCATGCTAATTACTGTTATGATCCACGAGACAGTAGCAGAAGTATGACCCTTACTTTCAAATAATGGAGTGATGGCTCTTTACTACATTAAACTATCAATTTTGGCTCTATTGGCACAAAGTAGCAAGTTGAGCTATTGGAATCGCCCTGTGTGTGACATGTTCATAAAAGAAAAATCTTTAAATGTCTTCCAAACTGCTGACATGATTTTCAGAAAAATCCACAGCAAACAATCAATATAATATATATTATGTTCGAAACCTTCAGTACTGTCAGTACTTTGATTATACACTGGGAAAAACATTTTATTTTCCGATTAAACAAAACTGAACTCAGTGTAATTTAATATAGACAATGAAAACTCTTGATATTTCTGATGTTTTATTTTGTATCTGATTGGCCGGATTACCTAGCGCCTGATCTTGCTCTAAAATGTTTGCGAAGGAAACAAGTGTTGTTTTTTTTAACAAACGTGTTCACAGTTTGTTGTAGTAGTTGTTGTGTTACAGAATGTACAAACAACAGTACCAGTAGTAATAGTAGTATAAGTAGTGGTAATAATAGTAGTAGTCCTCTTCGGATAACGTCTTCCCAAATGTAATACTACAAGAACCCGTACTTCCACTAATACAACAACGACAACAACACCTTTGGCTATTACTTATACCACTTCTAAAACTACTATAGCGATTATTGTTACTACTATTAGTTACTACTATTATTAACCTTGGTCATAATTCTTACAGATATAGTGACACCCGGTCATAGCAATTTCAGCCGTGTTTATCCTATCATGACTAAAGCGCGCAATACTAATTGAACCAAAGTATTTTGTACATAGGGGTCACATTTTCTGAAGAATATTGACCCCCGGTCAGTATTTTTTTTTTTAAAATTAGCGACCCCGGTCATAGTGCTTTGACACACGTTCATGATATGTTGAACAGTTCCCGCGACTTTAATCAACCTCCTGTATAATTTAAAGAAAGGGTTTAACTTTACTCGTAAACTATTTAACCTTGGTCATAATTATTACAGATGTAGTGACCCCGGTCATAGCAATTTCAGCCCTGTTCATCAGATTATGGCTAATGCGCGCCTTGCTAATTGAACCCAAGTGTTTTGTACGTAGGGGGTCACATTTTCTGAAGAATATCGACCCCCGGTCAGTATTTTTTAAAAAATAGCGACCCCAGTCATATTGCGTTGACACACGTTCATGATATGTTGAACATTTCCCTCGAACTTAATCTACCTCCACTATAATTTAAAGAAAGGGTTTAACTTTACTCGTAAACAGTTTAACCTTAGTCATAATTATTACAGCTGTAGTGACACCCGGTCATAGCAATGTCAGCCGTGTTTATCCTATCATGACTAAAGCGCGCAATACCAATTGAACCCAAGTATTTTGTACATAGGTGTCATATCGATCCCGGTCAGTATCTGTTTTTAAAAATAGCGACCCCCGGTCATAGTGCTTTGACACACGTTCATGATATGTTGAACAGTTCCCGCGACTTTAATCTACCTCCTGTATAATTTAAAGAAAGGGTTTAACTTTACTCGTAAACTATTTAACCTTGGTCATAATTATTACAGATGTAGTGACCCCCGGTGGTAGCAATTTCAGCCCTGTTTATCATATCATGGCTAATGCACGCCTTGCTACTTGAACCCAAGTATTTTGTACATAGGGGGTCACATTTTCTGAAGAATATCGACCCCCCGCTCAGTATTTTTTTATAAAATAGCGACGCCCGGTCATAGTGCTTTGACACACGTTCGTGATATGTTGAACAGTTACCTCGAACTTAATCTACCTCCAGTTTAATTTAAAGAAAGGGTTCAACTTTACTCGTAAACTATTTAACCTTGGTCATAATTCTTTCAGATGTAATGACATCCGGTCATAGCAATTTCAGCCGAGTTTATCCTATCATGACTAAAGCGCGCAATACTAATTGAACCCAAGTATTTTGTACGTAGGGGGTCACATTTTCTGAAGAATATCGACTCCCGGTCAGTAGTTTTTAAAAAATATCGACCCCGGTCATAGTGCTTTGACACATGTTTATGATTTGTTGAACAGTTCCCGCGAACGTAATCTACCTCCAGTATAATTCAAAGAAAGGGCTTAACTTTACTCGTAAACTATATTTTGTATTTTGTACATAGGGGGTCACATTACCTGAAGAATATCGACCCCCGGTCAGTATTTTTTAAAAATAGCGACCCCCGGCCATAGTGCTTTGACACACGTTCATGATATAATAAGTATATGTACGAGTCATGCAGGAAACACCGCATACAAAACACACAATCGCCCAAACAGCACCACAACGACAAACAGTAAATGTACTGTACATGAATATAAAAGACACAAAGAGACTCACGGACATAACAATCAAACAATAGGGGGAAGATGGAAATACCGCCTTGGAACGGTCAGTGACAAATGCCATGGGGGGGGGGGGGTAAACTTGTTTATGGGCGCCCAATCTCACACTTATTCCATCACCACCCTAAAAGACAGTGTAAATAAACGTATCCCCTCTCCGACTAATCTACAACAACCGCGATGGCAAATACAGTGGTAAAAGATGCAGTGACCTCCGGTTATAGCAATTTCAGCCGTGTTTATTATATCATGGCTAATGCGCGTCATGCTAATTGAACCCAAGTATTTTGTACATAGGGGTCACATTTTCTGAGGAATATCGACCCCGTCATTATTTTTTAAAATATAGCGACCTCCAGTCATAGTGCTTTGACACACGTTAAACTATGGCCAAAAGGGTTGTCTGGCAGGCAAAGCTGGAGGCCGAAAAGGATAAGTTTACCCACATCTCGTCCAGTGATGGAAGCATATATAAGCTTGCCAAACAGATGGACATGTCAAACCAGGATGTCATTGGGGAGAAGTGTATCAGGAATGATACCGGTGAGATATCCCTCAGTGAGGAGGAGAAGATGAAGGCTTGGGTTGAGCACTACGCTATGTTGCTGAATGTCGAGTGAGTGGCCGAGTGTCTTACTTCCTGAGGTTGGTCCTGTGGAAGGCCTTCCTCGGCTAGTCACGTTGGATGTAATCCGTAAAGCTCTCAGCAAAATCAATGGGGCAAAGCTGCTAGTCCGTCTGGTATCATTGCTGAGATGATGAAAGCAGCAGGTAAGGACAACATAGTGTTGTTGAGGGCCTTGGCAGAGGCAGTCTTCACTCACTCTTCAGTGATGGTGTAATTCCACAGGACTGGGAGGAGAGCTATTTCATTAATCTCTACAAGGGGAATGATGATGCCCTCGATCGCTGCAATTACCGTGGTCTAAAGCTTACAGATCAAGCTATGAAGTTCCTAGAGCGTGTGCTAGACACCTCCATCTGCGGGACGGTAAACATCAACTAAATGCAGTTCAGCTTCATGCCTGGCCAGGGCACCACTAATGCGATTTTCATCATACGCCAACTGCAGGAGAAGCACATCGCTGCAAACAAGCCACTGTATCTTGCCTTTGTCGACCTGGAGAAGGCTTTCGACTGTGTAGCCAGGAAAGTCCTTTGGTGGGCTTTGAGGAGCCTTGGTGAGGAGGAGTGGGCTGCATGTGTCAACCAGGGCATGGACACCAATGTTAGCAGTCGAGGACGAGCCAATGGACAGTACAGCGAGGAGTTTGATGTGGGAGTTGATGTGCATCAGGGATCTGTTCTCAGTCCCCTCTTCTTGATCTTGGTACTGGAAGCACTATTATCTTTTATTATTATTATGTCTGTCGGAGCGGTGTTTGAGATAATGCCACCAAGTGCTCAAAGTGCACATTCAGGGCAGACTTGTTGCCAAATCAAAGTATGTATGTCCAAGGTGCTGTGGTCAGGCATGTTCAATCAATGGCAGACCAGTCACAAAAGTAGATGTAGATGGAACTCTACTTGATATTGAAGCCAGCTTTTGCTATCTTGGTGACATGTGTGCTGGTGGAGGCTGCACTCTTGCCATTATTACCATATGTTCTACTGCCTGGGGAATTCCGAGATCCAAGCACATATCCCTCTCGATTCTTGGGAAAGTATTTGATGCCTGTGTCCGCGCTGCACTTCTGTATGGAAACAAAACATGGGCTCCAACAGCTTCAGGTTTACAATGGCCCATAAGAAATGACAGATCAAAGATCCGATGGATATGTGGCATCAAGCCCCTAGATGAGATATCAATCGATTCCCTGTGCGTAAGGTTGTGCAGGAGGTAACAGCTGCTCTACGCTCTAGTCATCTCAGATGGTATGGACACGTCACTCAATCCACATCCTTTATCAAGTCTGTCACCAATATTAAGATTCCTTGTTCAGGAGTGCGTGGGAGACCAAGAAAGTCATGGTCAGACTGTGTCAAGGCTAATATGAATGAAAGCAGCCTTGGTGAAATCAACCCACTAAACAGAACTGAATGGAGATCATGTGTTAAATGTACTAGCCGCCTGCTGCCTATCCCAGCTGCTGGGGCACCTGCAGTAGATGAAAAATAAAATCAGGATCAAGTCTAGTTAAGTCAAGTCAATGGTACAGAGACACATGACTCCCAAATTAATGCAATTTTGTAAAACAGTATTGAGAACTATTTAGGCAGGTGGCTGCTTTATGCAGGGTGAATGTCACGCAGAAAACTTTCACAGGAACTTTCTGCAAAACTTTCACCTTTCATGAGGTTAAAACGGGGCATAATAATATCAAAATGCTTGGGAGAATTATGTACTCTTGCCTACTAAAATGAATGTACTCTGTGGATTCAAATTGCAATTAACATGCAGACTTGAAAAGTGGTAACAGCACCGTTAGTTGTTATTTGAAGCTCCCACATAAATGCAAATGCAGTCAACCAATTTGAGAAACAAATAGAAAACAAACACTTTCAACTTGCATGCATATTTGTATTTCTTTTACTAAAATGACAAGTAAGAAACATATTTATTTAATTTTATCACAGAATTGCTTTTCAGCCAATATCACTTGATATTAAAATACAAGTTCTGTATTTGGATTTTACCTTTTAAACCTTTGAATGTGGGAAACTGGCAAAGTGTACTGGCATTGGCCAACAGAGTCATTCAAAATCCTTTCATAAATCATACCCCTTTGTACTGAATGGACATGGCTATTAATGCTTTCCTTCATATAAACTTGTTTTCACACATTCGCAAATAGAGTAGAGTAGTAGACCCACATCAGACGGCTCCTATAGGAGCCATCTGATCAGGGTCTACTCTGTTTGCCAATGGAATTTGATAGATCTGTTTCTTTAGTTTCTAAAATGTTATATCTTCCATATTTCATTGTAATTATTTTGTCCATGAATATTCAGTAGGTACTGAAATTTGGAATAAACATAGGGCAGTGAAAGATTTATGGGCCATTCCACTTTGAATCCTTTCCTTCATATAAACACATTTTTAGTTTTTTTACGCATTTACAAACAGAGAAGACCCAGATCAGATGGCTCGTTAGGAGCCGTCTGATTATGGTCTGCTGTTTGCTTCTGACATGATATAGATCTGATTCTACTGGTTTTGTCAAAGCAAACCATTTCCTTGAAAAGTTCACATAATAAAAAAATCAGAAATAAATATTCATGATGTCAACATTTCTTACATGCATATTGAATAGGGAAAGGGTTAAACTTTAAAATAACATCATTGGTCCAAGAAAGCTTCAGTATAAATTCATTTCTTTCTTGTTATATATGAAATCATTATCAATAAAATACGACTTTGAATTGATTGAGCTCAGAAATTGCTTAATGCTGGGCAAAAGTAATGCAGAAAGCTCCTACAGGAGTTTTCTGCATTACTTTTGACCTGCATTAAGCTACCACCTGCCCTACAGACACATAAACCTATTTTTAACGGTAGCTTAAGGTAGATTCTACTGTATCATTCTTAACTCTTTCTCTTGTAAATATTATGGTGAGAAATAGGGAATGTAGGAATATTGATTAGCTGTTTTTATACCCCCCACAACGAAGTTTGGGGGGGGGGGGGGATACTGGAATCAGGTTGTCCGTCTGTCCGTCCGTGGACACAATTTTGTCCGGCCTTCTTCTTCTATAGTTTTGCTTCAATTTTGTTGAAAGTTCATGTATAGCCATATGACCATATAAACCTTTGCACCGCATATTTCCATTATGATCGGACCACTACTTCAGGAGTTATCTCCCCTTTTTAGTCCCCTATCAATGTTTTCCGGTTTTCTGGACTTTTTATGGAAGTGACTAAAGATATCAACTCTATATTTAGTACAAAGCTAAATCTAGATAAGTTACAGCTTATGTTACAATCTCAGCCAGGTTGAATAATTATGTCAAGAGTTATTGCCCTTGAACTTTAATTTTTTTCTTCAAATTTGGGATTTTCCAGACTTTTTTTGGAAGTGGTTGCAGATATTACCTTTATATTTGGCATAAAGCTAACTCTAGATGAATTACAGCTTAATTCCCAATCTCAGTCTGGTTGAATAATTTTTGACAGAGTTATGGCCCTTGAACTTTAATTTTTTGTCAATTTTTCAATTTTCCGGTCTTTCTTTGGAAGTGGTTAGAGATATTAACTTCATATTTGACATATAGCTAGATCTAGATGAGGTACAGCTTAAGTTCAAATATGGGTCTGGTTGAATAATTTTTGTCATAGTTATTGTCCTTGAACTTAATGTTTTTCTGAAAAGGTACATAGCTTTAGAACTTTGGATTTGACAAAAAACCTCATGAAAGGGTCTTGTTTCTCTGAATTGTTCTTCATTTTTATTACATAAATTAGGTTTGGGCATGTATTGTTTTTAAATCTCTTCATGTTTCTGTATGTACATATGTTCAGATTGATGATAGGTGTTCTGACAAGCAGACAGGTGGGGGTATTCGTTAGCCTTTGGCTTACAGTTCTAGTTTATAATGGTATCATGAATAAAGGGATTTTGGGTTATAGAAGAAGCTATTAATTCATAAGCAATCAGAACAGACAATGATCAGATAACTCCTACAGAATTCATCTGATCTGGGTCTACTCTGTTTGCAAAGATGTCAAAAGGCTTCTCTATTATAGTATAAGAGAAAGGGTTAATTTTCTAAAGAAACCTGTTTCACAATTCTACTATCACATTTTTAGGATGTATACTTTCTGATACTTATAGATCAACTTGAGGAACGTTGGGACATATGGCAAATATAGAGGGCATGGATGATTTGTCTTTACTCTAAATGCAATATTGCTTACTAAACATTTCATGGTGTATACTTTTATCACAGCATTTGCAGCAAATCCTCTCTAAAGAAATATATTGGAACGCATTTCCAACCTTTAACCCTTTACTTCATTAATATTCATAAAAGAAATTAACTCATAATAAACATTAAATGGATTAATTGTCATGACGACATTTGAACACATGAAGTTTTAGCCAAGACAGAAACTGTAAAATCATACAATCGTAAAATTGTATGTATATTAATCCATAAGCAAACAGAGCAGACTCCGATCAGACAGCTGCGACAGGAGTCGTCTGATCTGGGTCTACTTTGTTTGCAAAGATATAGAAAAGCATAATCATGGTGTAAAGAGTTAAAACATTACCTCATACAAACACCTATACAAACAGAGTAGACTCATATAACATGTCTCCTGTAGCTGTCTAAACAAGGTCTGCTCTGTTTGCTTATGAAAATCACATTACAATTACCATTACAAAAATCAACTTATTAATATTCAAGATGCCGTTTATTTGTAGATGAATATTCATCAGGTACTAAGGGTTAATTTAAGGGACATTGACTGAATCTTGTGGTCTAACTCTTTACACTTATGCAGCAGACCATCCCTTCTTCACTTTCACAAACACAGTTTTACTTTAGAACAACAGTACACTTTTGCACAAATTGTACACATTATCTTCTGTCGATCCTGTCATTTACATGTGACAAAGAGTTTTTCTAAAGAAATGCCAAGTTCTTTCCCCTACTTAAGACTGTCTAGGTGGCGTATCCTAGCTTGCAGCTCTATAGCTTGTTTGTAGTCACTGACAGCATCATGCTTCCTTCCCATCTTCCCTCTCACATCGGCACGCCTCCTCAAAACTAGTGGGTCATCAGGTTGTAAGTCCAGGGCTGAAAAAATACAGTAAACATCATACATGCATACATCACTATGACTACAGTAAACATCATACATGCATAATCACTATGACTACAGTAAACATCATACATGCATACATCACTATGACTACAGTAAACATCATACATGCATAAATCACTATGACTACAGTAAACATCATACATGCATAAATCACTATGACTACATCATACATGCATAAATCACTATGACTACAGTAAACATCATACATGCATACATCACTATGACTACAGTAAACATCATACATGCATACATCACTATGACTACAGTAAACATCATACATGCATAAATCACTATGACTACAGTAAACATCATACATGCATACATCACTATGACTACAGTAAACATCATACATGCATAAATCACTATGACCCTTGTGCAATTTTATTAATCCTTTACTCAATCAATACACCTTTCTATGCCATGGCAGACAGAGTAGATGCAGATCAGGATCTGCTCTGTTTACTTGATATGATATAGATAGATTCTACCGTTTCTGCCATCACCAAACATTCCTGTGTCAGTGTGCTATTATAACAATTAATCTAATTCACATTCACAATTTTTTAATTCTTTAAAACGAGAATAGTCATGGAGTAAAGAGTTAACGTGGCTCAACAATACATATCTACTGCCATTACATCTAACAATACATATCTACTGCCATTACATCTAACAATACATATCTACTGCCATTACATCTAACAATACATATCTACTGCCATTACATCTAACAATACATATCTACTGCCATTACATCTAACAATACATATCTACTGTCATTACATTTAATAATACATATCTACTGCCATTACATCTACCAATACATATCTACTGCCATTACATCTAACAATACATATCTACTGCCATTACATCTAACAATACATATCTACAGCCATTACATCTACCAATACATATCTACTGCCATTACATCTACCAATACATATCTACTGCCATTACATCTAACAATACATATCTACTGCCATTGCATCTAACAATACATATCTACTGCCATTACATCTACCAATACATATCTACTGCCATTGCATCTACCAATACATATCTTCTGCCATTACATCTAACAATACATATCTACTGCCATTGCATCTAACAATACATATCTACTGCCATTACATCTACCAATACATATCTACTGCCATTGCATCTACCAATACATATCTTCTGCCATTACATCTACCAATACATATCTACTGCCATTACATCTACCCGGAAACCAGTTCAGTATAAGCTCTATATAGCAACACTGAGAAAATGCACGTAACCCTTTACTCCATGAATATTCATACATGAAAAAATGTTAATGTATAAAATAATGACATCATGAATATTAATTATGTTTGTTTATGGCAGAAATTGAATAACATCTATAATATTTCATAAGCAAACAGAGCAGACCCTGATCAGATGGCTCCTACAGAAGCTGTCTGATCTGGCTCAACATTGTTTGCAAAAACATGTTTATGGAGTAAAGGGTTAAAATGGTACCAAATTCCATTCTTCAGCTTTAAAAACATGTGAAAGGGGAGACTGGGTGTCTTAACCCTTTCCCTGATATAAGCGTCTTTTCACACATTTGCAAACAGAGTAGACCCAGATCAGATGACTTTTGCTTTTGACTTTTTGATCGGATTCTACAACTTTTGTCAAAGCCAAACATTCCCATGAATAGTTTACATTAAAAAAAATTGAGCTTATAAATATTTTTGTTGTCATTATTTCTTACATGAGTAGAAAAGTGACTCATGTAAAAGTGGCCCTGCAGATGATCTTTTGTTGAAGGTAATAATATTTAACCCATTCACTGCTCAACCGCAAATGTAGTAACATTTGAAAACAGTTTGGATAACAGTTTGGCACCAGATGAGAAGGTGTTGACAAGGGCAGATAACTCTGGACATGGTGATCTCATTCAACGTAAAAACTATAAGTGTCTTCCTCTCATAATGTGAAGTAATGTTTGAGTTATTGCGTCACATCAAAAGTGTTGACAAAAGTTTATGGCATTTTGGATGAATCAAGGGCAGATAACTCTAGACATAGTGATCTGATTCAACCCCAACACTATAGGCATCTTCCTCTGATGATATCAAGCACATGCCCTTAATATGAAACCAATATGTGAAGTACTACTTGAGTTATCGCGTCACATCAAAGGTGCTGACAAAAATATGGCATTTTCGATGAATCAAGGGGAGATAACTCAAGACATAGATATCTGATTCAACCACAAAACTATAGATGTCTTCCTCTGATAATACTAAGCATATGCAACCAATATGTGAAGTATTGTTTGAGTTACCGCGTAACATCAAAAGTGTTCACGGAAGGACAGACAGAAAATGTGATTCCTATAGGGCTCCTGCATTTTCAATGCAGGGCCCTAAATATTGAACAGGGAAAGGGTTACTTAGAATATTTAGGGTAACTTATTGTTAAATGACATTCAGGACCTGACTCACCTCTTGTATAGTCCTTGTCTGCCTTTTCATACTGTTGAGTTGAGGCGTACAGGTTAGCCCGATTCAGGTACATGTGGGCTGAGTACGGGCTCAACTTAATAGCCACCCTGAAGTCATCCAGGGCTCCCTTAGCATCCTTCAACATCACCTGAGTAAAAGATCAATCAAATCACTACATAAGACTTTATTCAATATAAAGCAAATATGTCATACTGCATTGAAGAATTACAATATTACATGTATAACATCTTAACTCTTTCTGCTCTGGCTCCACTGTTTGCAAAGGCATGAAAATGCATTTGTATGAAGGAAAGGGATAAAAAAAAATTTATGTATGTATCTGAATTTACAAGACCTGCAAATCCAGGATTGGACTGCACAGTCATCAAAGGTGATGCACCTCGGTCACATCCAAAGGCGCAATTCCATAGTCGTTCTCGCCTGACAGATGCCAACCTGAAACCTGATTTGAATCTACATATATGGAACAAGATGAAACACCGTGCCGCTAACTGACACTTTGACTGATAACTTGACCTTTGACCTTCATGTTTGATCTTGACCTTGACATATATCACTTAAAAGTTGCGGGTTCATGACTAAAATAGGCATGCCTAATGTGAAGTCCACCTCTAATATTATATTTCAAAACTTATAGAGCACAACGACACTTGCAAATGTCAGTAAAATCATGATACAAACAGCATTATCAACTTGTATGATTCTATTTACCTTTGTAATGGCTCTGTTCAGGAATGCCGACTCATCTTTCGGGTTGTTTTCCACTGTCTTTGTAAAGTAGTCCAGAGCCTTAAAAGCATAAAACACACTGGATGAATTACTGACAGATAATAAAAATCAAAGAGACAATATGTTAACACTTTACTCCATAAATACATGTATACCTTTCTAAGCAGGGCTCCCTCACTCCCTCAGAGTAGACCCAGGGTCTGCTCTGTTTGCTTATGGGACCATGTGTTATTATAAAAAAAAACGGTTTATAATATTCTGCCCTTTTTCTCGTAAACAGTACACAGATAACCGACTGACAAGATGCGAAATTGGACACACAAAATATGCTGGACGTACATATGGATGTGGATACCCTTTACCTATAGACCGATGGAAATACAGACAAACAGAAGGAAAACAGGATGGCCATCTCAAGAGGGGCATAAAAATTAACAGGATGTCCATAAGACTTTTGAGTATCTCCATATCTTACTATTGAAATAGAATAATAGAGGAGTAGAACTAATGACCAGGGCGTTATAGATGATTTATATTATTTGCAATGTTACAGCTGAATTTAATCCTTCTTCACGGAACATATCTCCATTTCTTTTAAGTAACTCAAACTGGAACTCTAATTGTAAGAGGTAAAGGGTTAACACATGAATACTTACCTGTGAGAACTGCCGCGAGTGGAAGTAGACATTTCCAGCATTGAAGTAGGCCAGAGAGTAGGTCTGGTCGAACTGTATAGCCTCTTGGTAGTCCTGCATGGCGTTCACACGGTCACCCATGAACTGGAATTAAATACATAAGAACCTTTCTTAACCCTTTACTTCATATAAATACATATTCAGTTTTTTTCACACATCTGCAAACAGAGACCCAAATCAGATGACTCCTATAGGAGTCGTCTGAATCTCAGGGTCAGCTCTGTTTGCTAATGGAATTTGATAGATCTGTTTCTTTAGTTTCTAAAATGAATATGGTACAATGTTCCACCTTCCATATTTCATTATAACTACATGTAGTTTATTTATGAATATCCTGTAGGTACTGACATTTGAAATAACATAGAACAGGAAAAGGGTTAACCCTTTCCTCCTTAGGCTATTTTTAGACCCAACCACTTTGAATAAATCTACCGAAAAGGAGCATTAACTAGGGGAAAGGAATTTTTTTTAGAATTTTGTAGTTATGAAACCATTGTGATAAATGGAGCATTTGCTCCTAAGGAGCAAATGCTCTATTTATCACAATGGTTTTAAAAAGTGACTTTTACAGAGGTGTAGAAAGGCGTATTTATGGAGGAAAGGGGTTAAGCGACCTTATATTGAATGAACACAGGAATCTTAACAAGCAGGTGTTTGCTTAATACAAGGCAAAAGTAATGCAGCATGCTCCTTTAGGAGCTTTCTGTAATACTTTTAGTTTGCATTAAGCTATCACCTGCCTTAACCCTTTCCTCCATAGGCTATTTTTAGATCCAAACTTTTTGAATAAATCTACCGAAAAGGAGCATTAACTAGAGGAAAGGATTTTTTTTAGAATTTTGTAGTTATGAAACCATTGTGATAAATAGAGCATTTGCTCCTAAGGAGCAATTGCTCTATTTATCACAATGGTTTCAAAAAGTGACTTTTACATAGGCGTAGAAAGGCGTACAATGTATTTATGGAGGAAAAGGGTTAAGCGACCTTATATTGAATGAACACAGGAATCTTAACAAGCAGGTGTTTGCTTAATACAAGGCACAAATAATGCAGCATGCTCCTTTAGGAGCTTTCTGTAATACATTTAACTGGCATTAAGCTATCACCTGCCTTAAAGACCCATAATAAGATCTCTTTTTGATTGTCATTTAAGACAGGTTCTACTGTATATGTACACAGATCAACATCATAGAAAGGTGAGCCATGTTCTATAACACCAAAATCTTGACAATTTGTAAACTTTTAAAATATAACCCCATGAATATTCATGTCAGGAATTATGACATCATGGAAATTTATTGGCTAACATTTTAAAATGGTATAATTATAATAATTATGAACACAGAAATGTGTGGCTAGGACAGAAACTGTATAATTACATCTATATAATTCCATAAGCAAAAAGAGCTGAGCCTGATTGGATGGACCCTGTAGGAACCATCTGATCTGGGTCTGTACTGTCCATAAAAGTGCAAAAAAAGCATCTTTAGCAGGTAAAGAGTTGAGCTTACTGTTAAACATACTATTGTGTTAATTAATTGGTATTTAGGGCAGGTGGCTACTTAAAGCAATGTGAAAGTAAAAGAGAACGCTCCTATAGCAGCCACCTACCTTTAACACAAAATACTTGATGTAACTTAGTGGTCATTATAGAGAGGTTTTACTGTATTATGATATCTAATGTTTTCAGCAAGATGAAGCCATATGTCAAATTGCCAATTGTACCTGGTGTATGACACCCCTGTTGGTCAAGAGTTCAGCAGTTGGGTTGACCTCTATCGCTTTGTTGATGTCTTGGTAGGCTGCAAAACTATCACTCATCTGTAGGTTGATAATGGAACGACCCTCCAAAGCCGGCTTATAGTCTACAAGGAGAAAGCATTACAGTATTGAGAGCTAGACCTGGCTTATAGTCTACAAGGAGAAAGCATTACAGTTTTGAGAGCTAGACCTGGCTTATAGTGTACAAGGAGAAAGCATTACAGTTTTGAGAGCTAGACCTGGCTTATAGTCTACAAGGAGAAAGCATTACAGTTTTGAGAGCTAGACCTGGCTTATAGTGTACAAGGAGAAAGCATTAGTTTTGAGAGCTAGACCTGGCTTATAGTGTACAAGGAGAAAGCATTACAGTATTGAGAGCTTGACCTGGCTTATAGTCTAAAAGGAGAAAGCATTATAGTTTTGAGAGCTTGACCTGAAATACATTCGTAAACCATTACACTTTAATTAACCCTCTCCATTATAAATACCGGTATGCCTTTCTACACCTTTGCAAACAGAGCAGACCCTGATCAGACGGATCCTACAGGAGCCATCTGATCAGGGTCTGCTCTGTTTGCTTATGGAATAATAAAGATCAGATCCTATAGTTTCTACTTTGGCCAAAAATTAGTGTGTTAGTATGCCATTTTAAGAAATAATCTAATTAATATTCATGGTGTCATCATTTCTTACATGAATACACAAAACAACAGATAAATACTAAAAGTGCCATTAAAAGTTATTTCTCCACCAAACCCTTTGTTGTGACCACTCATTAGAACAGTCTCTTCGAGAAATAAAAGAGTTATTATTGAAATTGTTTTAATTTATGCATCTTATCTGGACCTCTGTGAATATTCATGGAGAGGTTAATGAATAATTCTTGCAAGAAACCAAAGACTCTACCCATCATAATCACTAATCAATATAATTTGTATATTAAAAAATAACTTAACCCTGTCCCTCTTTGAAACATGTTTTCATGCTTTTATCAAAAGGAGTAGACTCAGATCAGACAGCTCCTATTGGAGCTTTCTGATATGGGTCTGCTCTATTTGTCAGTAGAATTCTATGGAAGATGTTCTGTTGTTATAACCAATGAAAAAAATCTGTCCTCCATATCCCGGAATGACGATTCTGTCAATGAATATTCATAAGGTCATGAAAATTGAAGTTTATGCCATAGATACATGTTTTAATGCTTTTACAAACAGAGTAGACCCTACTTCTGTAGGAACAATCTGTCAGGAACTACTCTTGCTGCTTATGAAGTAATACAGACCTGATTCTACAGTTTCTGTCACATTTAAATGTTCATAGTGCCGTTGTAAAAATCTAGTTAATTGATATTCATGATGTCATTATTTCTTACATGACTATTCATGGTGTAAAGGGTTAAAAAACATCAGTGAAAATGAAGAAATAGGCATACTAGGTTTGAGGTCAATGGCAGTGGCAAACTGTCTCCAGGCTTGCATAAACCGTCCTGACACCTGTAGCGTGTACGCCAGATTTACACGGGCAGGCAGACACATGGGGTCAAGACGTAAAACTCGCTGATAGTCGCACCTGTAAGAATGAAACAAAACAACAGTTACTTAGTATTTACTTACTTTTTGGATACAAGCGGACTTAATATTACCATAAGTATGGAAATTCAATACAGTAAAACCTCTCTAAACCAGATGTTCAATTTAGTATAAATATTGGTCTTGGAGACAGGTGGCAGCTTAATGCAGGGTGAACGTCATGCAGGAAGCTCCTGCCTAAAAGTATCTAAATGCTTCTCTACTAGAATTCTGATTTAGAGAGGTTTTACTGTATACCCCTTTTCTACTGGGTACATAAAGCTGCAATCTGTAATTAAATTGGCACCATTTTGATAATTTAAAATTAGACTAAAATCAAAGCAAAATGGGTAGACTCTGATCAAACAGCTCCTTCAGGAGTACTTTACTCTGGGTCTACACTATTTACCTAAGTTTGCCTGTACAAATACTGAAGGTAATTAGAATACCTGTTCAAACAGTTTTGATCAAGATGAGATGCAGGTAACTAGATGGTTCATCAGGGTACTTGGAACAAATTAGAGAAAATCTACTTTTCTTACTCTTTGCCCACTAGCAGTGAAACCATGATTACCTATACAAATAGTGTCATCATGCAGCGTCTCATCAGGATCCAAACAGTTTGACACTTTGACCATATTTTTGCATAAAAACGAGAGAACTTTTTATTTAAGAATTGAAGCAGACAACCATTGTTGCAGACAAAAATTTGCTTAGCATGCAAAAACTTTAGAATTAAGAAAAGATGAAAAGAAATTGCAGATGACAATTATTGGCATGAAAAGAGTTATATGATCCTAAATTATTATCAAGTAAATAATTGAGTTTCATGCAGTTTTTACACAGAAAAGCAATATGAACAAGAGGGCCAGAATGGCCCTGAAGCGCTCACCAGACAATCAGAGGAGAAGATTTTCAAAGTTTTCACTATATGTTTCTATAGAAAACTAGCCGGCCCTGGGGCGGGCCAATTTTGACCCCAGGGGAATAATTTAGAAAAACTTGTAGGGGACCTGAACATGATGCTATGAGCCAAATATGAAAGCTGAGATTAACCTTCCAGTTTCAGAGAAGAAGATTTTTTTTAGGTTTCTTGATATGTTACTATTGAAAACTGACTACCCCGGTGGCAGGGCCAATTTTGACCCCATGATGCTCTGTGCCAAATATGAAAGCTGAGAGCCTTCCAGTTTCAGAGAAGAAGATTTTCAAAGATTTCACTATTTGTTTCTATTGAAAACTGTCCACCCCTGGGGCGGGGCCAATTTTTACCCCGAGACCATTATTTATATAACTTTTGTAGATGACCTGAACATGATGCTATGTGCCAAATCAGAAAGCTGAGAGCCTTCCAGTTTCAGAGAAGAAGATTTTCAAAGATTTCACTATTTGTTTCTATCGAAAACTGCCCACCCCTGGGGCGGGGCCAATTTTGACCCCAGGGCCATAATTTATATAACTTTTGTAGAAGACCTGAACATGATGCTATTTGCCAAATATGAAAGCTGAGAACCTTCCAGTTTCAGAGGAAAAGATTTTCAAAGATTTCACTATTTGTTTCTATTGAAAACTGCCTACCCCTGGGGCGGGGCCAACTTTGACCCAGGGGCCATAATTTACATAACATTTGTAGAGGACCTGAACATGATGCTCTGTGCCAAATATGAAAGCTGAGAACCTTCCAGTTTCAGAGAAGAAGATTTTCAAAGAATTCACTCTGTTTCTATTGAAAACTGCCCACCCCTGGGGCAGGGCCAATTTTGACCCTGGGGCCTTAATTTGTATAACATTTGTAGAGGACCTGAACATGATCCCCTGTGCCAAATATGAAAGCTAAAAACCTTCCAGTTTCAGAGAAGAAGATTTTCAAAGATTTCACTATTTGTTTCTATTGAAAACTGCCCACCCCTGGGGCGGGGCCAATTTTGACCCCGGGGCCATTATTTATACAATTTTTGTAGAGGACCTGAACATGATGCTATGTGACAAATATGAAAGCTGAGAGCCTTCCAGTTTCAGAGAAGAAGATTTTCAAAGATTTCACTATTTGTTTCTATTGAAAACTGCCCACCCCTGGGGCAGGCCAATTTTGACCCCTGGGCCATAAATAATATAACTTATGTAGAGGACCGGAACATGATGCTATGTGCCAAATATGAAAGCTGAGAACCTTCCAGTTTCAGAGAAGAAGATTTTCAAAGATTTCACTATTTGTTTCTATTGAAAACTGCCCACCCCTGGGGCGGGGCCAATTTTGACCCCGGGGCCAAAATTTATATAACTTTTGTAGAGGACCTGAATATGATGCTATGTGCTTAATATGAAAGCTGAGAACCTTCCAGTTTCAGAGGAGAAGATTTTCAAAGTTTGCACTATATGATTATATTGAAAACTGCCTACCCCTGGGGCGGGGCCAATTTTGACCCCAGGGCCATAATTTATATAACTTTTGTAGAGGACCTGAACATGATGCTATGTGCCAAATGTGAAAGCTGAGAGCCTTCCAGTTTCAGAGAAGAAGATTTTCAAAGATTTCACTATTTGTTTCTATTGAAAACTGCCCACCCCTGGGGCGGGGCCAATTTTGACCCCGGGGCCAAAATTTATATAACTTTTGTAGAGGACCTGAATATGATGCTATGTGCTTAATATGAAAGCTGAGAACCTTCCAGTTTCAGAGGAGAAGATTTTCAAAGTTTGCACTATATGATTATATTGAAAACTGCCTACCCCTGGGGCGGGGCCAATTTTGACCCCAGGGCCATAATTTATATAACTTTTGTAGAGGACCTGAACATGATGCTATGTGCCAATTATGAAAGCTGAGAAGCTTCTGCTTTCAGAGGAGAAGATTTTCAAAGTTTTACTATGTTTCTATTGAAAACAAGGCACCCCTGGGGCGGGGTCAATTTTGACCCCAGGGGCATAATTTATATAACTTTTGTAGAGGACCTGAATAAGATGCTATGTGCCAAAGATGAAAGTTGAGATCCCTGTAGATTCAGAGGAGAAGATTTTTAAAGGTACAAATTGTTGACGACGGACGACGAACGACGAACGACAAACGACGAACGACGCACGACGCACGACGCACGCCGACGGACGACGGACAACGGGCGATCACAAAAGCTCACCCTGAGCACTTTGTGCTCTGGTGAGCTAAAAAGTCTATTATAAATTGAACCTACTATTGTAGAACATCTTGAACAAAATATATATTATGCTAGCAATTTTAACTTTGTTTGCTTGTTTACTTTTTATCATAAACAGTTGTATAAAGTATATAGAAATAAAACCTATCTACAGTGGTAGCTTAATGCAAGACGAAATTTATGCAGAAAGCTCCTCAAGGAGATTTCTGCATTGCCTTCATCCTACATTAAGCAACCATCAGCTCATATCAACGTTCATATTTATTCATAACATGCTCACTAAAGGCCGATTTTTACTTTATAAAATAATCATACATAGCCATTTTGAGGCCACTGCCTTCACTGTAGTCCATATAGACATTTCCGCGAGCTATGATACCGTCGAGGAAGAACGGCTGTGTGGCCACGCATGTTGTGAATGTCTTTACAGCCTCCTCTAGTTGGCCCAGTCTGTCAAAGAACAATACATTTTATTGCTTAACCCATTCCTTCATATTGACCCCTTTCGACACCTCTGTGAAAGTCCCTTTTTGAAACCATTGTGATAGACAGAACATTTGCTCAATTGGAGGAGGTGCTGTATTTATCACAATGGTTTCAAAACTATACAATTCTAAAATTTTCCTTTTCTCTAGTAAATGCTCCTTTTCGTAGATTTATTCAAACAGGTTGGGTCTAAAAATAGCCTTTGAGGGAATATGTTAACTGGATGAAATGCATCCAAATGGCTAACAAAGGTAATGAAAGTATTGTATCAACACATTTATCCCATTTCCTTATGAATACTTATTCAAGAAATTATTACTTCATGAATATTCATTAACTTAATTTTTTTATAATGGTATATGCTAACGGAAATTTTGGCCATGGAAGAAACTGTAGAAATAGAGATATGTAATTCCACAAGCAAACAGAGCAGACCCTGATCAGACAGGGCCTACAGGTCTGATGGCTCCTACAGGAACTGTCTGATCAAGGTCTGCTCTATTTGCAAATACATTTCTATCGGGTAAAGGGTGAAAGAAATGAAAGTGTAGCAGCACTAACTGAAATCAAACAAAAGTATTATTTTGCATATTCTTTTGTTGTATTGTAAATGATAAAAAATTCAGGTAAAACCTACTTATGGTAGCACAGGCCAAGGGTATGTAAGATCTTGTGGTCCTGAGGATTCATGCCTGCTGCCAGCTTGAAGTCATACAGGGCATTGATATAGTCCTTCCGCTCAAAATACAGTAATCCTCTGTTGATCAGCACCTGTAACAGACAACATAGAGTTAATTTTGCAAATAATTATCAATAAGGGTTAACCCTACACCTTTCTACACCTTTGCAAACAGAGTAGACCAAGATCAGACAGCTCTTATAGGAGCCATCAGACCAGGGTCTGCTCTGTTTGCTAATGGCATATTAGGGGTGAGTGAGCGAGTTGGGTTTTACGTCTGACCAACAGTATATGTATTTCAGTTATTTGCAGACAGCACCTGCTTGAGACAAGTTATAGTGCCGCGGGCACATGGCAAAGGCAACCCACTCAGTCACATTAACCTGACACCGGGCCGACCAGTCCTAGAACTACCCTTTTAATGTTGAGCGTTGACAAGGGAGCTACTAGTACCAACTTTTAACGACTTTTGTTCTGTCGCGGCCGGGGATCGAACCCACAACCTTCTCTACCACAGGCGGACGCTCTACCACTGATCCATGTGGCTCTCATCTTATTCTACAGTTTCTGTCATGATAAAAAAATATTTTTTTCTATATTGCCCATATATAGATTCAGTTAATTAAATGAGTAATGG
Source organism: Azorinus chamasolen (assembly GCA_963576725.1). Taxonomy (NCBI): domain Eukaryota; kingdom Metazoa; phylum Mollusca; class Bivalvia; order Cardiida; family Solecurtidae; genus Azorinus; species Azorinus chamasolen. The sequence continues at coordinate 57,377,439 of OY755242.1, forward strand.
CCCCTTACCAGATTGAAGCCCTAGTAATGATGAACAAGTGTGTGAATTTTGACATGAATACTTGTACTGATGTTGAAGTATTTTAACAAAAGCAGCATTGACAATACCCAAAACAAATACCAATACCTCACCTTTTTTTTTAAACAAGAGCTGTCCGCAGACAGCGCGCTCCACTTTCTTTAATGCTGGATAGTATAGTGGAAGTCTAAGTCAGAAAGGGGAGATAACAACAGCAAAATTAATTTTAGGGTTACCTGCCCTTGTGAAATGGGTCCCCCTTGTAATTGTTAACAGGTATACCAAAGTTGAACCAAATATCTCTGACAGTTTCTGAGACATGGACCTGAACATAAAACTTAACCAACAATGAAAATTCTAAGTCGAAAAAAGGGGCATAACTATGGCAAAATTAATTTTAGGGTTACCTGCCCTTGTGAAATGGGTCCCCCTTGTAATAGTTAGCATGTATACCAAAGCTGAACCAAATACTTCTGACAGTTTCTGAGACATGGACCTGAACATAAAACTTAATCAACAATGAAAATTGTAAGTCAAAAAAAGGGGCATAACTATGGCAAAATTAATTTTAGGGTTACCTGCCCTTGTGAAATGGGTTCCCCTTGTGATAGTAAACATACATACCAAATATGAACCAAATATCTTTGATGGTTTCTGAGAAAAGGACCTTAACAAAAAGGTTAACCAACGCCGACGCCGACGAGAGGGTCATGACAATAGCTCCACTTTTTGAAAAAGTGGAGCTAAAAAAAAAATGAAATGAGCTAATAAACACATTACTGTAGGCCTTAATTAGGTTCTTAAGTGGATTGAAAAGCTAAACTTACCTTTAGTTTAAGCGTTTCTCCTAACAGTAACACTATGCCATAGTCTGTAAGAGCCTGTAAACAAACAGAAATTGTAGCAGCATTTTATATACCGGTAAATGTCAAATACCATATTATCACTATAAATGCCCCCAAAGGAGTAACACAGTCCTTTCATGCAGTTGCAAAGGATCTGCTCTGTTTGCAAGTGGAATTTGATAGATCTGTTTCTTTACTTTCTAAAATGGCTATGATGTCCCCCCTTCTATATTTCATTATAAGTAACATGTTCATGAATATTCAGTAGGTACTGAAATTTGGCATAAACTGGGAACAGGGAAGGATTAAAAGGAGCTTCTTGCATTGTGTGCACAGGCTGTTGCTTAATGCAAAAATGAAAAGAACACAGAAAGCTCCTTTGAGAGCATTCTGTATTGCTTTCAGTCTACATTAAGCTACCAGCTGTACCTTGAAAAACCTCTAGTTCTTTATTTAATGGTTATTATAAAGGGTTTTAGTTGTTTAATTCATCATTAGTCTAACTCCAGAAGTAAGGGTCTTTTATTAGTGTGAGTGTGTTTATTTGGGAGAATATGATAAATACAGCAGTACATTAATACAGATTATCAACTAGATGAATTTTCATAATGCCATTAATAGGAAGAAGAGAATATTTTACCATGGCAGAAACTATTGAGTGATATCTATATTATGTCATAAACAGAGCAGACCTTGATCAGATGGCTCCTACAGGTGCCATCTGATCTGGATTTACTTTGTTTGCAAAAGCTTGAAAAAGGTGTTTGTGTGAAGGAATGGTTTAGCCCATTCCTCATATTGATGCCTCTATAAAATTCACTTTTTGAAACCATTGATATAAATAGAGCATTTGCTCCTATTTATCACAATGACAATGATTTAAAAACTACACAATTCTAAAAAAATTCTTTTCTCTAGTAATTGCTCCTTTTCAGTAGATTTATTCAAAGAGGTTGGGACTAAAACTAGCCTATGAGGGAATTGGTTCAACAAGACTAATGGAGTAGCAACTAGTGTATATCCTCATCCAACTGCTCCTTCACGATCTGGATCTGCACTATTTGCCTAAGTGTATCTGTCCAAATATCTAGGATATTTAGGTTAAATTTGATCAAACTTGTTTTCAAATACTGGTATAGTAAAACCACTCTAAAGACATTAAATTTAGCATAAACATCAATCTTGGAAACAGGTGACAGCTTAATGCAGTGTGAAAGTCATGCAGAAAGCTCCTCTAGGAGCTTTCTGCATGAAATTCATCCTGCATTAAGCAGCCATCTGCCTAAAAGTGTCTAAATTCTTTTCTACTAGAATTCCGGTTTAGAGGGGGGGTTAACTGTATCAGCAAACAAGACAGAATGAGTGAGATGCAAACGATGTGTCTTACCTTTTGGTAATCCTTGTTTTCCTGGTAACAGACCGCCCTGTTGAAGTAGGCCAGTGCACAAGTGCTGTCGATACTGGCCGCCTTCGACAGGTCACGGATAGCAAGGTCAAAGGCCTTGATGTGGTACTTCAGCGCTCCCCTATATCAAATGGAAAAAATAAAACTACAACATATAGAATTGATATAACAAAACTGAGTTCATTGATTGCTTTTAACAGTGAAGGTACATGTAGCTGTGGGGATTTACTTGAACTTGTCCGATTTGAAACTATTTGTTCCTCATGCAAATGTGCAGTATTTTGTTATACATGACAAGCCCTGATCCAATGGAATAGAATGCAGCAGCTGTTTGTGGTCTACACGGTCAACAAAATGTAATAACCTTTGTCCAACTCCATCATCTATGAAAATTAATATCAGTATTTATTTATTTGTTAAAAGTTAAAAAATAAGTAAAACCATTGCCATGACAGCAGATAATTAGTTCAGTGACATAAAAACAAACAGAGTAGACCTTGATCAGACGTTTTTTGGAGGAGCTGTCTGATCAGGGTCTACTGTTTGCAAATGCATGAAAATAGATTAAAGGGTTACAAGGTCATTTATTGAATACCAGAGCACCGCTGCAGGGGCCAATGCTTGTCTGTCGAGACATTTTAAGTACATAAAGGGGCATAATTTTGTAAATAAGATGTGTTTGTGAAACACTTTGCCTCCAATAAGTTCTTTGACCTTGAGGTATGACCTTGACCTTAATAAATCACCCCTGAAAATGGTTGTCTCCATAAGTTGCACATGCATGTCAAGTCTGAATTATGTACGTGCAATGGCGACAAAATTATCGCCAACGTTAAAAGTTCTAAAATGGCTATAATGTTCCCCCTTCCATATTTCATTATAAGTAACATGTTCAAGAATATTCAGTAGGTACTGAAATTTGGCATAAACTGGGAACAGGGAAGGATTAAAAGGAGCTTCTTGCATTGTGTGCACAGGCTGTTGCTTAATGCAAAAATGAAAAGAACACAGAAAGCTCCTTTGAGAGCATTCTGTATTGCTTTCAGTCTACATTAAGCTACCATCTGTACCTTGAAAAACCTCTAGTTCTTTATTTAATGGTTATTATAAAGGGTTTTAGTTGTTTAATTCATCATTAGTCTAACTCCAGAAGTAAGGGTCTTTTATTAGTGTGAGTGTGTTTATTTGGGAGAATATGATAAATACAGCAGTTCATTAATACAGACTAGAGGTTTTTGTCACAAAAACAGATGTCTCCCCTCTAATAAAAACAATAATAGCTAATAACTCCAAAAATACTGATACCAGATTTATGGCTCTTGTGCATGACACTTACTTTCATCATGCTCTTTCCAAAAATAAAATTTCATTCCAATAGCATCAGTCGAACAGGAGTTATTAATCAGCCAAAACATGTAACAATGGGCAATAACTCCAAAAGTATTGAAGCCAGAATTATGGCCCTTGTTCATGACACTTTCTCTCATCATGCTCTTTCCATGTATGAAGTTTCAATACAATGGCAAGAGCCATGTAGGAGTTATCGTCCGGACAAGAAAGAATTAAACAAATGTACAAGGGGCAATAACTCAAAATTTATTGAAGCTCGAGTTAAGGATCTTATGCATGACACTTTCTCTTATCATGATCGTTCCATGTATGAAGTTTCACTCCAATGGCATGTGTCACATAGGAGTAATCATCCGGACAAAAAATTGTGATTTTTTTTTACAAAGGGCAATAACTCCAATATTAGTGAAGCGAGAGTTATGGACCTTGTGCATGACACTTCTTCTCGTTATGATCTTTCCATATATGAAGTTTCAATCCAATGGCATGAGCCATATAGAAGTTATCGTCCGGACAAAAAAGTGTGATTTTTTTTACAAAGGGCAATAACTCCTATATTAGTGAAGCCAGAGTTATGTACCTTCTGCATGACACTTCCTCTCATTATGCTCTTTCCATATATGAAGTTTCAATGAACTGGCATCAGGCATATTGAAGTTATTGTCCGGACAAAAAATTATGATATTTTTTACAAAGGGCAATAACTCCAATATTAGTGAAGCCAGAGTGATGGACCTTGTGCATGACACTTCCTCTTGTCATGATCTTTCCATATATGAAGTTTCAATCCAATGGCATGAGCCATATAGGAGTTATCGTCCGGACAAAAAAGTGTGATTTTTTTTTACAAAGGGCAATAACTCCAATATTAGTGAAGCCAGAGTTATGGACCTTGTGCATGACACTTCCTCTCATTATACTCTTTCCATATATGAAGTTTCAATCAACTGGCATCAGGCATATTGAAGTTATCGTCCGGACAAAAAGTGTGACGGACAGACAGACAGACGGACAGACGGACAGACAGACAGACAGACAGACAGACAGACAGACAACTCTCACGAAAACAATATGTCTCCCCCATATAAATATGGGGGGAGACATAATTATCAACTAGATGAATTTTCATAATGCCATTAATATGAAGAAGAGAATATTTTACCATGGCAGAAACTATTGAGTGATATCTATATTATGTCATAAACAGAGCAGACCTTGATCAGATGGCTCCTACAGGTGCCATCTGATCTGGATTTACTTTGTTTGCAAAGGCTTGAAAAAGGTGTTTGTGTGAAGGGATCTTAAGTACATAAAGGGGCATAATTTTGTAAACAAGATGTGTTTGTGAAACACTTTGCCTCCAATAAGTTCTCTGACCTTGATGTATGACCTTGACCTTAATAAATCACCCCTGAAAATGGTTGTCTCCATGAGTTGCACATGCATGTCGAGTCTGAAGTATGTACGTGCAATGGCGACAAAATTATCGCCAACGTTAAAAGTTGGGGCCAAACCAACCAATGTACAGACTGTACAGACAGAGTAAAAACAATATCCCCAACACACAACAACAACTCATTGACTATCCAGCGTCCACCCACCTGTAGAGGTAAGCCCTAACACTGTGGGGCTGCAGCAGTATTGCCTCATTACAATTGAGGATGGCCTTGGTATACAGGCCCTTCATGCCGTAGTAGCAAGCCCTGCTCAGATAGGCCTGGAAAATGGTTGGGTTGATGGCCAAAGCTCTGTTAAAGTCCTGGATTCCCTTTGACAACTTCAGCTTCATTCTCGCCATACCCCTATGGTACAGAGCCTAGAGAAATAAATGATGATACATGTATATGGTAAATTCTTTTATTCGGACCATGTTAAGCCTTTAACCCTTTTCCATGTTCTATATTTTGTCTAAATTTCATTACCTACTGACTACTCATGGATAAGATAGTTATAATGAAATATGGAACATTGTAGCCAGTTTAGAAAGTATTTAAACAAATCTGTCAAATTCTATTAGATCTGACTCTACGGTTTCTACCAATACCCAAATATCCTGCGTACAAATGAATCTAATATTCATGACGTCATTATTTTTTACTTGGGCTAATAAATATGCATGATGTCATTCTTTCTTACAAGAGTATTCAACAGGGAAAGGGCTAAAGCCACAGAATGTTAAAAATCTTTTTGAAAGGAAAAGAGAAATTTCCCTGTATGTCTATACAAAAATGCTTACCTCTGCCATGTTGGGGTTGAGTTTGATGGCGCTTGAGAAGGCCTCAAGAGCCTCCAGGTAATTTCTAATCTCCATATTACATTGGCCAATGAGATAGTGGGAATCTGCTGCTTCCATAGGCCAGGGGTCACGGGCCTTCCAGGGTTTCTGTACATGACAGAAGGTCATTCAATATTAGTACATGTATGTGTAAATACAAGGACCATAATTAGTTAATTACACTAACCCGTTACTCCATAAATACACCTATTTACGCTTTTGCAAACAGAGTAGACCCAGATCAGATGGCTCCTATAGGAGCATTCTAATCTGGGTGTACTCTGTTTGCAAAGGCATAGAAAGGTGTATTTATGGAGTAAAGGGTTAATAGCTAACAAAAAATCAATATGTTTGTTACCTGAATAAAAATATATCCACAAATAGATATGGTCAATGGCAAATCATTGAAATGATGGTCAATGGCAAATCATTGAAATAGTGTGACTGATATTTATAACCTCAAGACATTTTTATACACAAAGAAAACTATTAAACAAGAGCAGTGCATGCATATTTCAGAACTTGTCTGTTACAATGACAATCAATGTTTTAAAGGACAATAGCTCTATAAATGTACATGATAAAGTAACAGATCTCTACCAGAATGCAGCCATAGTAATGGTGAACAATTTGTGAATAGTGATAGAGATGGCTGCACTCATGTTGAACCTGTGACAAAATGTCAAAGTTTTTGCACAACAACAATGCCGATGATGACACTGAAGTTATGTTGATACCTAAACGATGAAAGCTCCAAGGTATTGCCATAGTATCTTCTTCAAAAAACAGATAAGCTGAAAACTGACATTTTATGAAATTTTATAAAATCTATTCTGAGATTTTATACTTCACCAAAATTTGGTAAGGGAATATAAATTATATCTTATAGACACAATTTCCCTGTCTAATATTCATGAAAGAAATAATAATATCATGAATATTTATTAGCTGAATATTTATATGTTGGCATATATTCACAGAATGTTTCGGTTCAAGCAGAAACTGTAGAATCAGATCTATATTATACCATAAGCAAACAGAGCAGAACCTGATCAGATGGCTCCTATAGAAGCCATCTGATCTGGGTCTACTCTGTTTGAAAATGCGTGAAAAGGCATTTATATGAAGGAAAGGGTTAAGCCTGCCATGTCACTGTGAAAAGAACTTGTGTAGTTGAGACCATCACCCTTTCACCATGTGTTGTCATTTTACCTTAACTTTTTTTTTTTATATCAAATTGTAGAATTCAAAACTATCTACATGTACAGTAATACCCCTCCATAGCAGTGATTTATTGAATAAACATGGATGCCTTAACCCTTTACCTGTTCAATATTCATGTAAGAAATAATGAGGTCATGAATATTTATTAGCTGAATTTTCATTATGTAAAATTTTCAAGGGAATTCTTTGCTCTGACGAAAACTGTAGAATCAAATTTATATCATGCCATAAGCAAACAGAGCAGACCCTGATCAGACGGCTCCTATAGGAGCCGTTTGATCTGGGTCTACTCTGTTTACAAAAGGGTGAAAAGGCATTTATCTGAGGGAAAGGGTTACCCTTTACTCCAAGAATAATCATGTAAGAAATAATGACATCTCAAATATTCATTGAATTATTTTTTACAAAGGCACATGGGTACTGGAACTTTTGGCCACAGTAGAAACTGTAGAATCATACTTATATTATTTCATAAGCAAACAGAGCAGACCCTGATCAGAAGGCCCCTACATATCCATCAGATATGGTTCTACTCTATTTGCAAAGGCATGGAAAGGTATGTTTATGAAGTAAAGGGTTTAAAAGCAGTTTTCTGCTTAATGCAGAACAAAAGTATTGAAGAAAGTTTTCTGCCTAACTTTAGTCCTGCCATAAGCTATCTCTGTCATAAAGACCCTAACTTAAAGTTCATCTGAGAGGCCATTTCAAAGTGCATTCCCAAGAACTGCTTACCATAGAATATAAAATAAAACAAAGAATAGTTCACTTCACATAAGATATACAGTAAAACCCCTCTAATGCAACCACTTAATGAATCAACATGGTTGTCTTCATAAGCAGGTGGTTGCTTAATGCGGGACAAAAGTAATGCAGAAAGCTCCTCTACATTACTTTTGTCCCGCATTAAGCTACCACCTGCATCTAGCAGCCAAAATTATACCTCTTTTAGGTGGTCGCATTAGCGGGGTTTTACTGTATGTGCAAAATATAGCCTTTCCCAATTGTTGTAAGCCTAGTTAAATATATCCTTATTCTCTCTCATACTATCTCCAGAGGTCCAGATAAGGTACGTAAATTTGAACATATTCAAGAATAGCTACATTATTTCTCCCCCAAACCCTATACTCAGATCACTCTTTAGAATCATCTCGATGTGATGATTCTAAAGAGTGGTCACAGTATAGGGTTTGGTGAACAAATGACGGTTTTAGTATTTGGGTACACACCTTCATCTGTACATGTATTTCTCTACATAGTGTCTGTACACAAGTGTTCGCTCAATTTGATCAGTGACAAAATATCTTTGAAAGAATGAAATACTACTTTACTTGTAATTACATGTATTTAAGCCCTTTACCTTATTAATATCCAAATAAGAATTCATGACTCCATGAATATTTATTAACTGAAATTTTATAACAATTCATGAACACAGGAGTTTTTGGTCATGGCAGAAACTGTAGAATCAGATCTATATCATTCCATAAGCAAACAGAGCAGACCCTGACCAGATGGTTCCTTAAGGAGCCAACTGATCTTGGTCTATTCTGTTTGCAAAGGTGTTAGAAAGTGTATTTGAAGTATATATGTATAACTAAGCCATCAATACAATGCATTATTACTATCAGTATAACCATAGGCTATGTACATAAAAACAGCCAGTTATTACTTCACCATCATCAACCAACTATAGATTTCAATTATAGAAGACAAAAAATGATTTACCAACCTTAGAATTATTTGCTCTAAACAAGAACATCACAAGTGAAATGAAAATGAAATTAAAAAAAAAAAACACCAGAAAACCAAAACCGTTTGTGCAAAATGTTACCATTTTTCTCTGTCAAAAATTGATAAAAACAATGTAATGTTATTTCACAGTAAATATGCCAGTAGGAGCCATAGAAAAACAAGACTTCCTATGTGCATAAACAATATACAACTAGAAAATTGTGTCTGTAAGACACAGTGATGCCCCCGTGTAGGTGCTTGCCTAGCTGCACGTAAAATTCCAAAGTCATTTGACCTTGACCTTGGGCTTGTGGGCAGCATGGACCAGGTGCGTAATGTAATGGTAGTATGGATGGTATTGAATGTGTATATGCAATTCCATGCAAATAGCTATAGCGGTTAATGAGATATAAGACGATGAAAAAACTGTGACAACCAACTGCACGTAAAATTCCTAAGTCATTTGACCTTGACATTGGACTTTCGGGCAGCATGGGTTTGGCGTGCAATGAAAGTATAGATGGTATTAAATGTGTATGTGCATTTACATGTGAATAGCTACAGTGATTAAGGAGATATAAGATGATGAAAAAAGTGTGACAACCAACTGCATGTAAATATGTCAACCAACTGCATGTAAAATTTCCAAGTAATTCCTAAGTCATTTGACCTTGACATTGGGCTTGCGGGCAGCATGGGTTGAATGTGCAATGAAGGTATAGATGGTATTTAATGTGTATATGCAATTCAATGCTAAAAGCTACAGTAGTTAGGGAGATATAAGACAATGAAAAAACTGTGACAGCCAACTGCACATCATTTGACCTTGACCTTGGGCTTGCGGGCAGCATGGGCTGGGTGTGCAATGAAAGTATGGATGGTGTTTAATGTGTATATGCAATTCCATGGCAATAGCTACAGTGGTTAGGGAGATATAAGACAATGAAAAAACTGTGACAAAGAAACTGCCCGTAAATGTGACAACCAACTGCACGTAAAATGTCCAAGTCATTTGACCTCGACCTTGGGCTTGTGGGCAGCATGGGTGGGATGCCAAATGATAGCACAGATGGTAATTGATGTGTATGTGAAGTTTCATGTGTATAAATGTAGAAATTACTGACTTATAACACTTGAAAAACTGTGACAACCAACTGCACCTAAAAGCGTGACACACGTACAGCCTGACAGACGGACGGACATGTGCAAAACATAATGCCCCCTGACTATCGTCAACGGGGGCATAATAAAACCTGTCTTAAGAGACTATCAAAAAAGAGGTCTAATTATGAATCAGTAAGCAGGTGTTGGCTTAATGCAGGTCAAAAATAATGCAGAAAGCTCCTATAAGAGCTTTCTGCATTACTTTTGCCCTGCATTAAGCAAACACCTGCTTTTTAAGACTCCTATGTTCAATACAGTAAACAATATACATGTACTGTTAGTACCCTACACTTATAGGTAATGAATATTCATGTAAGAGATAAGTACAGTATAACCTGGGTTATCCGACACCTGACTTTACTGACAACCTGATACATGTATATCTGACAGTACTGGTCCCAACATTTCTTTTTCTTTCTTTATTCTATATGCTTAAAACCTGCTTTTGGCGGTCCCAATGTGATAAATACAGTGTTTTCACACCTGGGTATCAGACACAGTTTTAAGTAGGATTGCGCATGGCTGAGCGTCTGCTCACACTCAATGATTGAGCTGTTATCACAGCCGCGTCGTTTTGAGGACAGGATAAATCCATTATTACAGATAATTATCGTTGTGTTCATACAAATGAGATACTGTAAATGTGTCAATAATGTTAGTTATAAACTCGACCTGTATAGCATTTACAGAATAAAATTGGCTTTACTTATCCATTCATGTTTAGGCAATATTTTTAGTATGTATGTGTCTTTCAAAATGGAACGATCACCTTTTGGGAAAAGAAAGTGTCATGCAAGTTAACCGGCGTGTGCACAGATTCTAAAATGCTAAAGATGTGTTAACTTTAGATAAAAAATAGAATTAATTAACAAGTCTGAAAGTGGTTTAATGACGCAGAGTTGTATAGCATTTACAGAATAAAATTGGCTTTACTTATCCATTCATGTTTAGGCAATATTTTTAGTATGTATGTGTCTTTCAAAATGGAACGATCACCTTTTGGGAAAAGAAAGTGTCATGCAAGTTAACCGGCGTGTGCACAGATTCTAAAATGCTAAAGATGTGTTAACTTTAGATAAAAAATAGAATTAATTAACAAGTCTGAAAGTGGTTTAATGACGCAGAGTTGTCGCTGAAGTTTGGAATTGGCAGATTATCAGTGACCGATATTCTTAAAAGGATGAAATTTGATACTTGAAATATTTTACAAGCATAAACATTTGATTCAGCATTTCTGCCCAGTGCAAATAAACATCAAGAGGCATTGTTTTATCTTTGTCATAATATATTTCACTCCCATCTCTGTTTTTGGATGGTTGATAGTCTGACCCTGACTTTACCGAAACACTGATGTATCAGAAAAATTTAGACGGTCTGAAGGGATATCGGATAAACCAGGTTATACTGTACTCAGTATAAATATTTACCCCATGATTATTCATGATAAACGAGGTTATACTGTACTGTATAAATATTTACCCCATGATTATTCATGAATGAAATATAATAAATCATGAATATTAATTGGATTAATTTTTCAAATGACATGTAAACATTGGCACAGCAGAATTTATAGAATCAAATCTGTATTATTCCATGTGCAAATAGAGCAGACCCTGATCAGACAACTGCTACAGGAGCCATCTGATCTGGATCTACTCTGTTTGCAAATGCATAGAAAGGCATATTTATGGAGTAAATGGATAAATATTTACTTAAAATTATTACTTTATGGCTTTTGCTTTATGAAATATATTTGACCAGTGAGGAAATGATCAAATAATAACTTTAGTTTCTACTTTTGCAAACATTTCTTGTGTTAAAGAGCCATTCTAATAGTTGATCTGATTATTATTCATGATGTCACAATTTCATATGAATACATGTATTCATGGAGTAAACAGTTAACAACTTTTGTTCTTTATCTGCAGATGTATTATAAATTGTTACTATATCTTCGAACAGGTGTGGCATTTTTTATAACTCACCTTGTCCTAACTTATTTACCTCCTTAAAGAAATTACTGTCAGTTTTAGGTCATAATCAGACACCAAGTATTTCAGTGTCTCAACAGCATCATTGGTTTCATAGGTTAGACATTGTAAAACCAAAATTGCCATAAGTCTTAATTCATAACAATCGCTACCATTCAGATAGTTCAAATAATCACACATTCTAGTGTGCAGCAGTTAAAATACAGTCTTTGTTTGACAGGAAATATCATCAGTTCAAGCATACGAAGATCGCAACTGGAAATTGCGATCATCTTATGTTAAAAATTCCGATATCACTTTCAGTTGTATAATTTTGAGAGAGAAAAAACGGCCTTTGACCCTGACTTACATAAAGCTGTAGTGCACATTCAAAGCTGACGATGGCATCCTGGAACTTCTTGGCTTTCATCTGGGTCTTGCCAAGTAACATGTGCATGGAGGCCACGGGCTTGGTACGGGTGGCCATCTGGAGGGCATCAATAGCCTGAAATGTACATATAAATAGAGATTCATACACATGGAAGAGACTGAACAACCATTCTATATCATCCAATAAGAAAACAGAGCAGATCCTGATCAGACGTTTTTACAGGAGCTGTCTGATCTGGATCTACTCTTTTTGCAAATGCATAAGTATGCATTTTTAGTACGGCTAGGTGGTAGGGGACGTGAGTAGTGTTGCACTTTTAATAACTGCTCATGAACAGAGTCAATAATTATAAAAAATGAGTCTGCAATTTTCTCTTTCACATTGCTAATTTTGCTTTCGAAGGGTCTCCTACTTTCAGAATTTATCAAGTAAAGGATTAATGTAAAGCATAATATTCTATAGTATACCTTATACAAATACGCTCCTTCTTTACTTATGTAAACTGTACCGGTCACTAAATTACGATAGTGCCCGCTGGAACATTATAGTGCCCGCTATGCTCGGTAAGTTCCGGTAGTTTCCGCGCACACGGAAACGCACATACCAGTAAATGAATTGTATAAATAGTATACCTTATCCCAGAGACATATAAATACATATACATATGGCTCTACCTATCCACATACGCTCCTTCTTTACTTATGTTAAACGTACCGATCCCTAAATTGCAACTGTGTCCACTGGGACACTATATATGGACCGCTGCGCTTGGTAATTTCCGGTGCTCGGTAATTTCCGCGCATACGGAAACGCACGTTGATGTATTACGTCATTCTAAATTATATATTAATTAATACATAAATACTTGAATAGCATGATCTAATATTTCGATCACTAAGGGCCCTTTTCAAAGATTATCGTGTCGAAATACACGTCACATTCTTGTTACATTCATTCAGCCGCAAAGAAAATAATGGTGATCCAGCGTCGTGGTGTTTTTACAGATGTCATGACGTCATCAAATGACGTCATTAACGCAACGACATCATGCATGCATTAGCGCATTATCCTCATTGATGTTAAGTACTGCCAAATGGTCTATAAGTTCTCCATATCCATTCAGTTTGATGGATCTGTCTTTCAATTCTACATGCATTGAACATCGGTTTCAAAACTATAAATCTAACATCATCACTGCTATGACCACCGACTCCAGTGATGAGTTAGCTACCCGACCACGCTCTAGATTGAAAAGATAGATCTACTGGGTTTTGCACATTTCAATCCAAGAAATGTATTAAAACAATGCATTTTCGAAAATAAATTCTGTGTAAAATAATGATAATTATTCAGTCTGAATAAATTGATACTAAAATGTTTTTTAACTTTAGTAAAGGAAATAGATCTAATTGTAATTTGATTTGCAGATTAATACGACTGAAGGAAAAACTTATTAAACTGAGGTAATCACGGAGCGACACAGAACTGCTAAACTACTTACGTGAACAAAGGAATGCGGTATACTATAAGAAATAGTACAGCCCACTTCGGGCCTAATTGCATTATAGTGACCTACCAGTCAGCCCGAAAATAGTTTAAGGCCCTCAGCCTTCGGCTTCGGGCCTTAAACTATTTTCAGGCTGACTGGTAGGTCACTATAATGCAATAAGGCCCTCAGTGGGCTGTACTATTTCTTATCTAGTGAATATCACAGTATTTAATTACTGTTTTGTGACTTCTGTTTTGTGATCCCTGAACATTGCCCCAGTGATGTAAGAAATAATGACATCATGAATACCAATTACATGTAGATTAATTTTATAATGGCATATGAACACAGAAATATTTGGCCGAATGGCAGAAACTGTAGAATCACATCTATATTATTTATAAGCAAGCAGAGCAGACCCTGATCAGACGGCTCCTACAGGAGTGATCTTATCTGGGTTTTCTTTGTTTGTTAAGCCATGAAAAGACGTTTATGTGAAGGAAAAGGTTAAGAGAGATTTTACTACAACACTTAACATTTCAAAGACAGTCTATAATAAAAAACACACCTTGTCATAGTTCTTGAGGAAGGAGTGTACAACAGCTTGTTGTGTTGGTCTCTGTCCCATTGATGAACCACTACTGATCTCTGACGCATGCCTACAAAACAAGGGGACACTCAGAGGTATAAATAAGTCTTCAGTAATCCAATGAATATAGTACCTCATAAATCTTTAGTAATGATTAATAATGGCTGTATGAGAATTAATTAGCTGATGTTTTATAATGAACCAGAGTATAATGAACCAGAGTAGTTTTATGGCAGAACATGTAGAAATCATATCTGTACTATTTCATAAGCAAACAGAGCAGACCCTGATCAGATGGCCCCTATAGGAGGCATATGATCTAGGTCTTCTCTGTTTGCAAAGGTGATAATAGTCATTGCTATATTAAGGTACAGGGTTAACCTGTAGACTACACAGTCACTACAGGTGAACTCATGATTACCTCTGCAAACAGACTTGCACGCTAGCACCAAACACAGTGTGCACCTAAGCAAACATTTTTTTTAGAAATGAGAGAATTTTTAGTTCAACCCTTTCCCTCATATATAAACGTGTTTTCATACATTTGCAAACAAAGTAGACCCAGATCAGACGGCTCCTATAGGAGTCCTCTGATCAGGTTCTACTCTGTTTTCTAATGGAATTTGAAAGATGTTTCTTTACTTTCTAAAATGGCTATAATGTTCCATCTTACATATTTTATTTATATCTATTAATATTCAGTAGGTATTGAAATTTGGAATAAACTGATTTGGAATAAAGGGAAAGGGTTAAGAATTGAAGCAGACAACAACTGTTGCAGACAAAATTTTACTACAGCCTGCGAAGAGTTAAGGTAACAGTACACAGCCTGATAAGATGTAGCGTTTTACATGCAGCCTGGTCTTGTTCTATGCTGTTTCCAATGCCTAAAGGATTGTTTTTCATACAGTGAGGCTCAAACGGTGACTTCCATATAATAATACTGTTGTATAAAAATAGCAGCATCAATTGTCAACACTTTCACATATCATACATTTTAACTATTAATCTCTATTTCACAAGTTGCAAAAACCCTTTACGTCATGAATATTCATGCAAGAAACAATGATATGAAAAAGAAAATTAGGTATTAATTATGTGCACTTAACAAATGCATTTGCATAAAGCTTAAAACTTCTTTAATTATGCCATTTTCAAACATTAGTTACCACTTTGTGACATGAGCCTCAAAAATTGAATTATGCCATCTTGTGGCATGAGCCTTAAAACGTTTGTTAATTATGCCATTTTAAGCTTTAATTATGCCACTTTGTGACGTGAGTCTTAAAAACTTTAATTATATCACTTTGTAACATGAGCCTTAAAATTTGAATTGTGCCACTTTGTGACATTAGCCTTATGACTTTAGTTATGTCACTTTGTGACATGAGCCTTAAAGACTGAATTGTGCAACTTTGTGATTTGAGTTTCAGAACTTTAATACTGCCACTTTGTGACATTACAAAAAGTTTCTACTGCTAAGAAAACCTTGCTGTTCCTTAATGTTAAATATATAGTATAATGAAACTGAAAACATGAACAATGACAAATATAAAAAAAACACCCTCATTATGTTAGAGTCAAATCTGTGACCATCTATGCAAATGGTTTAAGTCCAGACATAATGTTAACCCATTACCTTATAGGGTATTTTTTAGATCCTCCCCCGTGAATAAATCTACCAAAAAGGAGCATTTACTACAAAAAAAGGAAAATTTAGATTTTTTTAGTTTTGAAGCCATTGTGATAAATAGAGTTTTGCTCCTATGGAGCAAATGCTCTATTTATCACAATGGCTTCAAAATACATGTAGTCACTTTTACAGAGGCGTCAAAAGGCATCAATATGCAGGAATGGGTTAAGTATGCCAAATTATCAGGATCCAAACTGATTGACACTGAATGTATTTTTGAAGAGAGAAAAAAGAAAAAGAAAAATTGATTTTGAGGTTGCAGCAACAGACCACAAATTTTGGCAATTGTTAAAAAAAAATGCATTTAGTCATTTTCTAAAATTTGATCATATTTATTGATTTAATGTCATCAATACCGGTATCTAGTTTCCTGTCATGCTGTCAACTAAAGAACAAGCAAACAGTGCAAGTATGATATAACTACTTCAATGCTGACACTATTTTTATAGTAAGCAATAAAAATGATACGTTTAAAAGTAAAAAAATAAGATAACTAAGATCACTGTTTGGTTCTTAACCTCATGAATATTCATACAAGAAATAAAGACATCATGAATAGTAATTAGAGGATTTTTTATAATGGCATGTGAACATGGGAAATTTTGGCCATGATAAAAAATGTAGAATCAGATCTATATCATTTCATAGGCAAACAGAGTAGATCCTGATCAGATGGCTCCTATGGGAGCCATCTGATCTGGGTCTACTCTATTTTGGCAAAGATGTTTAATGTCAGATGCCGGAGTTTGGTCTTGCAGAATGACTTAATAAACTACAATCATGAAACCCCTAAACATTACTATTACCACCCTTAACTCCGTGAATATTCATGAAAAATATAATTACATCATGAATATTAATCAGGGTGATTTTTATTACAGCACAATCATGAACATAAGAAGTTTTGGCCAATGCATAAACTAAGAATCATATCTATATTATTTTATTAGCAAACAGAAAAGACCCTTATCAGATGGCTCCCATGGGAGTCATCTGATCTGGGTCTAATCTGTTTGCAAATGTGTGGACTGTTGTATTTATGGTATGGATTAAAGGGTAAAGGTATAAGATATTATATACATCAATATTTGACTCTCATTTTTGTCTTGACCATAAATTCAAGCACGGGAAAATCTGGTACGGAACTTGCAGCTGACTATAAAGGCTATGAACTAGTTTTCTGCAATATTTTCCTGCCCTTGAAATGTTGGCTGAGACAAATATTAAACATTCAAATACTGATATACATATACATATAAATCTTACATTTAATAATCAAAATTAAAGTGGTTATCATACTTTTAAAGCATGCTGACGTTTTTCATGAATATAATTTATTGAGTAAATTTGCAACTTCATTGCCGGCCTTTCGAGGCAGATCTGTATGGTAACGGGTTAACCTTTTACTCCATAAATATTCATGTAAGAAAAATGACATCATGATTCATGAATATCAATAAGTTTATTTTTTATAATGACACTTTAACACAGGAATTTTTGGCCATGGCAGAAACTGTAGAATCATATCTATATTATTTCATAAGCAGACCCTGATCAGACAGCTCCAATAGGAGCTGTCTGATCTGGGTCCACTCTGTTTGCAAAGGCATAGAAAGATGTATGTATGGAGTACAGGATTAACTGACAAATGGTTAAGACTCATAATTCATAAAACTTTTTGTCTAAATCTATTAATGAAATTAAAGACATATCTAAATATACACATTTCTACTTGCAGGTATAAACAGAAATGCAATGTTTCTAAATGTTGAGCATTGACCCTAACAAACACATATATTGAAGTATAAAGTAAGGAGAGAAAGCTTCCTGAAAGTTTTAAAACAAATATTGATAAAAAAAACAACAACACTGCTTTAGAAAAGCAAGTTTTGAAATGATATATACAAATCCTGTTTCTATGACAACTGCTTTGACTACAAAAGAGTCATCTGATCTGGGTCTACTCTGTTTGCAAATGGGTGAAATGCATCTCTATCAGGTAAATGAATGAAAATACAAAAAACTGAGTAGAAAATATATTATACTCTAGAATTACAAATAATAGTTTAGCCCTTACTGTGCTGTGTAAACAGTGTAGACCCAGATGAGAGAGCTCCTAGAGGAGCCCTCTCATCAGGGTCTCCACTGTTTGTTATGTTACACTTTTCTTTAGAAAAATCCCTAAATATTCACCATAAGCTTGACCTGTTTGAATTTTGGAATAGTTCATTTGAAAATTCAGCTTTGTAAGGGTTAAGCACTTTGGTAATTGGATATAAGCAAAACACTATCTCTTGATGATTAATTAGCCCATTCTCTTCTAGGCCATTTTTAGACCCAACCTCTTTGAATAAATCTACCAAAAAGGAGCATTTACTAGAGAAAAGGAAAATTTTAGAATCATGTATTTTTTAAACCCCTTTTTAAACTCCTATGGAGCAAATGCTCTATTTATCACAATGGTTTTAACCCTTTTCCTGTTCTATATTTTTCAAAATGTCAATACCTAATGAATATTCATAGTAAAAATAGTTACAATAAAATATGGAAGTTTGAACATTGTAGCCATTTTAGAAACTAAAGAAACAGATCTATCAAATTCCATTAGCAAACAGAGCAGACCATGATCAGATGGTTCCTACAGGATCCATCTGATCTGGGTCTACTCTGTTTGCAAATGCGTGCAAAGGCATCTATAAGAAGGAAAGGGTTAAATTACTTTTACAGAGGCTTCAAAAGGCATCAGTAGGAGTGAATGGGTTAAATTTATTGCAAGTTTGTTAGGGCCATGCATTCTTAAGTATGCAAGTTGCAGTATAATGTGCTCGGTATTTACTTAATTTCTTGAGCGTAGGTCTTAAACACCCTGTTGTTAGAAAAGTACATAGCATTATAGTAAAACCTCTCTAAACAAAACTTATAGTAAAGAAGAATGGAGACATTTTAGGCAGGTGGTTGCTTAACCCATTCCTCCATAGACTATTTTTAGACCCAACCTCTTTGAATAAATATACCCAAAAGGAGCATTTACTAGAGAAAAGGATTTTTTTTAGAATTATGTATGTCCTAAGGAGCAAATGCTCTATTTGTCACAATGGTTTCATTAAGTGACTTTTACAGAGGCGCAGAAAGGCGTATTTATGGAGGAAAGGGTTAATTAATGTAGGCTGAAAATCATGCAGAAAGCTCCTTTGGGAGTTTTCTGCATGGCTTTTAGCCTGCATTAAGTTGCCATCTGTCTGAAAGATGGACACTTATATTTCTCTGAGTGTTTGGTTTAAAGAGGTTTTATTTTATTCAATTCATGGTAAAAAGACACATTATACAAATCAGAGGTGCAAATTTCTCTTTACTTCATCCACATTCCTGTAAGAGTTTATGATGTGATGAAGATTAATTAAGTGAGTTTTTATTATGGCCCATGAAGCAAAAGAGTGTATGCCATAGCATATTGTGAGATCTATCACATCATTTAGGTAAACAGTGCAGCTCCTGATCAGACAACTCCTTCAGAAATTGTCTCATCTGGTTCTACCCTGTTTGCAAAGGCATAAAAATGTGGGAATATGAAGTAAAGAGATAAGAGGTGTATCTTTATATCAAAATCTCTTATTTCTCAGCCAAATTATAACTTGCTAGTACAGTAAAACCTCTCTATAATGTCCACTAAATTACATCAAATATTTTGTGTTAATGGCAGGTGGCTGTTTAAAGCAAGGTGAAAGTAAAACAGAACGCTCCTATAGTAGCATTCTGTTTTACTTTCATCTTGCTTTAAGCAGCCACCTGCCCTAAATACCAACAAATTAACCCAATTTAATGGCCATTATAGAGAGGTTTTATTAGACAGGTCTCAGACAGACAATTCTAATAAGTAAAACGAAGATAAGGTTTGGTAGAAATGCATAGAATAATTAGTTTCTACCAATTTCCACTTATTAAATTTCACAAAATATTTTGTTTTAAAATATTCTTCTTATCTAGGTCTCACAACTGTAATATATGATTATATCAGTAAATATCTGACTAAAAAACTATGAAGAAAATATTCCAAAATAGGGAATTAATATAATACATAAATACTTGAACTGCTCTGATCTAATATTTCGACCACTAAGGGCCTTTTTCAATGATTATCATGTCAAAATACACGTCACATTTTTGTTACATGCATTCAGCCATAAAATCAAAGAGAATTTGATTTTATGAAGTAATATAAAATGTAATATACAGTAATACTTAATGTCACCATTTAAACATTGATTTGTGCACCATTATATATACCAAATAGTTCCATTTCTGCAAATTTAGGTTTTCAAAATGGAACAAAGCAAACATCACAGCATTCTGAGCTTTGCATACACAATTAACTGGTCTTATATAAATTTTGCATACACAATTAACTGGTCTTATATAAACCTTATTTTCAAATCATGAATAAAATACTGGAACAAAATAGATGTAAATGAATAAGGTTTAACTATTGTTCAATAGAGACTCCAATCAAGTATTAACAAACCAAACATTTATTAACTAATCCTGATATTCAAAGTTTACAGTAGTAAAATACAGATGAAGATAGATGCAGTCTTAACTGCATAGAGACAAGAATATGGCTAACTGAAAAGACAGACAGACAGAGACCAGACATATAGACAGACAGACAGACAGACAGACAGACAGACAGACAGACAGACAGACAGACAGACAGACAGACAGACAGACAGACAGACAGACAGACAGACAGACAGACAGACGACCGGACGGACGGACGGACGGACGGACATACTAACAAATGGGTAGTTGTGTGACTTTTTCCTTTGATCTTTTCTTGTGGGACTAGTCCCACAAGAAAAACTATTTTTGGCTCTAACTTTGGAAAAGAATGATCTGGAAGCTAACCCTAACCCTAACCCTATGTCCCACAACTGGCCAGGTTAATGTCACAAGAAATGGCCAGGTTAATGTCACAAGAGATGGCCAGGTTAATGATTTTACTTGTGGGACTAGTTAGAAAAAGTCACACAACTACCCTTTGGTGAGTGCGGACGGACGGACGGACGGACAGACGGACGGATGGACGGACGGACGGACGGACGGACGGACGGACGGACGGACAGACAGACAGACAGACAGACAGACAGACAGACAGACAGACAGACAGACAGACAGACAGACAGACAGATCACTAACCTGACACAGAAGGCTGCCAGATCCAAATTGCCCAGTTCTAGGAGCAGTTGACCCTGTGAGTTATAATGACAAATTACAGTCATAACAATTTCAAATCCATTCATGAAAGCATTACAAATTTTAGTTTGAAGAAACCTTGCAATACAGTTAACCCAGTCTTAATTGACCATTAAAAAGAACTTTGGTTCTTTAAGGCAGGTGGCAGCTTGATCCAGTAATACAGAAAGTAAAGCTCATGCAGGAGATTTCTGCATTATTTTTATCCTGCATTAAGCAAGCACTTGTTGTTTAAGACTTCAATGTTCAATCACTCAATGGCTGCTTGAGATATGTTTTACCTTATATTAGGTACGTGTACAAGGAAATGTTTAAGATTGAAACAACCAAACATAAAACTAGACGTATCGTATTCAAAAAATTCTATTTACTGTACCTTGCAGATTTCCAAAGAAAGAGGTTGACTGCTACTTTTATTGTCACAGAGTTGTCACCTTTTAGTTTTTACAAGGACATTTTGATGCTACAGTGTGCAAAGTGGCAAAACAAAAACTTTCATTTACTGAAAAGACTGGGTGTTCAATGTATCTGGTTTTGTTCCAATTCTCACTTTTAACCCTTTATCCCATAGAGATGCATTTTAGCACATTTGCAAACAGTAAATCAAGATCAGAACACTCTGGAAGAGGTCAGGGTCTGCTCTGTTTGCTTATTTAATCAAGATCAGAACACTCTGGAAGAGGTCAGGGTCTGCTCTGTTTGCTTATTGTATATAAATCTGATTTTACAGTTCCTACAGTGGTCAACATTTTCTGTCTCCATATGCTATTATCAAACCCCACCAAAAAACCCCATTTAATTAACCCATTCCCTCATAGGCTGTTTTAAGATCCAACCTCTTTGCATAAATACATGTATACCAAAAAGGAGCATTAACTAGAGAAAAGGATCTTTTTTAGAGTTTTGTAGTTTGAGCAAATGCTGTATTTATCACAATGGTTTCAACAGGTGACTATTACAGACGCGTAGAAAGGCGTATTTATGGAGGAAAGGGTTAATATTCATAGATTAATTACTTTAATTTCTTTACTTTATAAAATGGCTACATTTTTCCACCTTCAATATTTCATTATAACTATTTTGTCCATGATTCAGTAGGTATTGAACAGGGAAAGGGTTAAAACTGGAAGGCTCAACTTACCCTATACATATAATAATGGTGAACATCTGGCCGTAAATGAATAGCTCTGGTGAAATCCCTCAGCGCAAGCTTCAACTGAAAAAAATATACAGAAGTATCGTAATTCTTAACTGAATCATTTATTTTGAAAGAAAGAAAATTATCCCAAAAGATCATACCATTTCAAGACTTCAAGCCCAAAATGGATAATATGATAAAAATTCTTACTGTATTAATCCATGATTTCATATTTACGACTTTATTGAAAAAGTCAGTTTTTTAAACAATTATTTCAAAACTACACAATTCTAAAATGTTTCATTTTTCTAACAAGTTCATGTTGCATTGCTATGTAATACACGAGTCCCCCACCGGATTAAAAAAAAAATTCCCTCCCCGACCCACCCACCCATGGTGTACTTGACCATGGTTTATACATGACTAGCCTGAATGGAATTGGTAACAAGAGTACCGCATACGGTACATAATACGCCCACTTGCAAACTTTCTCAGATTCAACATGCCTTATAAGTGTTGACATTTTCTAATCTGTGCTTCAGATCTTGATTTCCATATTAAGGTGATACTATTTTTAAAAAAATTGAAGTGAATATCTTATTAATTAAAAAAGTTCCAGCTAATCCTCATATTTGCAGATTTTTGTAAAGTGCAATGGCCATAACTCTGTAAACACAAACTGAATGAACCTCAAAATAAACTCAGCTTCAGATTTTGTTGCTTAAAACATTTGTGTTAAGTTTCATTTATATCATTTTAATAGTTTTCCCAGAAAACAACAGACAAACTAAAAGTTGACCGACAAACAAAGCAACAAATACACAAAGTTCAAGCACCATAACTTTAGAATAAAATGACTTATCAAAAAAATGAAAATTCATATTAAGGTTTAACCATATAAAAAAAATTGAAGTAAATATCATTTCAAATGAAAAAGTTATGGCCATCCTCATATTTGCATAGATTTGCATTACATGTATTTCTTTTAAGTGCATGGGCTATAACTCCGAAACAACAAATCAAATTGAACTTCAGAATTGACTTAGCTTCAGGTCTTGATGCATTAAATATGTGTGTGAAGTTTCATTAATATCTGTCAAACAGTTTTCCCAGAAAACAGCGTACAAACTACATGTATATGCATATATTTGCATTATCTATTAAATAAAAGGGCCATAACTCTGAAATGAAAAATCAAATGAACCTCAAAATCAAGTCAGCTTCAGATCTTGATGCATTAAACATTTGTGTGAAGTTTCATTAATATCTCTCAAATAGTTTTCCCAGAAAACAGCGGACAAACTATTTGGATTTATTTGCATTATTTTTTAAGGACAAGGGCCATAACCCGAAACGACAAATTAAATGATCCTCAGATTCGACTCAGCTTCAGATCTTGATACATTAAACATTTAAGTGAGGTTTCATTAATATCTGTCAAACAGTTTTCCCAGAAAACAGCGGACAAACTATTTGCATGTATTTGCATTATTTTTTAAGTACAAGGGCCATAACTCTGAAACGAAAAATCAAATGAACCTCAGAATCAACTCAGCTTCAGATCTTGATGCATTAAACATTTGTGCGAAGTTTCATTAATATCTGTCAAATAGTTTTCCAAGAAAACTGCGGACAAACAAAATGTTGACGGACGAACGAACGAACGAACGAATGAACGGATGGACGGACAGGGCCACGCCAATATACGACCACCTTTATTAGGTGGGCGTATAAAAATCATAAGAAAGACATATGAAAAAGGGGGAATAACTCCAAATAAATTGATGCTAGAGTTATGGTCCTTGTGCATGACACTTTTTCTCATCATACTTGTTTCATATGTGAGGTTATAATGAATTTGGCCTAACCTTGTAGGAGATCTGGCTCGGACACAAAGCGTGACAGAGCGACAGAACATGAAAATATAAAAAGGGGAATAACTCAAAAAAATATTGATGCTAGAGTTATGGACCTTGTTATGGACCTTCTTCTCATCATGCTTGTTCCATATGCATACATGTGATAACTACCGGATCATGCGGGACAGTCCCGCATTGGAGGCCAACTACCTTAACTACCGGCCGTGAGACGAGTTCTCCCGATTTCTGAATAAAAATGATTTTTGTTTATTTCCCCACCCCATTTTCTATCATATTTTGTCAATAAGCACTTGCCAGGCGCCTCAAAGAACCAGTGTTGCTGACTTATTTACTGCCCTGTTTATCATGGCAGGCACAGCGAATGGAATGGAATAGAAAGAAATAGTAATTAGAAGAGAGTATATGGAAATAGATTATAGCACACAAAAAAATAGAATAGAAAGAAATAGTAATTAGAATAGATTATATGGGCACAGAATAGATAATGGAATAGAATTAATGGAATGAAACACAGATAAGAGAATGGGACGGAATAGAAAGGAATGGGAAAAAGAGTAGATGTGGATGGATGTAGAACAGAGAATAGTACAGAATAGAATAAGGAATAGGATATAAATAGAATTAATACAAAATTACACAGATGTAATGTGCTAGATAGGCAAAAAAAAGTTCTAATGCCCTAGTAATTAAGATGGTTTGTCGTGCATAATTTAAAAGTGCCATTATCATACCTCCCTTTCAAATAAGGGGGGGGGGGGGGGTCTTTTCTTGCAGTTATTTATTTTATGGCAATGAAAAAGGCTGAAACCTACAACTTTTATATTCAGAGCTTCATATTTGCCTATTCAGAGACATATAAATATAGGTCTCTGGCCTATTATACCAACAAATAACTCCACAATTTTCCATCCGCATAAATCTCCCTCTTTGACACCCAATCTCCCTCATTGGAAAAGCTAATCTCCCTCTTTGCCTCGAAAAAACAAGGGCATGTTGTATTGCTATGCAAGACATGAGTCCCCCACCGGACTGAAAAAAAACCTCCACTCTCCCCACCCCACCCACCCATGGTGTGGTTGACCATGGTATAAACATGACCACCTGAATGGTATTAGTACCTACTTTCATACATTGAATCAGTAAATAAAAAGTTATTGTCCCGACAAGAAAATATGAAAAAGGGGAGTAACTCCAAAAATATTGATGCTAGAGTTATTGCCCTTGTGCATGACACTACATCTCATCATGCTTGTTCCATATGAGAAGTTTCAAATCAAATGAACCAGTACATAAAGAGTTATTAACTGGACAAGAAAATATGAAAAGGGGAATAACTCCAACAATATAGATGCTAGAGTTATGGCCCTTGTGCATGACACTACCCCTCATCATGTGTGTTCCATATGTGAAGTTTCAAATCAATTGAACCAGTAGATAAAGAGTTATTGTCCAGACAAAAAAATATGAAAAAGGGGAATAACTCTAAAAATATTGATGCTAGAATTATGGCCCTTGTGTATGACACTACTCCCGATCATGCTTCTTCAATGTGTGAAGTTATAATGAATTTGGCCTAACTTTGTAGGAGATATTGCCCGGAACACGAAGCGTGACAGACGGACTGACAAGAAAATATGAAAAAGGGGAAGAACTCCAAAAATATTGATGCTAGAGTTATGGCCCTTGTGTATGACACTACCCCACAACATGATTGTTCCATATGTGAAGTTTCAAATCAATTGAACTAGTAGATAAAGAGTTATTGTCCGGACAAAACAATATGTAAAAGGGGAATAACTCAAAACATATTGATGCTAGAGTTATGACCCTTGTACATGACACTAGCCCTCATCATGCTTCTTCAATGTGTGAAGTTATAATGAATTTGGCATAACTTTGTAGGAGATATGGCCCGGACAAGAAGCGTGACAGACGGACGGACGGTAGGACAGACGGACGGACAGATGGACGGACGGACGGAATCGAGCAAACCTATAGTCCCCCAACCGGTAACCGGTGGGGGACTAATTATCACATGTATGCATATGTGAAGTTTCAAATTAACTGAACTAGTAGATAAAGAGTTATTGTCCGGACAAGAAAATATGAAAAAGGGAAATAACTCCAAAAATATTGATGCTAGAGTTATAGCCCTTGTGCATGACACTTTCTTTCATCATGCTTGTTCCATATGTGAAGTTATAATGAATTTGGCCTACCCTTATAGGAGATATGGCCTGGACACAAAGTGTGACAGAGCGACAGAGCATGAAAATATAAAAAGGGGAATTACTCCAAAAGTATTGATGCTAGAGGTATGGCCTTTATAAATAACACTTCCTCTCATCATGCTTGTTCTAAATGTGAAGTTTCAAATTAATTGAACCTGTAGATAAAAAGTTATTTCCAGACAAGAAAATATGAAAAAGGGGAATAACTCCAAAATATTGATGCTAGAGTTATAGCCCTTGTACATGACACTTCCTCTCATCATGATTGTTCCATGTGTGAAGTTATAATCAATTGAGCCTACCCTTGTAGGAGATATGGCCCGGACAAGAAGCGTGACGGACGGACAGACGGACGGAATCGAGCAAACCTATAGTCCCCTCACCGGTAACCGGTGGGGGACTAATAATGATCCTTTTCAGTAGATTTATTCAAAGGGATTTGGTCTTAAAATAGCCTATGAGGGAATGGTTTAATATTCCGACTTGAATTTGTGCACAGCATGCTTTCCTAAGGTGGTCTACAATTTTTTGAAGTTAGACTGTAGTTCTATACATAGAATTACAAATCTTCGTATAAGACAAACTGATTTTGTTTTTTCTTACTCTTTCACTGTAACATACTGATATATGCAGAAGTTGTTGTCTGTTTCAAGTTTTATTGCTGAGTGTATTCCCTTTTGTTTCCAACATTATCATCACAGTGCAAACAGTTTGGATTTTGAAAAGACAAGTCTGGATCCAAGTTGTATGCAAAGGAGATCTGCTCATTAACCCTATACTCCACAAATACGCCTTTTATGCCTTTGCAAATAGAGTAGACCCAGATCAGATGGCTGTGTGCTTATGAAATAATACAGATCTGATTCTACAGTTCCTGTCATAATAAAACATTCCCATGTTCAAAATGACATTTAAATTTTTCGGCGCCAATGTCACCTGTTGGCACCATTGAAAACAGTGCAGTCCCAGGTCAGATGCTGCCTTTTCAAGGCGGCATCTATTATTTTAGCCCAAGCATACAGGTTTTTAAAAACAAATGTTTTACTAATATACCTTTCTTATTTAGTTTAGAATTACATTAATATGAAATTATTATTGCAGACGACACTTTTAAATTTGGCGCCAAAAGAGTTAAAAAAATCCTTTCCCCCATGAATAATCATGTAAGAAATAATGATATGAATATTAATTAGATTGATGTGCACATGGACATAGGAGGTTTTGGCAAAGGCAGAAACTGTAGAATCATAAGCAAACAGAGCAGACCCTGATCAGATGGCTCCTATAGGATCTGGGTCTACTCTGTGAAAGTGTAGAAAAGGATATTTATGGAGTAAAGGGTTAATATTAATGATGTCTTTGTTTTTGGCATGAATAGCTATGGAGTAAAGAGTGAAGGGGGTTAGAGTAAAGGGGTTACAAAATAAACCTTTGAGTAGACATACCTCATGAATCTTATGGTAGGCCTCTCCTCTGCAAACATAGGCCCTCACATATGTAGGGTCCACCTTAATGGCAGATGTGTACCTTTTAATAGCTCTGAAATAGTCAACAAAACATGCCAACCTATAGTATGTACCATAAACCATGAGTATAAAAGACCTGTTTATGATATAAATAATTTCTATTTAACCCATTCCCTCATATTGATGATTCATTTTTTGAAACTATTGTGATAAATAGAGCATTTGCTCCTATAGGAGCAAATGCTCTATTTATCACAATGGTTTCAAAACTAAAAAATCTAAAAAAAATCCTTTTCTCCAGTTAATGCTCCTTTTCAGTAGACTTATTCAAAGAGGTTGAGTCTAAAAATAGCCTATTAGGTAATGGATTAAAGAAAAGAATAGAAAATTGTGTCCAGGATACGGATGCCTCCTAGCGATATTGTCTCTAAATCAAGCACTTTTCACTGCATGTTTCATAGTTAATAAAATTTCAAAGTCACATAACTTTGGTAAAAATGGTCAGAGCAAAAATTCCTTTCTTTAAGTACATCTTCACATCAACATTGTTCATCTGTGAGAGTTTTGAAGTAAATCCTTCCACTGGATTATAAGTACATGTAGTTGGACACACAAGATTTGTGGGATGTATGGATGGATGTAAGGATGTACATGTATGGATGGACAGACAAGAGCAAGGCTATATGCCTCCAACCTTGTGGGGGCCATAAAAATAAAAATTACGAAACTGGTCAAGTATCATGTTATGTTTAGTATGATTCCAGTCAGCAGTCGCTGAGAAACCGTGAGGAATAAAAGTCAACAGACAGACCAACATCAAACTTTTAAACAAAGGGGCATAGCTTTGTAAGAAAATCATTCAGCTGGAAAACTATAATTGCATGAACATGACCTCTTTATGATAGTATCATACAGCATCATGTCAAGTTTCAGTGGATTCAAGTCAGTCATTCCCTCAAATATGAATTTAGAGTTACAACCCTTGTTGACTGCAAATCCTCTTACCACCCTCTATCCATATATAAAGTTTCACAGTTGTGTATACAATACTGGACAAGTTATGCTGCAGACAAAAAATTGCTTCTGAAAAGTAACTAAGGGAAATAACTCCCTCAAAAATGAAAGTCGGAAAAGCGAGACAACTATAGCCAAATGAGTCTCCCTTGTAATAGATAACATGCATACCAAATTTGAACCAAATATCTTGGACAGTTTCTGAGACATGCACCTTAACATAAAACTTAATCAACAATGAAAATTCTAAGTTGAAAAAGGGGCATAATTATGGCAAAATTAATTTTTGGGTTACCTACCCTAGTGAAATGAGTTCCCCTTGTAATAGTAAACATGCATATCAAATGTTAACCAAACATCTTTGATGGTTTCTGAGAAATGGACCTTAACAAAAAGGTTAACCAACGCCAATGCTGACACCGACATCGACGCCGACGAAAGGGTCATGACAATAGCTCCACTTTTTGAAAAAGTGGAGCTAAAATTGAATTTAGAGTTACAACCCCTGTTGATTGCATATCCTCTCATCACCCACTATCCATATATAAAAGTTCACAGTTGTGCCTACAATACTTGACAAGTTATGCTCTGAAAAGTAACTAAGGGGAATAACTCCCTCAAAAATGACTTTAGTGTTACAACTCTTGTTGACTGCACATCCTCTAATAACCCTCTATCCATATATAAATGTTCACTGTTGTGCCTACAATACTTGACTAGTTATGCTCCGGACAAAAAATTGCTTCTGAAAAGTAACTAAGGGGAACAACTCCCTTAACAAGAGCTGTCCGTGGACAGTACGCTCAACTTTTTTATGCTGGATAGTGTAGTGGAAGTTTAAGTCCAAAAGGCGAGACAACTATAGCCAAATTAATTTTAGGGTTACTTGCTCTTGTGAAATGAGCCCACCTTGTAATAGTTAACATGCATACCAAATTTGAACCAAATATCTTGGATAATTTCTGAGACATGGACCTTAACATAAAACTTAATCAACAATGAAAATTCTAAGGTGAAAAAGGGGCATAATTATGGCAAACTTAATTTTAGGGTTACCTACCCTAGAGAAATGGGTTCCCCTTGTGATAGTAAACATGCATACCAAATGTTAACCAAACATCTGTGATAGTTTCTGAGAAATGGACCTTAACAAAAAGGTTAACCAATGCCGATGCCGACACCGACACCAACACTGACACCGACACCAATGCTGACGCTGACGAGAGGGTCATGACAATAATTCCACTTTTTGAAAAAGTGGAGCTAAAATTGAATTTAGAGTTACAACCCCTGTTGATTGCATATCCTCTCATCACCCACTATCCATATATAAAAGTTCACAGTTGTGCCTACAATACTTGACAAGTTATGCTCTGAAAAGTAACTAAGGGGAATAACTCCCTCAAAAATGACTTTAGTGTTACAACCCTTGTTGACTGCACATCCTCTAATAACCCTCTATCCATATATAAATGTTCACTGTTGTGCCTACAATACTTGACTAGTTATGCTCCGGACAAAAAATTGCTTCTGAAAAGTAACTAAGGGGAACAACTCCCTTAACAAGAGCTGTCCGTGGACTTTTTTAGTGCTGGATAGTGTAGTGGAAGTCCAAAGTGAGACAACTATAGCCAAATTAATACTCCGGACAAAAATTGCTTCTGAAAAGTAACTAAGTGGAAAAACTCCCTCAAAAATGAATTTAGAGTTACAACCCTTGTTAGCTGCACATCCTCTTATCACCCTCTATCCACATATAAAGTTTCACAGTTGTGCCTATAATACTTTAGGAGTAATGCTCCGGACAAAAACCCGGACAGACGGACGCACATACATGCACAATTCCAATATAGCCCCCACTTCTTTAGAGTGGGGATATAAATATTCATTACGTCATTATTTCTGACATGAATATTCAACAGGGAAAAGGGTTAACCCTTTCCTCCTATAAATGCCTCTATAAATGTCATGTGATAAATACAAGTGTACAGCATTTGCTCCATATGAGCAAATGCTCTATTAATCACATTGGTTTCAAAACTACACAATTTAAAAAAAATCCTTTTCTCCAGTAAATGCTCCTTTTCAGTAGATTTATTCAAAGAGACAGGGTCTATAAATAGTCTAGAAGGGAATGGGTTAATTGTGTTAATTACCTGTGATAATTGTCATAGTGGTTCATCATTATCAGCCCTAGGTTAACGTGGGCACAGGCATTGTCCTTGTTCAGCTTAAGTACACTCTCAAAGTCAGGCATTGCATCCTCCGGTCTAGAAGAAATGTAAAAATTATACTTTAACCCTTTCCTCCATGAATATTCATGTAAGAAATGATGCAGTCAAGATTATTAGAATAGTGTGCTGTAATAACACATGCATGCAGGAACTTTTGGCAATGGAAGAAATTATAGAATCATATCTATATTATATCATAAGCAAACAGAGCAGACCCTGATCAGACGGCTCCTACAGGAGCCATCTGATCTGAGTCTTCTCTGTTTGCAAAGGAGTAGAAAGGAGTATTTATGGTGTAAAGGGCAATCCTTTACTCCATAAATATTCATGTAAGAAATAAAGTAAAGTAAGAACGGCACCATTACGATGTAAACTTTCTTCTGCTCACTAAAATTCTAGGATTTCAATGTTCAAGGGGACATTACTCTGTCAACATATGTGACATGGTTATGGTCCTTATTGACATTGCATCGCTTGCATCTACAAAAAGGTGTACCTTACAATAACCACTTGGAAAATAATTAAAGTCTGGGTCAACAAAGCAGGTAGATTTACATTACAATGTATCTTATAAATGAGCCTTCTGATCTGTGTCCACTCTGTTCACAAAGGTATCAAAAGCATCTTAACCCCATACTGTATAAATAAGCCTTAACCCCATACTGTATAAATAAGCCTTAACCCCATACTGTATAAATACGCCTTAACCCCATACTGTATAAATAAGCCTTAACCCCATACTGTATAAATACGCCTTAACCCCATACTGTATAAATACGCCTTAACCCCATACTGTATAAATACGCCTTAACCCCATACTGTATAAATACGTCTTAACCCTATACTGTATAAATACGCCTTAACCCCATACTGTATAAATACGCCTTTTTATACATTGCAAACACGGTAGACACAGATCAGGAGTCGTCTGCTCATGGTCTGCTCAGCTCGATATGACAAATATTATCTGATTCTGAAGTTTCTGTCATGATAAAAAATCCTTTTGTTCATAGTGCCTTTATAAAATTTCAGCTTATTGATATTCATGATGTCATTATTTATTGCCTGAATATTCATGGAGTAAGGCATTAAGCAGATAAAGGGCTGTTCAATCGACCTGCTTTCAAGACACCTTGTTTATTTAACCCTTTCAAATTCCACTAGCAAACAGAGCAGACCCTGATCAGATGGCTCATATAGGAGCCATCTGATCTGGGTCTGCTCTGTTTGCAAATGCATTAAAAAGTTTTCATATGAAGGAAACGGTTAACCCTTTCCTCCACAAATACGCCTTTCTACGCCTCTGTAAAAGTCACTTTATGTAACCATTGTGATAAATAGAGCATTTGCTCCTATAGGAGAAAATTTTCCTTTTCTCTATTTAATGCTCCTTTTTGGTAGATTTATTCAAAGTGGTTGGATCTAAAAATAGCCTATGGAGTAAAGGGTTAACAAGCAGCTGCTGTGGAGAGGTTCTATTGTATAACATTTGTAACCAGAGGAGACCTATAGGAGCAATCTGATCAGGGTCTCCTCTGTTTGCTTTTGACATGATTTAGATCTGATTCTACAGCTTTTGTCAAAGCAAAAACATTTCCTAGAAAAGTTTATATTATATAAGTTCAGCTAATAAATATTCGTGATGTCATTATTTCTTACATGAATATTGTTGAACAGAAATAGGGTAAAACAGTATATTCCTTTCTTCATCGGATTACCGCTACCCTCGGATTATCCATGAAATCATACTTTGTGGATTCAACGTGTCAAATATATCGTATAGTGTATGCACATACATGTGCTTTTTGCCTACAGAATGTTTGACAGTTAAATTGATATGTTTGTGTACTTTTAGAGAAATCTCGTTCAACCAAACGCTTATTATGAGAGTAAACAATCATTATAGAGTATTTCAAAAGAATAACACCACGTGTTCCGATTATTAATTAATTAAACTCACCCTGATTTTTCTTATTACGAACCAGTAAGGGAGCAAAGCGATGTTGTTTGTTAACATCCACAACTAAATGAAATGTCGAAGAATGGAAAATTAGGCAAACTAAATACTCCATAAGTATGAGGTTATAAGCTACGACTGTTCTATGTCTAATAGTTTGAAACCAAATTTGGGTTTATTGTGAAGGGTCCGTTGAACGGAGCAAACTACAGTGAAACTTCGGTCTCAGCTGTGAATGGTGTTTACCTTTATCACTTATATAAGTAAAGAATCGATGCATAATACACAATTATGCGCTCAAAATTACTGCCTACATATGTGTATACTGCAAACTAACACAGTGGCACCTCTAATTGCTGGGGGCAAACAGAGTCGTGAGACATCAACAATGGAGGTGTGATAAATTTACTTCGAAGTGTCTGTGATGCATGCTCGGATTAGGCAGGTAATTTAATGAAGTAGTTAATTGAAGGGACCGAGAAGCGTGCTCGTAAAATCGGATTATCGAGACTCGGATTACACTGTACATAGTTGTATTGAATTAACAGAGTTCATGTCCGGACCATACAAATTCCCTTGGATTAGACCATATACTCGGAAAATCGCTCCTCGGATTATCACCATTTTACTGTATGTGAATGAAAACTTACTTTCCCATGGCATTGTAGAGTATTCCACGGTGGAGATAGGAGCTGATGTTGTCCTCAGAGTCATTGATCATCAGGGACACACTGTAGTCATGCAGGGCACGCTTGGGGTGAGCCCTGAAAAATAAAACAGTAGTCAATGAAACAGGCAAAGGTGTGTATTTAAATACTAAAATCATCAGTTCTCCATCAAACCCTATGTCTTCATGACGATTCTAAAGAGTGATCACAACATAGGATTTGGTGTAGAAATAAAGGAGCTATTCTTGAAAATGTATAAATGTATGCATCTTTTCTGACCTGACCTCTGAGTAGCGCCCAATAATTTATAAGCAGGTATTTCTAGGCAGAAATTTCTAATATCATGAATATTTATTAGCTGCATTTTTATAATGGTATATGAAAGCAGAATGTTTGTCCAAGCAGAAACTGCAGAATCAGAATTTTATTGTTCCACTGGCAAATAGAACAGACCCTGACCAGAGGGCTCCTGCAGCATTCAAAGAGATAGCAAGCCTTCTGTCGTGGGATATGTTGACAGTGTAAACCCTCATTTAAAAGTACTTTTTCAAGAAACTCGTTCTTACTAAATCTAATTACATCTGATAAACTAACCTAAAACAAGTGTGGCTATATATATAAAATACATATATCACCGGCATGTAGATGGTCAAAAACAAAAGTTCTTGAATCTAGTGAGTACAAGCAAACTAGATTTTGACTGAATAAAAAGAGTTTTGGATAGAATGCACAAAACCTGTAGATAAGGCTCATATTTATAGAAACTGTACTTGAGACATTTTTTATATTTCTCAGTTAACTTCAACTAAACGCTTGTTCATGCCCTATCTTGCTGCTACTCATTAGAATTGTATCTCCAAGGGCAGATAAAGATTGACTGAGATATAAGAGAGTTTAAACCCTTTACACCAGGAATATTCTTGTAAGAAATAATGACATCATGAATATTAGTTAGAATATTTATTATAATAGCACAATAGCAAACAGAACAGACCCTCATCAGATGACTCGAACACGAGCTGTCTGATCTGGGTCTACTCTGTTTGTATAGGTGTAGAATGGCGTATTTATGGAGTAAATGGTTAATAGATTATTCTTACTTTCTGAGTATACAGGCCCTGTGGTAAAAAGCTTCCCAGTGGTTGGGATCAAGGTGAATTGCTGCCGACAGATCTTCAACGGCATGATTCCACTGTCCCATGGCTGCATATGCACGGCCTCGTAACACACGGGCCGAGGCATTGAGAGGGTCCACCCTCAACAAATCTGTGAAGTCATTGATAGCATTGTGCCAGCTTCTGTGAAGACAGAAAAGACAACGATCTACCATTTAGAAACAAGAGCCATGATAGCCCTAAAATGCTCACCTGGTTACTACAGACTTATGCATACACTGTATTTCTATGTAAAAATAAATCAGCTTCAGATTGGGGCCAATATGAAACCAAGGGCCACAATTTTAGGCCTGGAGGTTAAAATTTGAACAATCTTAATAAAGAAATATTAGGTGATGCTTCATATAAATTTCAAAGGTCTGGGCCTTACAATTTCACAGAAGGAGATTTTTAAAAAAAATTCTATGGAAAACTGATAAGCCCGGGTGGGGCCATTTTGGTCCAGGGGTCATAATTTGAACAATCTTGGTAGAAAACCAATAGATGATACTACATACCAAATTTCAAAGGTCTAGGCCTTACAGTTTCGGAGAAGATTTTTAAAGACTTACCTATAAAAAACTGATAAGCCATGGGGGCCCTGGGGGTCACAATTTGAACCATCTGTGTAGAAAATCATTAGATGATGCTACATACAAAATATCAAAGGTCTAGGCCTTACAGTTTCGGAGTAGAAGATTTTTAAATATTTTCCTATGAAAAACTGATAAGCCCCGGGTAAAGGTAAAAGCCAAGCAAGTAGCTGTCCTCTTTTTCTGGGCCATGATGGTAAATATATCTTCAAGCAGGTAACAGACAAAAAAAGAAAATCAAACCAATGCTTACTTGTTTTCAAAGTAGTGCATGCCATGTTTCAGAATGGCATCGATGCGTGTCGGGGCTATCTTGGTACAAGTGGAATAGTCTTCCAGTGCCAGGAGCATGTCGCCCCTCTTCTCGTAACACGCAGCCCGGGCGTAGTAAGCCTCATGGTCCCTGGGGTTCAGCTTGATCGCCTGGGTGTAGTTAACTATTGCCATGGTGATGTCATCCTGCTTCTTGTAGATCTCAGCCCTATTGAAAATATGTAGACTATGATTAATACAATGTTGACATTGCAATACATAAACCATACTTAAGTCTTTATTCCACAGAGACAACTTTTAAACCTTTCACTGTTCTATGTTTATTCCAAATTTCAATACATACTGAATATTCATGAACAAAATAGTTATAATGAAATATGGAAGGTGGATCATTGTAGCCATTTTAGAAACTAAAGAAACAGATTTATCAAATTCCATAAGCAAACAGAGCAGACCCTGATCAGACAGCTTCTATGGGAGCCGTCTGATCTGGGTCTACTCTGTTTGCAAATGTATGAAAATGCATTTATATGAAGGAAAGGGTTAATGCCTTTGCAAACATAGTAAGCTCAGATCAGATGGTTCCTGTAGAAGCAAACCTGATAACGGTTTGCACAGTTTGCATATGAAAATATAGGGTACAGTAAAACCTCTCTATAATGGCCACTGAATTACATCAAATATTTTGTGTTAAAGGCAGATGGCTGCTTAAAGCAAGGTGAAAGTAAAACAGATCGCTCCAGAGCGTTCTGTTTTACTTTCACCTTGCTTTAAGCAGCCACCTGCCCTAAATACCAACTAATCAACACAATTTAGTAGCCGTTATAGAGAGGTTTTATTTTACTGTAATAGAAATCTGCAGGTTCTACAAATACCAAGCATTCCTGTTTACAAAATTCAGCTAATAAATATTCATAATGACAGTATGTCTTGAATATTCAAAAAGGAAAGGGTTAAAGGTTCATAATGAGACCTCTAAATGTATCTAATATCTTTTTAACTCTTTAATTCATGGATATTCATGTAAGAAATAATGACATCATGAATATTAATTAAAGTAATTTTTATAATGGCACAGGGACATGGGTGTTTTTGGCCACAGTAGAAACTGTAGAATCATATCTATATTGTTTCATAAGCAAACAGAGCAGACCTTGATCAGACAGCTCCTATAGGAGCTTCTGATCTGGGTCTACTCTGTTTGCAAATGTATAGAAAGGCGTAATAATGCACTAAGAGGTTAACATTAGTATAATACTACTACAGGTTAAATATACATTTGCTTTATACACTGTTTTATAATGTAAGCAAATTTCATTGTATATGTAAGTCTCCATAGCTCAGTGGTTAGAGCACTGGTCTTGTTAACCTGAGCTGGTGAGTTTGATCCTCACTGGGGGCTTCTAGATCTTAAAACAATTTTTTTGTATGAAATTTGTACTTAGACCTTGACATGAAGTAAAGGGCTAACTGATAAACAGTATTGTTATCTCAATACATGCATTGACAGCTTATTGAATAACTTAGTCATACATTCCTGCAGATTTCTACCACACAAAAAAATGTACATGTACATATATTCAAAATCAATTTTGTGAAAAAACAACCTTTGATTTTGTGAAAAAACAACCTCAAACATTTGTATCTTGTAAAAGAGATGAAAAACTGTTTGAACATTGAAGGATTTATGTAAACAATTACTTAGTTGGCTCAAAGTAACATCTTTTGAGGAACTTCAAAATGTGTGAAGGTAAAAAAAACATGAAATCAGAAATAATACCAAATTACAAATTTCACATCGTAAAAATTTGACAAAGAGTCAGTGTGCCTCCAGTGAAGTTTGAACTCACTACCCCTGGTTTACGAGACCAGTGCTCTACCACTGAGCTATAGAGGCTTGTGAGGCAATACACTTACATGTCCTTACTGATAACAATGATTGTCATAAATAAAGAGTTCATGAACTTGTGAAAGTGAACACCCAATACTACATGCAATTCTAGCAGAAGGGGTAGTATATCAATAAACTGTTAAATATGGCAAACAATGCCAACCCTGATGGAACTCTCTATCTGGGTCGACACTGTTTAAGTTAAGTTTACTCTGTTCTCCCATTATTTGTTTATTCCTACAGCTTATTGCTGTGTAGACAATTTATCTGCCAAGAAACATGTAATATAATATATATAAAACATTTTAATACTATACATACAATATATTTTGATATAATACAATACATATGAATATGATATAATATGATATATGATTTCTTCAGGTGCAAAAATATCTAGCTCACTTGTTAAGTTTTATATGGCAGTAGAATTCAAACTAAGAAATATGACATTGAACTGTTTTAATATCATTTGAATATTGGTACACCACTGACTAATACAGCATTCTATATGAAGGTCAGTTTCATATTCCATGTAAGCCTCCATAGCTCAGTGGTTAGAGCACTGGTCTTGTAAACCAGGGGTCGTGAGTTCGATCCTCACTGGAGGCTTCTAGGAAGAAATAACATTTTTTAACATAAAATTGTACTTAACCCTTTCCTCCATGAAAATTTGTGTAAGAAATATTGACATCATGAATATTAATGTGTTATAAGAGCACATGTAGTTTTGGCCATGGCAGATCAGACGGCTCTTACAGGAGCCATCTGATCTGGGCCTACTGTGTTTGTAAAGCGTAGAAAGGCGTATTTATGGAGTAAAGGGTTAATAAAACATTTATGAACTTGTGAAAGTGAACACTAACAACACATGCACTTCTATAAGCCCTGCAACACTGATGGACCCTTCAAACGGACCCTTCCAGATTTGACACAGGACTTCTCATTATGATTCTGAAGGGATAATGTTTCAATAAATTGTTAAACAGAGCAAACAATGCAGATCCTAATGGAACCCTGGGACCTGGGTCTACACTGTTTGATAAGTTAACTCTGTTCTCCCAGTATTTGTTTATATGCTCATTGCTGTGTAGACTATTTATCTGCCAAGAAACATGTAATAGACCTGACAGAAAATTTGAGAAGAATAAAATTATAATTATACAGCGTATTTTAATATACATACAATATATTTTTATATAATACAATACGTATGATATGATATGGTATATGATTTCTTCAGGTGTAAATACTAAGAAATATGACATTGAAGTGTTTTAATATCATTTGAATATCGGTATATTGGTACACCACTGACTATTACAGTATTCTATATGAATGTCAATTTCACATTCCATGTAAGCCTCCATAGCTCAGTGGTTAGAGCACTGGTCTGTAAACCAGGGGTCGTGAGTTCGATCCTCACTGGAGGCTTCTAGGATAAATTAACATTTTTGTAACATAAAAATTGTGCTAAAAAGGAGAAGCTGTATTGTCATCTCCAGACCCATTGGATACTTCTCATAATAATTTTCTGAAAATGTTTTTCTTTTCTATTACAGATTTGCCAATCCTTTTCAATGCTGAATTTTCAGAGAGGAACATATATATCTTTATTTCCTCCAATATTGAAGATTATTCATACAGAAACACACAAGCAAACACATTAAACATACTACACACAAACATGAAAGTATAGAAAGTAAACTCAACGAGGCACATATACAATCACAATGACATACAATTACATACCAATGCAAATGCATCAATAAGTATTACTACTAATAATAATGATTATGATGATAATAGTAGCGTTAATTTGTACAAATTTCATAATTTACCTTAGTTTGTAAACACAACACAACCAATACATTACTTTGCTAAGAGCAAGTTATAGTTTTATAGAACATATAATGTGAATTAAACATCGATTGGCAAATTAAACTATTATAGTTCATTTAGGAGCATCAAAGTATAATGCTTGACTGATTTACAACAATCAACAGTCATACATGACATGTAATGAATACAGCATGATAAGCGACACATGAGCATGCACGTATTTTAAACTAGTCACCAAATGCCAATATATTTTTACAATTTACAAGGCATTTCGGTTGAAGAAATTAACCCATGCAACCTGTCGGTTAAAACGGACAGTCCCAGAACAAAGTCCAGCCAGATTTTACCATTTAGGGTCGACTTTAACAATCTTTTGCAAAGTGACAGACTGAACAGACCCTGATCAGACGGTTCCTTTAGAAGCCCTCTTACCAGAATCTACACCACTTTTATTTATATGCAAGTGTATTTATCACAGGTACAACGTTTATACAGGACAAGTTTACTCGTTGCCAGTGTTTCAATGACTTTGCGCAATAACGGACACTTATCAGACAGTAAACCTGGACCACAGGTATCCAATAAAAATAATGTTTGCCTTGTAAAAGTCTTGTGCATGAATGCCTAATTCTGTTGACAAATCTATTCCTGATGAGCCAAGCAGAGCACTTTGGCATAGTCGTCTAGCATACTTAATCTAGCAGTAACAGAACTACCAAAACGAACCTCGATATCGGCAACATGTTTTCGTCGATCTTGATCAAAATAATCGCATTCAAAAAGACAGTGATTTACATCATAGTTAAACATGAGGCCACATTTTGAACAAAGTGACTCATGCCTGTATGAACACATTCTAGATATCATGTTTATAACACTTCTGCAATAATGAGACATGCGCAGTTGTTGTCTACATAGCTGCCATATACTACTATCTGTAAAAGTCGGATGGATCCAGAAAAATTGAATGTATTCCTCTGCAGAGGTTCGATCATACCAAGATCTCTCTTCAAATTCACTTATGCTTTTAACCACAGCGTTTTTCCACGCATGCTTAGAGGGAAAGTCTCCTGTATCAACATAGGTGTACAAACTATTCAACAAATCATACTTCCTGAGTACTGGTACAATATCACTAAAGTATCCTGGTTGTACATGATTACACAAGCAACTTGCATACATACGAGCCAAGAATATATCCTTGACACGTGACTTGACCGGTAGTCTACAGAGTTGTCCAAACAGTGTAAGTTTCATTTTGTCAATCTGTGACTGAATTGAGTAAAACTTTAACAAACTCAATGCAATGTCAGTACGTGTTCTCTTACTGATACCCTGCATATACTTTATACAAAACCGATGACTTCTTTCCAGGAATAAAATATCAGAATCAGTAAGGTTATACCACATTTCACACCCATATAAACCTTTCAGTAAAATAACAGATCTATAGATTTTTCTACATGTAAATGGATGGATGCCTTCATCAAAACCAATACCATATGGATCTAAACTTAAAAACGTTCCCTTGATTTTGGCATTTGATTCTCTAATATTTTCCGATAAACTGAGGTACTTGTTAAATGTAATACCTAAATGTGTATAATTCTCAGACTCGTTTACAATATCATTACCCAAGTACCATTTTCTTCTTGAACTCTTAAAAGCACCTTTTGATTCATTACAGACAATAACAGCTGACTTAAGTGCGTTGTATTGATATCTCCACTTGCAAGCATACTTATAACATTGCTCCATCATTCTGTCTAAACCAGATTTAGTCAGTGCTACTAGAACCATGTCATCCGCTGATGCAACAGCCGGAACAGGAATCTGGTTGACCGCAAAACACGTATAATTTTCTTCAAGTTCAAGAAGAAGACCGTTTATGAAACATAAGTATAGGAATGGGGAGGTAACCCCACCCTGTCTAGTACCAACATTTATGCAGAATAACTCAGATTTAAAGCCATTGTACAATAAACAGCTTTCTAAATCTTCATATAAGCTTACTATCGCTCTCCATGAAAGTACGTTCAAACCCATGTAATGTAACTTATAAAACAGTCCATTATGCCACACCTTATCAAAGGCAGTTTTAACATCTAGAAAACAAACGAACATCTTCGAGTTTAACTGTCGCGCATAGTATGCACATTCACGGAGAAGGAAAGATGACATCGTACAACTCATACTTTTCTGAAACCCACCTTGCAATGGGCTCACGCTAACATCTGTTTCAGATTTGATCCGACTTAACAGTACTCTTTCGTAGAGTTTCAAAATTGACGAGCACAAAGTAATAGCTCTGTAACTAGCCGGGTCATCTTTCCTTTTCCTACCACCCTTATATAAGGTAATGATAGTCCCACGTTTCATACTAGCAGGAATATAAGACAATCTTAACATCATGTTATATAGGTCTCTCAGTAAGCTAAGTAAGCATTCACCGCCATGCAAAATATGTTCGTTATAAATTGAATCAGGACCACAAGCTTTACCTTTTTTCAAAATCTTAAGTTCGGCAACAATATCACTTACAGATATAGGAACAAACGTGACGTCATCAGTCCCCCGTTTTTTCAAATCGTTAACAACAACATCAACCTGATCACGGAAATTAGAGTCATAAAACGGCATATCAGTGTCTGAGTACAGTTCCCTGAAATATTGCCCCCAGTGATAAACAATATCTTTCGGGTCTCGATATGTAACCCCTTTGAAGTTAATCTCTGGGTTCTTGCTTACATGCGCTTTCTGTTTGCGCTGGTTAAATTTCTTCCAACAATCAACAGAATCAATATCAGCAGCAGAATCAAGTTCTTCATTCAGTCGTTTAAGATAATTTTCGGAACATATCCGGTGATATTTACGAAATTTCCGCTTACAACTTTTATATTCTCTATAGTATTTATTATCCTTCATTCTAGGTCTACCCTGTTCAATCCAAGCATTACGAGCAATATGCATCTCATAGTGCAAAGATTTTATATCTTCGTCCCAATACGGTTTAAGAAATGATCTAAAGTTCGCTTTTCTAAATGAAGCGTCCGCAGCAGAATTGATTGCACAGCAAATCTCGGAGTAAATCTTATCAACTAGTTCTCTGGGGTTTCCACTGCTAGAAACCACGTGACTGTCTATATATGAAAGCTTCTCAGACAAAACATCCTGGTAATTGCTAAATTCACTTTCTGCTACACATTTCCATTTTATCGGCTTAGAACTAAGACTGTTACTGTCAGAATCGAAATAGGGAGGCACAGTAAATGTACATTGAACTGGCCTATGATTCGACACATTCAGAGCAGCATCATCTAGTATCTCACATGACTGAACTAAGTCTAACATCTCTAATGGACATAATACATGGTCGATAAGAGACTCGTTACTTCCATCATAGGACACGAAAGTCGAATAAGCACCTTTACATAGCGACAGTGTATTCACTGCTATCAAGTTATTACGTGTCAGCAAGTTAGTTAATAATGTGCTTCTGCTATCATTATGTTTAACGAAGTTAGACCCCTGTAGGTGAGCATTGAAATCACCTAGAACTATAACTTTACCTCTATCACTTAGACTATATACAATATCATTTATCTTATCAATATACTCCCTGTAACAAACAATGCCATTATTACTGCTAGGAAAATACACCTGTGTGAAAAACATAAAGCTATTACTATGCAATTGCATTTGCACTCCTACTAAACGGTCATCTTCAAGTGATAGCGGTACAATAAGTCCTGAGTACTTCCTTTTCCACATCAATGCCACGCCCCCTTTACCGTACCGCCTACCTGTCAGTGACTGGTCTGAGATACAAAGACTAGCGTACTCTGAGTGTATAGAGTCTAATAGTGACTGTCTCTACTCAGCAGCCAGTGTTCTGATATACCACATATATCAATATCACGTGATTGTAAAATATCACATAAATACATACTGCTTGACATAATACCAGTGGCATTCCAAGTTAAAACATTTAAAGCCATACTGAAAAATAATAAAACACTATACATGTACATAACAGCAGGAAAATACATATCTATTTAAGCTAGTCAACATCCACAGAGGATGTGTGGTCATGAGTGCCATAGCTCCGGCGCGGACCCTGGTTTCTGTAAGCATTCCATGACATCCAAGGACGACATGTAACGTTTTTAGGCCAAAACCATTCGGAAAGAACGGAGTCACAGTTTTCGTCGTCTTCAATATTCAGTCTAATCGTGATACGATTACTATTCCTCACAGGGAAAAATTTAACCCAAGTAACAGTAGCACCTCTCCGTTCAACGTAACTAATAAATTTATCTTGAGTCATACTGGATTTAAACCCACCAACATGATAACGCTTAACCTTGCGGCGTACATAAACTGAAA
The DNA here is from genome assembly GCA_963576725.1 of Azorinus chamasolen. Lineage (NCBI taxonomy): Eukaryota > Metazoa > Mollusca > Bivalvia > Cardiida > Solecurtidae > Azorinus > Azorinus chamasolen. The sequence goes on from OY755242.1 coordinate 57,421,563, forward strand.
AGTCTTCTTCGTCAGAGTTACGGCTATCTACTACATGTATGCCAGAACTCTTCACATTGTCCTGTCTATAATCAAGTCGACGACTGTCTTTCGCTGGTTGAATTGCCTGCGTTATACCATTACTCCTTACGGGAATAGGTTGTCCATACGTGTATCGTTCATCAGGCACACGATCTGATAGCGGTAACTGTGCCTCCGTATAGCACGAAACCGCTCTATCGCGAGCTACCGTCGATCTGCGTCCCTCCGGTGGCGTACACAACATTTCACGTTCCACCGTATCGTTCACACTGCTGCATATGCTCCGCGTTGCCTCGTCCCCAAGTGGCTGAACATTGCCATGCGGATTGCCGCGTAAGACACTGGCTGAAACATTCACTGCTTCCGCCGCGCTATTAACCCTGTCTGTTTCCCTAACAGAAGACAACACTGAAGCTGACCGATTACGTGACTCTGTCAAATCGCTTGCCACAGGGCGATAACTAGTACTCACTTCCGAGAGACCAGATGCAGGCTCCCTATTCATAAGAGAGTCTGCATATGATCTATTGGCAGTAGAGTCTCTCTGACTAGCAAGAGGCCGGGTCGCTCCGTGTAAACCATTACACACACTATTACCTTCTACGCTGTTCATGACATGTGATCCCAGTGAGGTCTTTTCCAATTTCGACACACGTTTCAACATAGAGTTCAGTTTCTCAGTTTCTTTCTCAAACTTACATGAATCAGCCTTACAACCTAGTTCGTCGTTGAGAGATTTTAACTCGCTCCTCAGTAGTTGATGTCGCTTCTCAAGCTGGCATTGCCATTGCTTTTCTCAGAACACACACATTCAATTGATATTGCATTAATTTTTATCAATTCCCGTAGATCTGAAATCTCATTGTCCGCGTCATATTTTATCTTCTCCACACTTGTTTTCACTTTGGCAATTTCCTCCGTCAATTCATTCCGTAGATCAATATGTGTCTGTTTCATTGCCACCATGTCCGCCCCCAATTTTTCAACCGTTTGTCTGACAATGTCCAGGTCTGCAGTGTTTACTGTACATGCATTTAGTATGCTAGTGTCAAGTGAGGTCGACTTAGCCGATCGCATGTTTAAGACTTCTCTCATATCGTTGAAATCGCTACCGTCTAACACTAGAGTTATAAGATACGTATCTCGCGCTAGCTTCTGGGTAACGCTTTCTCCACTCCTCGTTTGCTTTCTCTTCTTGAGTTCTAATCTACGGTCAAATGGATACCCCTCGGTATTCTTAACAGTCTCATACATAATTAGTCGCATATCTTCAAGACTTAAAGTGTCTGATTTCGTATCTGAAAGTAACTGGTTGATGAACATGTCTTGCGTTAAGTTATTTGCAAGGTCAAGTAGAGACGATACAACGTTGTAATCATCATTATCCTTAGGCAACTGCCCATTCGGGATCTGGCTATCTGCGACACTTTCACCGGAAATGCCAGGTAACTGGCTATCAGTTCGGTCCATAACGTTGGTGTCTTCGTCCCTATCCACACTTACGAATAAGGACTTTCTTCTTGTCTGTGAATTAGCCATTATCAAGCGGTCAGTACACTCCAGTGGTCAACTTTCAAGCACTAAAACCAGCTAATCGCCTCACCACGAAATACGCGTACATACGCCCATACAGTGTCACCTATCGCCAATTGAAATCACTAGAGCGTGACGAAATTTTATCGTGGTGAGCGGTTTTCACACCGTCCTTTTCACCCCACCCACCACAGATAGCTTTACATAAAATAAAGTGTCACAAAATCACAAATCGATAATTCAAGTACAAAAAAAGTACTATCGGAGGATGTCCAAACATTCACCAACACATTCCTACAGAAAGTATCACATTACGTTGCGTTTAAATGAATTTACATCGAAATCCAAGAGGACGACAAAGCATAACAACTGTGTCCATCACGTGATATCATTTCGTATAGGGATAATGTTTCAATAAATTGTTAAACAGAGCAAACAATGCAGACCCTGATGGAACCCTGGGACCTGGGTCTACACTGTTTGATAAGTTGACTCTGTTCTCCCAGTATTTGTTTATATGCTCATTGCTGTGTAGACTATTTATCTGCCAAGAAACATGTAATAGACCTGACAGAAAATTTGAGAAGAATAAAATTATAATTATACAGTGTATTTTAATATACATACAATATATTTTGATATAATATAATACGTATGATATGATATGACATGATATATGATTTCTTCAGGTGTAAATACTAAGAAATATGACATTGAAGTGTTTTAATATCATTTGAATATCGGTATATTGGTACACCACTGACTATTACAGTATTCTATATGAATGTCAATTTCACATTCCATGTAAGCCTCCATAGCTCAGTGGTTAGAGCACTGGTCTTGTAAACCAGGGGTCGTGAGTTCGATCCTCACTGGAGGCTTCTAGGATAATTTAACATTTTTGTAACATAAAAATTGTGCTAAAAAGGAGAAGCTGTATTGTCATCTCCAGACCCATTGGATACTTCTCATAATAATTTTCTGAAAATGTTTTTCTTTTCTATTACAGATTTGCCAATCCTTTTCAATGCTGAATTTTCAGAGAGGAACAGCCCAACAGTGCTTAACTATAGAATCCACTCAGTATGAAACTTGCTAGAGGATTTTGAATGACAAACAGTGCAGATCCTGATCAGAAGGGTTCTCTAGGAGCTCTCTGAACTGGGTCTACACTTTTTACAAATGACATCTGATTAAATAGTTGTCCGCTACAAGTCTCAAAATATTTGTTATTCCATTTCTCTGCAATCCTTGACAGTAAGAAATAATGACATGATGAATATTAACCCTTTCCTCCATAAATATGCCTTTCTATGCCTTTTCACACAGAGTAGACCCAGATCCTGTAGGAGCCATCTGATCAAGGTCTGCTCTGTTTGCTTTTGAAGTTACATGTATATCAATCCGATTCTACAATTCTGCAATGACCAAATCTTCCTGTGTCCATGTGCCATTATAAAAAATATTCTAATTAATATTCATGATGTCATTATATCTTACATGAATATTCATGGAGCACATTTAAGGGTTAAGACGGTGATTTTTTATAATTTTTTATTATTGTTTTTATGAACACAAGGAAGTTTGTCCATGGCAGAATCATATCTATATTATTTCATAAGCAAACAGAGCAGACCCTGATCAAACAACTCCTACAGGAGCCCCTAGGCTCATGCATAAACTGTAGAATCAGATCTATGTTATATCATAAGCAAACTAAGCAGACCCTGATCAGACGGCTCCTAGAGGAGCTAAAGATGATCTGGGTTAACTCTTGTTTGTAAATGCATGAAATGGTGACTGCATGGAGTAAAGGGTTAAGGCAGATGTCAGATATGTAAAATAAAACATTTAAGACAGTATAGATCCTTTTTTTCTCCATCAACCCGCATGTTGTGACAACTCTTTAGACTGTTTCATGACAATTTGAGTATTTCTAAATGATCCATTATCTATTTGTGTGGGTTAACAACACAGATTAAGCCTGGTTATCTTTGGTTATCTCATATCTCTGATGGAATGAGGCTGTGGGACATACTTATGGATAAGGTCTTTAAAATATCTAACAATATAAAGCTGCAGGTAAAAAATTAATATCTTGCCTCCAGTGAGGTTTGAACTCACGACCCCTGGTTTACGAGACCAGTGCTCTACCACTGAGCTATAGAGGCTTGTATGACAAACTAGTTCATAACAAGCCTATGATAGCATTGCAGTAAATGGCAAACCTATTACTATAGATATCTGATTAACCTTTTACCTGCTAACCTGCTGCATATTCATGTTAGAAATATATGAATATTTATTAGCTCATCATGGATATTTATTATGTTAGAAATATATGAATATTTATTAGCTCATCATGGATATTTATTAGCTCTTATAATGGCAAAATGTACACACATTTTAGTATTGTAAGAAACTGTAGAATCAGATCTATATAATTTTATAAGCACACAGAGCAGATCAGGATCAGACTCCTACAGGAGCCATCTGATCAGGGTCTACTCAGTTTGCAAATGCAAGAAAGTCATTTATATGAAGGAAAGGGTTACCCCCTTTGAATGCATGACATGCATACAGTGCCATTTGCAAACAGTGCAGACCAAGATCAGATAAGTTAACCCTTTCCTCCATATGCTACTTTTAGACCCAGCCTCTTTGAATGAATCTACCCAAAAGGAGCATTTACTAGAGAAAAGATTTTTTTTTAGAATTTTGTAGTTTGAAACCATTGTGATAAATAGAGCATATGCTCCTATAGGAGCAAATGCTCTATTTATCACAATGGTTTCAAGAAGTGGTTATTACAGAAGGCGTATTTATGGAGGAAAGGGTTAAGGCATTTCTTACTGAGTGGACACTGATAGGCTGTTCCACTATGACAATTCAGTGAGGGAGGGGTTAATGACAGCTGGCCTTATAAAGCCTTCATGTACTGTCCTTGTACTACCAGTAACCTTTTGAATTTTCAAAGTGGAATGGTCCATTATTGTTTTAACAGTAGGGTCCATTACTAATAACAGAGACTGCAGACCCTGACCAGAGGGCTCCTCAAGGAGATACATGTATAGTCTTACATATATATGGTACAGACAATTAACTCTGCACAATAGTATAAAGTTCGTGATAATCTTTGCAAACGGTTTGTATCCGGATGAGATTCTGAATCCGCCTGGGTCTCACCAGGATCCAAACTCTTTGATGATCGCTGTATTTGATCGGGCTGTATTTTTACTTTTTGAAGAAAATGTCATAAAAAAATGAAAAAAAAAATACTTTACAAATTTTATTGACAAACATTTCTTAGCATGCAGAGTTAAACCAATACAAGCAAAGACAGCTGGTGAGGCCATAGATTTTCCAGTGAAAATAACACCTGAGTTTTTAACCCTTTCCTTGTTCTATGGTTATTCCAAATTTCAATACCTATTGAATATTCATGGACAAAATAATTATAATGGAAGGTGGAACATTGTAGCCACGGAGTATAGAAATGAATCTATCTAATTCCATTAGCAAACAGAGCAGACTCTGATCAGACGGCTCCTATAGGAACTGTCTGATTTGGGTCTTCTCTGTTTGCAAACACGTGAAAACATGTTTAAATGAGGGAAAGGGTTAAATTAAGTCTTATAGATTTGTCTTCTTTCATTGTCAAATAAACTCTGATGTCCCAAATCCCTTTCCCAGTACTATATTCATGTAAGAAATAATGACATATGAATATTCATAAGCTGAATTTTTATAATGTAAACTTTTCTAGCAAATTGTTTGCTTTGACAAAAGCTGTAGAATCATATCTATATCATGTCAAAAGCAAACAGAGCAGACACTGGTCAGACGACTGCTATAGGAGCCATCTGATCTGGGTCTACTCTGTTTGCAAATGTGTTAAAAGGCATATATATGAGGGAAACCATGATTACCTATGCAATCAGTTTGGATCCAGATGAGACGCTGAATAATGTAGCCTCTCATCAAGATCCAAACTGTTTGACACTTTGACCATAATATTGCAAAGAAATAAGAGGCCTTTTAATTGAAGAATAGAAGCAGACAACAATTATTTCAGACAAAAAATTATTTGGTATGCAAAGAGTTAATTATAGATTTTTCTTTTACATTAAGTTACTTCACCTTGGATCTGTCATTTTTTACCTTTATCCAAGAGAAATCTCAACTGGGATTCCATATGTAAGCTAATTTCATTGTATATAAAAGCCTCCATAGCTCAGTGGTTAGAGCACTGGTCTTGTAAACCAGGGGTCGTGAGTTCGATCCTCACTGGGGGCTGAGGTTGTTATTTTAAAACATCTATTTGTGTTTTTTTAAGTTTTGTCTTGTTCTTGTGATAAGTTACATCACTGTTGATCTGAATTTAAGCTGTACAATACTATACAATTTTGTCAATGATTCACCAAAATGTTAATGAAAGTTATATTTCTTTGAATGCTGAATATTCAAAGTGGAAATTCATTGGTCGATCAGTGGATACAGAGTCATTTCAGTATGAATGGCTATATTGGAAATTTGCTATAACAAACAGAGCAGACACGGCTCACTGGTTCTTCACTGTTTGCAAATGACATTTCAATTGTTATCTGCATTCAGTGATAAACAGAGTTGAATGGAATTTACTGATAAACATTTTCATTGAAACTGTGAGCCTCCATAGCTCAGTGGTTAGAGCACTGGTCTTGTAAACCAGGGGTCGTGAGTTCGATCCTCACTGGGGGCTGAGGTTGTTATCTTAACACATTCATTTTTTAAAGTTTTTTCTTGTTCTAAAAAATCATCATATTAAGTTCACTGTTGATCTGAATTTAAACTGTTCATACAAAATTGTCAATCATCTCACAAAATTCAAGTTTTTATGTTTCTTTAAATGCTGAATATTTGAATTTCAAAATGGAAATTCAGTGGATAGAGTCATTTCAGTATGAAAGGCTATAAAGTAGAACCGGTCTTAAGCGACCTTTCATTTATTGGACAATGGAGCCTTAAAAAGCAGGTGGTTGCTTCATGTAGGGCAAAAGTGATAAGCATTTTCATTGAAACTGTGAGCCTCCATAGCTCACTTTTGTCCTGCATTAAGCTACCACCTGTTCTAGAAATGCAGATTTTGACCTCTTTTTTAATGGTCGCTAGTTTAATTTAGTTTAATCATATTTTATTGCTTGTTATAAAACATATAACATAGTCATACATACATTCATATATATATAATCTAAAACTCAAGCAAACGGGTTGGGCCACAAGTTATTGCAACATTAGATTCGGCCCTCCCCCTACAGTTTCTACTGTAATAAGCTAGAGTAATTTGAATGACAAACAGAGCAGACACGGCTCACTGGTTCTACACTGTTTGCAAATGACAGTTCAATTGTTATCTGCATTCAGTGATAAACAGAGTTGAATGGAATTTATAGATAAGCATTTTCAATGAAACTGAGCCTCCATAGCTCAGTGGTTAGAGCACTGGTCTTGTAAACCAGGGGTCGTGAGTTCGATCTTCACTGGGGGCTGAGGTGGTTTTTTTAAGTTTTGTCTTAACAAGAGTGCCTAAATGTCACAAAATACGCCCGTCAAATGTCTTTAATTGAAAGTCCATTACTCCATATCAGGTGGCAATAGTTCACGGAAATTAATGATTTTTTTAGGTTTAATCTATATAAGTCCCTAAACGAATAAAATGTTACGGAAAAACGATCAATTTTAAGGAAAAGTGACCTTGACCTTGCTTTGGCAAAGCCCATATTCAATAGGGTTCCTGCCCTCATCGATATCAATGCACATGTAAAGTTTCGTGAAGATTGGATATACAAAACTAAAGTTATCGTATGGAAACGGAAAAATCTACTGAAATACAATCTATTTTTAGGAAAAGTGAGCTTGACCTTGGTCAAGCAAAGACCATATTCAATAGGGTTCCTGCCCTCATTGATATCAATGCAAATTTGAAGTTTCATGAAGATCCGACATACAAAACTTAAGTTATCGTCTGGAAATGGGAAAATTCTACAGAAAAACAATCTATTTTTAGAAAAAAAATGACGTTGACCTTGGTTGGGAAAAGCCCATATTCAATAGGGTTCCTGTCCTCACTGATATCAATGCACATGTGGAGTTTAATGAAGATCGAGCATACAGAACTAAAGTTATCGTCCGAAAACAGAAAAATACTACTGAAAAACAATCTATTTTAGAAAAAGTGACCTTGACCTTGGTCTGGTAAAGCCCATAATCAATAGGGTTTCTGCCCTCATTGATATCAATGTACATGTAAAGTTTCATGAAGATCGGACATACAGAACTAAAGTTATCGTCCGGAAATGAATCGAGACGCCCGCCCGCCCACCGAAGGGTTTCACATCATACGTCTGAAGACGGCCGTATAAAAAGTCATTGAGATAAGGTACATCATTGTTGATCTGAATTCAAACTGTTCATACGAAATTGTCAATCATTTTACAAAATTCAAGTTTTTATATTTCTTTATATGCTGAATATTTGAATTTCAAAATGGAAATTTCGGTATGAAAGGCTATACAGTAGAACTGGTCTTAAGCGACCTTTCATTTATTGGACACAGGAGCCTTACAAAGCAGTTGGTTGCTTAATGTAAGGCAAAACTGATAATCATTTTCATTGAAACTGTGAGCCTCCATAGCTCAGTGGTTAGAGCACTGGTCTTGTAAACCAGGGGTCGTGAGTTCGATCCTCACTGGGGGCTGAGGCAAATCATTTTTTACAGTTTAGTGTGCCTTTAACACTTTACTGCATAAATATGCCTTTTAATGCATATGCAAACATGGTAGACCCAGATCAGATGACACCTATAGGAGCAATCTGACCAGGGTCTGCTGATTTTTTATGAAATAATATAAATATAATTCTACAGTTTCTACCATGGCCAAATATTCCTGTGTTCATATGCTACCGGTATTATAAAATTTAATCTGATTAATAATCATGGTGTAATTATTTCTTACATGAATATTCATGGAGTAAAGTCATACACATAAGCCTCTATAGCTCAGTGGTAGAGCACTGGTCTTGTAAACCAGGGTTTGTGAGTTCAAACCTCACTGGAGGCACACACAATTTTTTTTTAACCAGAGTGAGAAGCTAAACCTTTTTTTTTTAATTGTACAAGTCCAGGTATACACTGCTTGTAACACCAGACATTACTTTTATCAATGGATGGACAGAAAATGTGATTACTATAGGGCTCCTGCATTTTCAATGCAGGGCCCTAGTAAGCCTTTCTACACCTTTGAAAACAGAGCAGACCCAGATCAGATGGCTCCTATAGGAGCTGTCTGATCAGGGTCTGCACTGTTTGCTTATGAAATAATATAAATGTAATTCTACAGTTTCTGCCATGGCCAAATATTCCTGTGTTCATTTGCTATTATAAAAATTAATCTAATCAATATTAATGATGTCATTATTTCTTACATGAATATTCATGGAGTAAAGTCATATACATAAGCCTCTATAGCTCAGTGGTAGAGCACTGGTCTCGTAAACCAGGGGTTGTGAGTTCAAACCTCACTGGAGGCACACATAAAAATTTTTAGCAAGTGAGAAACTGAACTTTTAATTTTCTTTGTTAAAGTCCAGATCTACACTGCTTGTAACACCAGACATTTCTTTTTATTGATGACATTGTTCTTTTAAACAGCAAAATGGTGTTTTGTGGACATATAAAGGAGCTATTCTCCAAACCTTTTTAATTTACACATCTTATCTGGGCCTCTAATATCATCTTAACTCTTTCCCAGTTCTATGTGTATTCCAAATTTCAATACCTACTGAATATTCATGCACAAAATAGTTATAATGAAATATGGAAGGGGGGGGGGGGAAACAGTGTAGCCATTTTAAAAACTATAGAAACAGAGCTATTAAATTTCATTAGCAAACAGAAAAGACCCTGATCAGACCACTCCTATAGGAGTCATCTGATCTTGGTTTACTCTGTTTGCAAATGCATGAAAAAGCGTGTATATAAAAAAAAACATGAAAGAAAGGCTTTAGAGTCATCTCCTTTTTGTTATGGGAGCCTGTGTATATAAAAAAAACATATGAAAGAAAGGCTTTAGAGTCAGCTGGTTTTTGTTATGGGAGATGATCTCTGTATTGGAGCTTATCATTGGTGTGTAAAACTACATGTATACCTAATGAGGCAAACCACCTTGTTACGTTCTGTTTGTTCCAGATGTACTATTTTACATTTAACCTTTTTTTCTCCATTTAACCATTATTTACTCCATGAATATTCATGAAAGAAACAATGACATAATGAATATTAATTAGATAAATTTTAAATGGCATTTGGACATGACATAAACAGTGTAATCAGATCTACACTAGTAAACATAGTAGACCTTGATCATACGCTCCTACAGGAGCCATCCAATCTAGTTTGCAAAGGTATTAAATTAAAAAAGAATATCTACAGAGTACACAAAAAATTACACACGCTTTCAATACTGAATTTTCAAAAGGACTATTCTAAAATTTAAAGAGGCCTAGCTTACCTTGAATATACAGGGATTTAAAGAACAGTGTAACATGACAAACAGGACAACTCTCATCTCGGTCTAAACATTGTTTTCAAAGGACAAGAGTAACTATTTTTCTGAACTGAAAAGGTTACTATTTGCACAGGGTTTCATTCAGGATTTCATAGAGACTAAAGTTTTCTAAGAAAATACATGTACCTTATTAGGGTCCTACAAAAATATGTCAGTTGGGGACTCTTTGAAAACTATTGTTTTTTCTTTGACTCTCTGACAAGCACTGATGTTGCTGTCTGAATACGAATGCCACAGGTTTATACTTACATGGATCTGTAGGCCCCGGCATGTGTTTTCGAGTGTTTGAGGATGAAGGTGAGATCTTCCAGAGCCTCTTTCTTCCTATCTTGTAGCACAAACAACAGGTGACGGTGCCAGTAGGCATCCAGCAACAACGGCTCCATCTCTATGGCTCTGAGATATGAAAATTCTGGGTCAATAACATGTATACCACAAACCTTCTCTACAATAGTCACTCATAAATACAGTAAAATCTTCATTATTTGAACACTAAAATACATATCATTATCGATCTTTAACCCTTTCCTCCATAAATACGCCTTTCTACGCCTCTGTAAAAGTCACTGTATGAAACCATTGTGATAAATAGAGCATTTGCTCCTATAGGAGCAAATGCTCTATTTATCACAATGGTTTCAAACTACAAAATTCTAAAAATTTCCTTTTCTCTATTTAATGCTCCTTTTCAGTAGATTTATTCAAAGTGGTTGGATCTAAAAATAGCCTATGGAGGAAAGGGTTAAGCAGCTACTTGCCTAAAAGGGTGTAAATCTTCTATACAAAAAAATCCAATAATCAAGATTTCACTGTACAATGCTGGTTCAAAAGGCATTTGGCAGATTAACCCTTTATTTGTTTGATATACATTGTATTCATGTGAGAAATAATGACATCATCATGAATATTAATCAGATTGTTTATTTTATAATTTAACATTTTCAAGGGAATTTTTGCTTTTACAAAACTAGAATCAGATCTATATCATGTCATAAGCAAACAGTGCAGACAATGACGAGAGGGCTCCTACAGGAGCCCTCTGATCTGGGTCTACTCAGTTTGCAAAAGCAAGAAAAAGCATTTTATATGAGGCAAGGGTAACCCTTGAAAGTCATACAGTATACTGTATCTGGGTTTCCTGCATTACTTTCATTCTGCAATCTATCTCTTTACTTGACAAAGAAGCACATCTGTGTATTTTGCAAATAGAATAGACCAAGATCTGACAGCTCAGGTTTAGAGCTGTCTAATCATGGTTTTCAACAATACTCTTCTAAATTCTAAAAGTCTATCATACTGAATGGACTCTGTTTTTAATACTGATGGGCTATTCCAATTTTATTATTCAGCATTCAAGGTTAAAGCCAAAACAGGAGTTTATTTGAGTGGCTAGCACTTAAAACATTTTCTGTATATTTATTGCAATAACCCTGTTTCAAAATTGTTTGACAGTATCCAACTTTCTTCAGGAGGAGTGTTGTATTCATTATGTGATATACAAAATATTAAAGTTAACATTTAACTCCATGAATATTAATGTAATAAATAATGATATCAGGAATATTAATTAGCTATTTTTTTATAATGACATATGGACACAGGGATTTATGCCCATGGCAGAGACTGTAGAATCAGATCTGTATTATTTCATAAGCAAACAGAGCAGACCCAGATCAGATGGCTCCTACAGGAACCATCTGGTCTGGGTCTTCTCTATTTGCTAAGGTGTAGGTTTAATGTGGGAATACATCACAAACCCTGATTAGAGATTGCATCAAATGAAGACAGAAATACAATGCAACAGATTTTGCATGTACCTGTGTCATTGGAGGGTAATAACGTGCAAAAGACTTTGTCTGTACGAATGCTTTGTAACAAAACTTACTTTGAGAGATCTTCTTCAGCTGCTTTAAGGTAACCAATCTGTATGAAAGGAAAAATAATAGATCAGTGATGTAGATCAGGAGTAAGGCAGGAGCACAGAAAAGATATGTAAATTAAAAAAAATCTGTTTACAGAATATCTGCTTTATTTGTCCATCAAACTCTATGTTGTCTAGCAGTGACGATTCTAAAGAGTTATCACAATGAGGATTTGGTAGAGAGTTATAGTTTTAGTATTTTAATTATGCCCTTAACCCATTCCCTCATAGACTATTTTTAGATCCAACCTTTTTGAATAAATCTATCAAAAAGGAGCATTTACTAGAGAAAAGGAAAATTTTAGTATTGTGTAGTTTTTAAACAATTGTGATAAATAGAGCATTGGATTCAAAAAGTTTCAAAATGGTTTCAAAAAGTGACTTTTACAGAGGCATCCAAAGGCGTCAATATGCGGGAATGGGTTGAGCATAAACTCTTATTCCCAGCCAATTGCACATTGTTGGTACTCATCAGAATCACACCAAACTCTAAGGAGTACCAGCATGGTAGGACTTGCATGAAAATATATTTCCTTGATTTCCTGAATACAGAAAAATCCCTGTATGCGACCATTAGAAAGATGTCTAACTCTGGGTCTCAAATCAGGTTGTAGCTTAATGCAGGACAACAGGAGCTTTCTGTATAACTTTCATCCTGCACTGAGCAATGACTAATTTAGCCCTTTCCCATACATATGCTTTTTCATGCCTCTGCATACAGAGAATATCCAGGAGCTGTGTGATCAGGTTTAGCTCTGTCATAATAGATCTGACTCTACATTTTCTATCGATACCAAATATGCATGTGTGCATAATGCTATGATAAAATTTAGCTATTATTATTGGTTAAATAACTATGATAATAAATAACTATATTGGTTAAATGAACACAGGAGTATATGGCCATGGTAGAAACTGTAGAATCAGATCTATATAATCAGACCCTCATCAGATGGCAAATATAAGCCACCTGATCTAGGTCTATTCTGTTTGCAAAGGTGTTAAAAGATGTATCAACATTGCTGAAAACATCATTAAACTTTTAAAAACCTTGTCCTGATGTTTTGTTTTGAAGTTTGGAAAATACCTTTCTGTATAGAGCACCTCTTCTACTGTAGTCAAACGCCTTGGTGGGCTTATCAGTTCTGTTCATTTCTCCAGTAAGCTTTTCAATCTCCTCAGCAATTATCTGAAATTTTATAAGAAAAGCATACAAGCAAGTCCTGTGTATTCAAATACATCACTGAGGGGTCGGCTAATTTGGAACAACTGAACCCTTTATCTGTTGCATGAATATTTATGAGCTTTTAATATTTCCCATGTTCTATACTTATTCAAAATCTCAATACCTACTGAATATTCATGGACAAAATAGTTATAGTGAAAAATGGAATGTGGAACAATGTAACAAGTTTAGAAACTAAAGAAAGAGATCTATAAAATTCCATAAGCAAGCTGAGCAGACCCTGATCAGATGGCTCCTAAAGAAGCCGTCTGATCTGGATCTACACTTGTTGCAAATGCATGAAACTGCATTTATATGAAGGAAGGGGTTAAGCTAGGAGGCATGAGTAGTGTTGCACTTCTAATAACTGCTCATGAACAGATTCAATAAAACTGAGTACCGGTATGCAATTTTCTCTTTTTGCATTGCTGCTTATGCTTTCGAAGGATCTCCTACTTTTAGAATACATGTATGTCTATAATGGTGTATAGATGCAGGATATTTTGCTGATAAAGTAGGATCAGGTCTATATAATTCCACAGCAACCAGAATAGAAACTGATTAGTTGGCTCCTACAGGAGCCTTCTGATCTGGGTCTACTCTGTTTGCAAAGGCATTAAGAAGGTGACTCTAGCAGGTAAAGGTTGAAGTATAACTTCTCTAACAAGGTCATTAAGTTTTTCCCTAATGTACTTTTTTTGCATGAATATTCCTTAACTTACTTTTTATATGGTAAACATTTTTAATGGGGAATTGATGCTTAAACAAAAACTGTACCAATCCAAAAATTAATTTAACCCTTTCAGCGCTCACCAGACAATCAGAGTAGAAGATTTTCAAAGTTTTCACTATATGTTTCTATAGAAAACAAGGCACCCCTGGGGTGGGGCCAATTTTGACCCCAGGGGCATAATTTGTATAACTTTAGTAGAGGACCTGAACATGATGCTATGTGCCAAATATGAAAACTGAGAACATTCCAGTTTCAGAGGAGAAGATTTTCAAAGTTTTCACTATATGTTTCTATTGAAAACTGGCTACCCCTGGGGCGGGGCCAATTATGACCCCAGGGGAAAAAATTATAGAATTTTTGTAGAGTACCTGAACATGATGCTATGTGCCAAATATGAAAGCTGACAACCTTCCAGTTTCAGAGGAGAAGATTTTCAAAGTTTTCACTATATGTTCCTATAGAAAACAATGTACCACTGGGACGGAGCCAATTTTGACCCCAGGGACATAATTTATATAACTTTTGTAGAAGACCTAAAGATGATGCTATGTGCCAATGATGAAGGCTGAGAACCCTGTAGATTGAGAGGAGAAGATTTTTAGATGTTCAAATTGTTGACGACGCACGACTGAAGACGGATGCCGCATGCCGCCGGACATCAGGCGATCACAAAAGCTCACCCTGAGCACTTTGTGCTCTGGTGAGCTAAGAAGTGCAAGGTGACAAACAGTGTAGACCCTGATGAGACGGCTCCCATGAGAGCCCTCTCATCTGGGTCTACACTGTTTGCAATGGACATTAGTTACTCATTTCCCACACTGAAAGGGTTAATATGAGAGAACTTTATTTCTAAACTATCAAGGAAAAGGATCCCCTGCTGTAACTACTGACCTTTCCCTGTCTAAGCTACAGATTGCTTTAAAAGGTAGATTGGTAGATTAGTAATAGGTTGGTTGGTTTTGCTGATTAACCCATTCCATTATAGGCTATTTTTTAGATCCAACATCTTTGAATAAATCTACTGAAAAGGAGCCTTAACTAGAGAAACGGATTTTTATTTTTTTTTTATTTTTGTAGTTCTGAAACCATTGTGATAAATAGAGTATTTGCTCCTTAGAGGAGCAAATGCTCTAATTATCACAATAGTTTCAAAAAGTGAATTTTACAGAGGCGTAGAAAGGCATATTTATGGTGGAAAGGGTTATGTCTATTTCTGCAAACCATGGGCTATTTGGATGAGAGACAGAAGTTGATACAGAGAAACCAAGGCATGAAGCCCTACTCTTATTATCCAGAGTTTCTCAGGTTTTTTAGATGCCCAGTTTAAAGCAATGATAAATCGGACCTTGGTTTATAAAGTCTTATTCGAAGGACTTCGTAGATTAGTACGAACTTCCTTATTTGGGTTTTGGATGAAAAATAAATACTACCACAATCATATACTATATTAACCCTTTATTTGATGAATATTCATGAATACTAATTTACTTAACTCTTGAATTACGATTATCAAAGAAGGAATTTAATGTCATGGCAACAGTAGAGATCTGTAATATATAAACAAACAGAGCAGATCCTGATCAGATGGATTCTACAGGAGTTGTCTGATCTGGGTCTACTCTGTTTGCACAAAATCATAAAAAATGATAGGACTTTCAAGTAAAGGGCTAAGAAACAAAACATATTTCCCAAGGCTACAAAAAGGTACCTCAGCAAATTGAGTAGACCAAGATCTGAAAGACCCTAAAGAAGCCCTTTGATCAGGGTCTGCCTTGTTTCATTTAACAGTTTAGACCTAAAGCCTTGTACCAGCATAATACATTCTTGTAGATCTTCTCTCCTGTGTACTGTCTTCAATTAACTCTTTTGCTACTAAGTATGTATTATAATCTTATAATCTACAAAATTTGATGAATTTTTCATTTTCAATATTCTTTTTTTGTTTTAAAAAAATATAAAATCAGACTATCAAATAGTTTGACTCAAAATATCTCATCTGAATCGAAATTGTTTGCAAAAACTGATCACAGATTCAAACGTAGCAGGAAAAGAGTTTAAAAACTTTCTTTCTTTCAATAATTAATCCATTCCCTCATAGGCTATTTTTAGACCAAACCTCTATGAATAAATCTACCAAAAAGGAGCATTTACTACAAAAAAGGAATTTTTTTAGAATTGTGTAGTTTTGAAATCACTATGATAAATAAAGTATTTGCTCGTATTTATCACAATGATTTCAAAAAGTAACAGAGGCATCATAAGGCGTTACTTTGAGGGAATGGATTAAAACAAATCTAATCCTTAACCACGAGATTTCAAAGTTCCATTCCAATATAAAGAAAAGGCTTACAAATCTTGGAGGCCATTTCTAAAGGAAAGTACATTCAAATATTTTACATGGGAATCTAATACAACATGCTGAAATAAAAAATCACTAATTTGCATGATTTTTTGCAAAATATTTCATTGAAAATCAATAATTACGAAGTTCAAACAACTGAAACAATTTCATAGTGACATGATTTATTTCAATATTAACTGCCTTAACCTTTTACACCAGGAGTACTGGTATTCATGTAAGAAATAATGACATCATGAATATTAATTACTGGTAGTTTAATATTTATAATGACACAAAAACATGAATATTCATGGAGTGAAGGGTTGAATAAAAAAAAATAGGTTGTTCAAAATATAGGTGGTAGCTTAAAGCAGACTGAAAGTAATGCAAAAAGCTCCCCTAGGAGCTATTGTATTGTTCTCATTCTTTATCAACTCTTTTCTCCATGAAATGCTTTTCTATGCCTTTGAAAACAGGGTAGACCCAGATCTAATTCTATACTTTTTCTCTTTGTAAAATATTTATTTGTTCATTTGTTACTTTAACAAGAGTGTTCGGAGGAACACATGTGTCACCTGCTCGCAGCTGACACAAAAACTGTTAATATGCCGGAGTACGAAAATCAGAACAAAGGGGAACAAGTTAATGTTGTATTGCTATGCAATACATGAGTCCCCCACCGGATTAAAAGAAATCTCCACTGACCCACCCACCCATGGTGTAGTTGACAATGGTATATACATGACAAACCTGAATGGTATTTGTAAAAATAATAAGAAAAACAATATGACAAAAGGGGATTAACTCCAAATATAATGCTGCTAGAGTTATGACCCTTGTGCATGGCACTTCCTCTCATCATTCTTGTTCCATATCTGAAGTTTCAAATCAATTGAATCAGTAGATAAAGAGTTATTGTCCGGACAAAAAAATATGAAAAAGGCGAATAACTCCAAAAACACATCTTTATCTTCATTTTCGCTTTTACCATCGTCGCTAAAATAGAACTTTCATCCAATTTTTATTTTATAACCATTTCCTCATGTACATTCATATCTAAATTTTACCTGATGAATATTCATGTATGAAATAATGATATCATGAATACTAATCATTTGAACTTTATAATTGTATATGAACACAGGAATTGTTATAAGCTAATGTACAAACTTTAGAATCAGATCAATTTCATAGGCAAACAGAACAGACCCTGTTCAGTTCCCATAAAGAGATGTCTGATCTGAGTCTGCTCTGTTTGCTTATTTTACAATATAGATTCTAAAGTTTCGGCCATGGTAAAAAAAATCCCTTGATCATAATGCCATTATAAAAATCTAATTAATACTCATGGTGTCATCATTTCCTATATGAATATTCATGAGTTAAGGGGCTAAAGTGTTTACCTGATGGACCTCTAGCGTTTCCTCTGTCTCGTCTATGGGGTCAATGTACTCCAGACCCTCTGGCACATTACTGGATAGGGAGTCTTTCCTGCATGTGAAACAAATATGTAAGTGACAGAAATATTAACCTTTTACTCCATAAATATGCCTTTCTATGCCATTTCAAACAGAGTAGATCCACATCTGACAGCTCCTATAGGAGTCATCTGATCAGGGTCTGCTCTGTTTGCTTAAAAATTATAGAGATCAGATTCTACAGTTTCAGCTATAACCAAAAACGCTTGTGTCCATGTGCTATTATAATATTATATAAATTAATCTAATTAATATTCATGACATCATTATATCTTATATGAATATTCATGGAGGAAAGGGTTAACTAATTCCCTAATAGGCTAGTTTTAGACCCAACCTCTTTGAATAAATCTACCGAAAAGGAGCATTTTTTAGAAAAAACTAGAGCCGGGTTTTTGTCTCAAAAACCCCTTGCACCCGCACCCACACATACACACTACAACACATTGTCACATTTCTGTAAATTAAAACTCAGTTTAGCTCATGACCTCAAAAATTCTGATCAATCTTCACTTTGTCTAACAAAGTATGTATCCATACCATATTCTTCTAAGAAAGTGAAACAACAAATCCATGTTGAAAATTATGTATTCTCTAATAAAAACAATATGTAAAGGGAAATAACTCAAAAATGTTGATACCATAGTAATGGACTTGAGGAATGATACTTCCCCTCATCATGTGTTTTCCACACCACATTTTTTCAAGAAAAAAATGATAACAGGGAATAACTCAAAACATATTAATACCAGAGTTATGGCCCTTGTGTATGACACTTCCTCCATAAATGAAATGTCATTCCAAGAGCATCAGTAGAAGAGGAGTTATTTATCGGCCAAAAACAATGTAAAAAAGGGCTTGAAGCAAGAGTTATGACCCTTGCACATGATACATCCTCGCATTATGCTCTTTCCATGTATAAAGTTTCAATCAAATGGCATGAGCCACAAAGGAGTTATCGTCGGGACAAGAGAGTGTGAAAAAAATGTACAAAGGGCAATAACTCCAATATTATTGAAGCCAGAGTTATGGACCTTGTGCATGACACTGCTCTCATTGTACTCTTTCCATATTTCAAGTTTCAACCAATTGGCATCAGGCATATAGGAGTTTTCGTCTGGACAAGAAATTGTGAGGGACAGATGGACGGACAGACGGCTGGTCAGATGGAAACAACATGTCTCCCCCATATAAATATGGGGGGAGACATAATTAATGAATATTCATTATGGGCAAAGTCTTGTTTGAAGCTGCATGATGTAAAGCACCAAATACATCAACCTTTTCCCTGTTGCATATTCATATAAGAAATAATTATATCATGAATATTTATTAACTGATTTTTATAGATGCAGATGTAAACGGGAATGTTTGGCCATTTTAGAAACTGTAGAATCAGACCTATAGCAGACTCTGATCAGACAGCTCATCAGGGTCTTCTCTGTTGGCAAAGAAGTCAGAAAGTGTTTGTATAAAGGAAATGATTAATTTTTACAATACAATTTTTTTAATGAATAATACAACTTAACAAAAAATATTAATCAGCACCAAACTAAAGCAAAAGGCAACCCTCTAATCCACTTCTGTACTGTTAGTTACAGAAATTCACCTGGGAACAACCATTGCCACAGAAAAATGTAACTGCCTAGTTTGCTTCTTTTATTTTTAACCCATTCCCTCATTGGTTATTTTTAGACCCAACCTTTGAGTCTTTGAACAAATCTAATGAAGAGGGGCATTTACTAGAAGATAGGGAAATTTTAGAACATGTCTTAAGCGGTCATCCATCAAAAAGGGGTCTAATTACGAGTCTGTAAGGCAAGTAGTAGCTTAATGCAGGTCAACAGTAATGCAGAAAGCTCCTATAGGAGCTTTCTGCATTACTGTAGCCTTGCATTAAGTAACCACCTGCTTTTTAAGATGCCCGAGTTCAATACATGACTGGCAGCTTAAAACAGGTTCTACTGTAGTTTTGAGACCCATGTGATAAATAGAGCATTTGCTTGAATGTAGCAAATGCTCTATTTATCACAATGGTCTAAAAAAAAAGTTGCTTTTACAATGGCGTCAAAAGGTGTAAATATGAGGGAATGTGTTCAGGAATGTTTTGTTATATAGGAAATAATAACCTCTTCTTTTTTCTCTCTTCC
Organism: Azorinus chamasolen; assembly: GCA_963576725.1. Taxonomy (NCBI): domain Eukaryota; kingdom Metazoa; phylum Mollusca; class Bivalvia; order Cardiida; family Solecurtidae; genus Azorinus; species Azorinus chamasolen. The sequence goes on from OY755242.1 coordinate 57,441,571, forward strand.
TCTTCTCTCTCTGCCAGCTGTTCCTCTGTCAGTTCTTCCTCCTCCTCATATTCCGAGTCTTCGGGTGTGGGTGGGAAAACCTCGTCAAACCAAATATTCCAAATGTCCCTTACCCATTCCCTTGTGTCATCGTCAGGCCTGTGATGAAACCAGAATCAATGTTTAACCCTTTTCCTGTTTAACCTTCACGTAATAAATAATGACATCATGAATATTGATTAGCTGAATTTTTATAATGGCATATGTAGACACAATGTTTTGTCTTAGGCAGAAACTGTAAAATCAGATCCATACTATACTATAAGCAAATAGAGCGGGTCTATCAGATCTATATAATTCAATAAGCAAACAGAGCAGACCCTGATCAGACAGCTCCTACAGAAGATGTCTGATCTGAATCTACTCTGTTTCCTGAGAAACCATTCATATATAAATGATTTGATTTTCCTGCATGTCTTTTAACCCTTTACTCCATACATATGCCTTTCTGTGCCTTTGCAAAAAGAGTAGACCCAGATCAGACAGCTCCTGTAGGAGCCGTCTAATCTGGATCTGCTCTGTTTGCTTATGGGATAATATAGATACTCTGTTTGCATAGGTGCAGAAAGGCATAAAAATAATGTCTGCTACATCTCTGATTTACAGAAATGTCTACTGATTTCCACTTCATTCAACCCTTTACTCTATATATATATGCTTTGTACGCCTTTTCCAATTAGAGTAGACCAAGATCAGATGGCTCTTATATGCTCTGTTTGCTTATGAAGTAATAAAGATATGATTCTAAAGTTTCTGCCATGGTGTGTTCCTGTGTTCATGTATCATTATCAGAATTAATCTAATTAATATTCATTATATCTTACATGAATATTCATGCATGGAGCAAAGGGTTTATCCTTTAAGAAACTATTGACCAGGTGTCGACATCTCATCTGGATCCAAGCTGAATGCAAATGTGAGCCAAGACGCACATAGCATGAAAAGGGTTAGTACATTACTTTCATTCTGAATTAACTCTTTCACCTCATGTATATTCATGTAAGAAATAATGATATCATGAATATCAATTTGAAATTTTATGATATATAGAAGCAGGAATGTTTGGTAACGGCTTAAACTATAGAATCAGATCTACAGTGTATATCATTCCATAAATATAGAAAGCAGATCTCGGTCTAATTGGATATACTCATAACCCTTTCCTCCATAAATGTGCTATTCTATACTTATACAAACAGAGTAGACCCAGATCAGATGGTTACTATAGGAGCTGTCTGATCACAGTCTCCTCTGTTTGCTTCTGATATAATATAGATATGATTCTACAGTTTCTGCCTTGACCAAAACACTCCTGTGCCTAATCTAATTGATATTGATGATGTCATTATTTCTTACATGAATATCCATGGAGGAAAGGGTTAAACAGAAGAAACCAAAAAAAATTGAGAACTGCAGCAGACACCAATGTTAGGTGCATAGTATGCAAGGAGCTACATGTATACAACTTACTTCAATCCTTTCTTCTTGCCATACTCTTCAAAGTTAAATAGATCTGGAAGACTATGTCTGGGTCCCTCTCTTATCCTCCTAGAACAAAAAACAACAACATTAATACACCATAAAGTTTAAACTATATAATATAATAGGGAAAGGGTTGAAATACTGTTGAACTATATCTCAAACTTCAAGGGACCATACATATTACTTAGAGCTAACAGAGGTTCGAGTTATCCAATTTCTAATCTGAGCAATTTCTAAAGTTCACAACTTAATGCAGGTTGAAAGTAATGCTGAAAGCTCCTGTAGGAGCTTTCACCATTACTTTAGACCTGCATTAAGCTGTCACATGTGTTTCTAGATATTCATAGTGATACATTTTAGTACAATTATGTATTGTAAATTTTGGAATGACCGAACTTTTAGTTTGAGATATCCTGATATTCAAGTCATCTGAGTTCAAAATATCGAAGTTCAGTTGTACAGAACCCAATCAAAGTGTCAAGTGTTTTGATGCAATACCAAGTCTCTTCTGGATCCTCATGTTTGAAAATAATGACATGAGCAGGAACTCTTTATCTTAATCCTTTCCCTAATTAACATTTATGCATGAGATATCACTGCATTAATAAAATTATTGGAATTTTTGGCTTAGACAAAACCTGTAGACTCCTATCTACATGTATATAATTCCATAAAAACAGAGTAGACTCCTATAGGAGTCATCTGATCTGGGTCTACTCTGTCACGTCTGAAAAATTCCACTCGTCCGCTCGCCATGACGAGTAACTTTCTTGCAGGACGAGTAGAATTCAAGAAATGTTAACAATGAATTTATGTAAAATAAGACAAAAATAGTTGGCAGGACGAGTAAAAGATTTAGGATTTTTCCCGCCCTGTCTGTTTGTAAAGGCATGAAAATGTGCTTATATAATTGAAAGGGTTAAATTGAGATACTTTTTGACACATTTGCAAACAGACTAAAATCAGCTCTGACAGGTCCTGTAGGGGCTGTCTGATAAGGATCTGCTTATGTTTTATTATATGTTACTAATCTTTGACTGTTTGCCACTTAACTCATTCCCTCATAGGCTATTTTTAGATGGTTTCAAAAATCGAAAGGGTTAAAAGATTTACTGACCTATGAAGTTTCATTTTGATACCTCTTTTACTTTTTGAGTAATGAGCTACATTAAAGTTTTTGCACGCCGATACAGAAGCATCAAAAGATTATGATCAGAGTCTGCTGTTTGTATGGAATTATATAGATAAGAGTCTACAATTTTTGACGAAGCCAAATATTCCAATGAAAAAATACAACAATTAATGCAGTGATCTCACATGCATAAATGTTAATTAGGGAAAAGGTTACCCCTTCCCTCATATTGACGCCTTTTGATGCTTCTGTAAATATTATTTTTTGAAACCATTGTAATAAATAGAACATTGGTTTCAAAACTACAAATTTCTAAAATTTTCCATTTCTCTAATTAATGCTCCTTTTCGGTAGATTTATTCAAAGAGGTTGAGTCTAAAAATAGTCTATGAGGGAATGGGTTAAGTGGCAAACAGTCAAAAATTAGTCAACTGATCTGGGTCTACTCTGTTTGCAAAGGCATGAAAATGTGCTTATATAATCAAAAGGGTTAAATAGAGATACCCTTTGACACATTTGCAAACAGAGTAGTTTTGTTTTATTATATAAAAACAAGAGCCATGTGCAGCGCCAACGCTCGTCTGATTTGGTACTTGTCCAGCTAAATTAAAAAAAATTGAAAACGATAAAGGGCCATAACTCCAAAATTTTAAAATCAAGAGTTATGGTTCTTATGTAGGGGCTTTCCCCTCAATGAGATCTACTGACCTATGAAGTTTCATTTTGATTTCATTTTCATTCTTATACTTTTTGAGTTTTTGCACGCCGACGCAAACGACGACGACCCAGTGATCACAATAGCTCGACTTTTCTTCGAAACAGACAAGCTAAAAAGTACCTAGTTATAGTCTACCATCAGTCTGAATGACCGCTCAGCGACTGTATATGTATGTTACTAATTGTTTACTGTTTGCCACTTTATCTATAGAGTAATCGATGTTCAAAACACGTAGAGTCATGCATGAATATTCTTCAGGAAAATGGTTGGGAGGTAAATATGGAAGAAGATAAAACTTACGGTGGAACTCTGAGATCTCTCTCAAGAGGTTTTGGGATTCGAATCATGGACTCACAGCGAGTCAGTCTGCGAGGTTTTTTGCGCAGGAAGTTCTCGATATCATCCAGTCGAGCCATGCTTATGGTGGAGCTCTTCTTCTTCTTTTTCCTGAACAGCGGAACAAAAGTCAGTTCAATCCCTTTACATGATAGAGATGCTTTTGACACCTTTGCAAACAGAGTAGACCCAAATCAGATGGCTACTGTAGGAGCCATCTTATCTGGGTCTGCTCTGTTTGCTTATAGAATATCTGATTCTATACTATATGTTATAACACTGTATTTACTTGATTTATATAACAATTTAAGATACATGTAATTAGTTAATTGATATTCATAAATGGAGGGATCCGCAGTGAATATTGAATACCTAAATGGTTATTATTGAGTAAGAAACTGTATGATATAATAGGATTTAACCTTTTTAAGTGAAAGTCACTTGTTACAATGCATTTTGAAAATGCCTTAAAATTACATAAATCATTTGTTTATATCAAGAAAAGAATAATCTCACAAGAAAAAGATTGAAGAAATGCTGAAGAAATCAAAACTTTTATATGTTTGATTTCGAAGACCCGATGTTATTCTTAATTAGTATATATTTGGATTGCATTTTAGTTCCATAACTGTTCAACATAGGCTGATTATATTTTGTTGTACAACAAAATTATAAGTATCACAAAGGCATTTTGCAATATCAGTTCAAATTGACAATCTTCATAATAATGACTGAACATGACAAGTGCCAAGTTTTATGATATTATTTAAAATATATGCATATTGTAAGGACTATCACTTTATCCTGCATTATACCTTTCCCTGTTCTATGTTTATTCCAAATTTCAAAACCTACTGAATATTCATGTACAAAATATGGAAGGTGGAACATTATAGCCATTTTAGAAAGTAGAGAAACAGATCTTTCAATTTCCACTAGCAAACAGAGCAGACCCTGATCAGACGGCTCCTATAGGAGCCACCTGATCTGGGTCTAATCTGTTTGCCAATGTGTGAAAATGCATTTATATGAAGGAAAGGGTTAAGCAACCACCTGTTTTTAAAAAAACATGTTTATTTCTTGCTTATAGAATAATACAGATCTGATTATACAGTTTCTGTCAAAGCCAAAAATTCTTGTATTCATATGTCAATTATAAACAAGAACTATCACTAAAGGTGATTTATACTCCCCACTAGCACATTTGACAAAGAGATGGGGTCAATGCAGGACATCTTCAGTCCATAGTACTACCCATGATCGCATCAACTATGATATTATTATTATACCTATCTCAGGGTCTAAACTGTAACTTAATATAAGGGGAGATAATTCAATAAGGATGTGCAGAAGTAAAACCAAAAATCACAGGAGTACAATTTCAGATGGTATTTAACAATACAGCAAAATCTAAAAAATAGTTCCATTGAAGTATGTGTTTATGTGTTTTAATTGTTTATTTTAATTTGTTTACTTACGAAAAGGGAGATAATTATCGAAAAGAAGAGACAAATCAAACCCTTATCGCAGGTGCACAACTACAGATGGTGTCCAAAAATACTTAAAATTCAAAAACGTTCTGTTGAGGTATGACAGAGCAAAGCGTAAAGCTCCAGACCGCTAAATTTTCATTTGTTGAATTATGAAAAGGGAGATAATTAATTCATGCACAAGCTACAAATGAAATCCTTTATAGGAGTTGCACAACTTCAGATTATCTTCAACAATAGAGCAATTTGAAAAAAGTTCTGTTGAGGTGTGACAGAGGAAAGCTCCGAACAATTTCATTAATTTTATAAAAATTAAAAAAGGGAGATGATTCATGAATCAAGAATCAAATCAAAACTGCAATTGCAGATGCACAATTTCAGATGGTGTTCAACAACACTACTTAATTTAAAAAAATTCTGTTGAGGCATGGCAGAATAAAGCTGTGGACTAAATTTCACATACTAAAATTACGAAAAGGGAGATAATTCAATAACAAAACAAGAAACCGCCAATGTCGGTATGGCCGGATTGCCGATTAAAGTGATATAGATAAACAGCCAATCATTATACATTTCTGCATCAGCAGATGCTGAAGGCATAATAAATAGTTAAACATATTCCAATTGCATGTAATGAGGTCCTCATTATGACTCCACATGTTAAAAAGGTCAATCTAGAAATTCACTGAAGAGATGTTTGTAAAACATGTATACCCCCAGACCTTTGATCTAGTGACCTCAACTATAGAGGTCATCTACTGGTCATGACTAATCACCACAGCAACTTTGAAGATCCTAAGCCAAACCACTAATCATTTATTGAACTGAAAACATTTCACAAGTTAAGGTAATGTGACCCTGACCTTTGACCTAGTGACCTCAACAACTATAGGGGTCATCTAGTGGTTACGACCAACCACCACAGCAAATTTGAAGATCCCTAACCAAACCATTGAGCAGTTATTAATCGGAAACCATTTCATCAGGTGACCTTAATCTTTGACCTAGTGACCTCAAAAACAATAGGGGTCATCTAGTGGTCATGACGAACCATCACAGCAAGTTTGAAGATCCCAAGCCAAACCCTTGAGCAGTTACTGATCGGAAACTATTTCACCAGTTAAGGTCATTGTGACCTTGACCTTTGACCTAGTGACCTCAAAAACAATAGGGGTCATCTAGTTGTCATGACCAACCGCCACAGCAAGTCTGAAGATTCTAGGCCAAGTCGTTTATTAGTTATCGATCGGAAACAAAAAGGTCAACCTGGAAATTCTCTAAGTAAATGAAGTGTAAAAACTAGGTCAAAAAGGGGTCATAGTAACCTGCTAACCTATGACATGTAATGTGACCCTCATTATGAACCCACATGCCAAGTTTGGTTACTGTAGGTGTTATACTTTGGCTATAACTAACACAAACAAAATGGTCAACCTGGAAATTCTCTAAGTCATTGAAGCGTAAAAACTAGGTCAAAAAGGGGTCATAGTAACCTGCTTACCTATGACATGTAATGGGACCCTCATTATGAACCCACATGCCAAGTTTGGTTACTGTAGGTGTTATACTTTGGCTATAACTAACACAAACAAAAAGGTCAACCTGGAAATTCTCTAAGTCAATGAAGCGTAAAAACTAGGTCAAAAAGGGGTCATAGTAACCTGCTAACCTATGACATGTAATGGGACCCTCATTCTGAACCCACATGCCAAGTTTGGTTACTGTAGGTATTATACTTTGGCTATAACTAACTCAAACAAAAAGGTCAACTGGACGGACGGCCGGACGGACGGACTTGCTAACGGATGGGTAGTTGTGTGACTTTTTCCTTTGATCTTTTCTTGTGTGACTAGTCCCACAAGTAAAACTATTTTTGGCTCTAACTTTGGAAAAGAATGATCTGGAAGCTAACCCTAACCCTAACCCTATGTCCCACAACTGGCCAGGTTAATGTCACAAGAAATGGCCAGGTTAATGTCACAAGAGATGGCCAGGTTAATGATTTTACTTGTGGGACTAGTTAGAAAAAGTCACACAACTACCCTTTGGTGAGTGCGGATGGACGGACAGACGGACGGACTGATGGATGGACAGATGGACGGAGTGATTCCAGTATACTTCCCCTACACTTAGTGGATCATTATCTCTTACATAAACCCTTTCATGGAGCAAAGGGTCAACCCTTTCCTTCATATAAATGCATGTTCGAGCATTTAGGAGCCGTCTGATCAGGGTCTGCTCTGTTTGCTTTTGACATGATATAGATCTGAATCTACAGGTTCTGTCAAAGCAAAAAAAATCCTTGAAAAATTCAGCAATAAATATGCATGATGTCATTATTTGAATATTAAACAGGGAAAGGGTTAACCCTTTCCTCCATCAATACGCCTTTCTAAGCCTTTGTAAACAGAGTAGACCCAGATCAGACGGCTCCTACAGGACATAGGGTCTGCTCTGTTTGCTTATGATATAATATAGATATGATTCTACAGCTTCTATCATGGTCAACCATTCCATTGTCCATGTATGCTGTTATAACATTTAAGCTAATAATATTTATGATGTCAACATTTCTCACATCAATATTCATGGAGTAAAGGGTTGACAGGTCCCTTTAGAGGTTCTGCTGTATTTATGACCACCATTTTTGTGTAAAAGTGTGCTGTAACATCCTGTCATACTCAACCATTCCCCTACATTTGGTATGATCATAATAATGGTGACTATACTTACTTCTTGGGTAAAATGACATAGGCCCTGCCTGCTGCCAAAGCCAGTTCTGCTGGAGTGGGCTCATCTGAAAACATAACAGAGAGAGTTATTTCTCACATACCTTCCTTTATCTCCAAGTTAGAACAACAGGTTAAGATTTCCTTATCTGTAACACGCGTAAGATCACTTTAGAATGTATGACGTTATATATGACGTCACACCATGGAAACCTATGTTTACATGTCATTTAAACGGCGAAAATACACTTTTTTGACATGTGAGAAAAAGAATCTGATGCTCGTTGTCTTTTAAGATCATATGTTCCTAAACTCACCAAGAAAATGTTATTAAGCTCGCCAAGGTTTGCTTAATGACATTTTCTAAGGCTCGTTTAGGAACATGTGATCTTAAAAGACAACTCGCAACAGATCCTCTATATCCCTTTACTTCATATGCACTCTTTTCTACACAATTTTCAAATGGGGTAGGCCCAGTTGCTTGACCATGGTCTGCTCCATTTGCTTAACCCTTTACTCTATGAATATTCATGTAAAAAATACTGTGTAAAATATACATTGTGAATATTAATTAGATTAATTTTCAAAATGGCATGTTAACATGTGAAAATTTTGCCAAAGCAGTTTCTGTAGAATCACATCTATATAACTCCATAAGCAAACAGAGCAGACACCTTTGTAAACAGAGTAGATCCTGATCAGACAACTTCTTTCAGGGTCTGTTTATGGCATAAAACAGTAAAATCTCGATTATTTGAACACTAAAATACGTATCATTATCGATCTTTAAGACAGGTGGCAGCTTAATGCAGGGTGAAAGTCATGCAGAAAGCTCAGTTATGACATAACTGAGCTTTCTGCATGACTTTCACCCTGCATTAAGCAGCCACCTGCCCAAAATTGTCGCAATTCTTCTATACATGTACTAAAATTTCGAATAATCCAGGTTTTGCTGTATAGAGATGACTCCATTGTTTCTGTCATGGCCAAGATGTCCTGTGTTCACAATTAATTATAAAAACAAATCTCGTTAATATTTATGACATTGTTATTTCTTATATGAATATTCATGAAGTAAAGTGTGAAATAGGTACTGATCTGGAAACCATTTTGGATTGTCTAGAAATTGTTTTGTGCAGATGAATTCCATATTTATTTGACTATACAGTAAAAACTCGATACTACGAACACTCAAATACATGTGTGTACCATTATTGACCTTTAACACAGATGGCAGCCTAATGCACGGTGAAAGTGACTTCCACTCTGCATTAAGCAGCTACCTGCCTACAAAGACATGAATTTCTCCTTATCAAAATTTCGTAGTATTGTGTTTTTACTGTATTACTTTTAGTTACTGAAGCAGTTTTACTTACCTATTGGCTGTGTATGTTGAATCTTCAAAATGTCTGCTTGATACTCTTGAGGGTCAACTCTCTGGAAAGTAAATGAAAAATATTCCTAAAATATACCTGGAAGGTCATATTAAGCACATAGTGCACACGCTGAGTTACATGAACATGTATATATCTTAACACTTTCAGTGTGGGACACGCGTAATGAATGACATTTGCAAACAGCATAGACCCAGATGAGATGACTCTTAGAGGATTTTTGTCATCAAGGTCTGCAGTGTTTGTCATTTTTCTTAAAACATATCCCTGAATATTCACATTAGATAGATAGATAGATTTATTGCAAGTAACATGGTTACAATAGAAATACACTGAAAACAAAAGCAATGCATATACAGCTGAACATCGATATCTTGAACTCGGATAACTCGAACTTCTGATAATTCGAACTAAAAGTTCAGTCCTTCCAAAATTTACACTGCAAGATATTTTTCTAAAATATATCACTACTCATATCTAGAAACACATGTGACAGCTTAATGTAAGTCTAAAGTAATGCTGAAAGCTCCTACAAGGAGCTTTCAGCAATACTTTAGACCTGCATTAAGCTGTGAACTTGAGATATTTGTCAGATTATAAATCGGATGAGTCGAACTTCTCTTATCTCGAACTAATTTGTATGGTCCCTTGAAGTTCGAGATATCAAAGTTCAACTGTATAAACATCATGAAATAATTAATGAACCATGTCAGTCACATCAATATCATTAATGAACCATGTCAGTCACATCAATATCATTAATGAACCATGTCAGGCACATCAATATCAAGGATGACACAAAAAAGAGAATATGATCTCTTATTTCCATTGCGGTCCTTGATAGTTATGGTCTGACATAGAGAGACATGAAAATGATATAAAAATGAAATGAATTGAAATACTTTGGTTAAGAAATCTATAGTCAGTACAAATTTTATCATGTTTACTGCATGTGTGACGTAGCAACAGAGAGTCGCTACATCATCGTTCTTGTTTAGTAATGACGCACTAAACAAGAACGATGATGTAGCGACTTTCTGTTACTGACGTATTAAGTATAACCTTTTAGAATTTTGGACTAATCCATTTGAAAGGTCAGTGGTGAAAGGGTTAAAAAGTAATTTAGTTTCTCAGGACAACTACAGACAGACTAAAACATTCACTTTAATACCATGTCTTTGTATCTTTAACCTTTTTTTTCTTTCATATAAATGCCTTTTCAAGCATTTGCAAACAGAGTAGACCCATATCAGATGGCTCCTATAAGAGCTGTCTGATCAGGGTCTGCTCTATTTGCTCATGGAATTCGATAGATCAGTTTCTTTACTGTCTAAAATGGCTACAATGTTCAACATTCCATATTTCATTATTTGTCTAATTTGTACATGAATATTCATGATAGAGATATGTAGGAACTGTCTGTGTCTGATCCAAGTCTGCTCTGTTTGCCAAAATGTCTTATCTTTAGATAATCAATTTAAAACATGAGGGCTATGATAGCCCTGGATCGCTCAACCAGGTTTCTCTTGCCTTTGATACATACTGATACCTTAAATAGATATTTTGACCAACTTTATGAATATTGGGCCAAATAACTGCTTTCTACAACAATCTTTAATAAATGTGTACAAGTTTTGATACTGAAAAGTGCCACAGCAAGGGGAAATGTGCCTTATTGTATTACAAAAAGTATACTCCTAGAACTGGCTGCCGCATCTCCGCTGTGGCATTTGATCCAGTCTTACTACTTTTTGTATAAGTTGTAGTTTGTATATACAGTAAAACCCCTCTAAACCGGAATTCTAGTAGAGAAGAATTTAGATACTTTTAGTCAGGTGGCTGCTTCATCCTCTGGGAGCTTTCTGCATGACTTTCACCCTGCATGAAGCTGCCACCTGTCTCCAAGACCGATATTTATACCAAATTTAACGTCCGGTTTAGAGGGGTTTTACTGTATACTATACAGTTTATTCTGATATAGTGAATCATTACATATCGGATTGGATATTGCATTGGTGACGTGGTTGCTGATCTATTTCTGAACTGTTTGAATAATAAGGCCTATTTTATCTTGACACTGCTTGAATATGAAAGCTGTATAAAGCATATTCAAGTACTTAATGCAAAACAGTATTGAATGCAATACAGTATCCCTCTGCTTTCAGCAGGGTATAAGGGCGATAAATATATTATTTTGTGTATTAAAGGGGAACAACTCCTAAAAGTCGCATGCCATCTGAAAAAGTAATACATGGGAACGATGCCATGGCGATAACAAATATTCATGTTGAGTTTCATTGAATTCTGTCAATCCGTTACAGAGATATAGAATTTGACTGAAAAAATATATGATTTAAAGAGTATCCAAGGGCAGTAACTTCTAAATACTAGAGGTTTGTTTTTTGTCACAAAAACAGATGTCTCCCCCTCCCATCCTCTTTCCAATACACAAGTGTAATGTCTGTAACTCCAAACTTATCAGGGTCTAATGTTTAAGTCATCAGGGGCAATAACTCCAACATTGTCAGGGGGAGACAATTCAAAAGCCCCAGGTACACAAAAACACATGCTAGTCAACATTCTTGTGAAGTTTGGTGACTCTAGTACTAGTGGTTTCAGAGATACATGTGACACAAAGTAAAGTTTCTCTAATTTAAGTCATAAGGGGCAGTAACTCCAAAGTTAACAGGGGGAGACAATTAAAAATCTCAGATGCACAACAACTCATGCTGGTAAACATTCCTGTGAAGTTTGGTGACTCTAGCCCTACTGGTTTCAGAGATACATGCAGCACAAAGTTTCTCTAATTTAAAGTTAACATATCAGGGGCAGTAACTCAAGAATTATCAGGGGGAGACAATTAAAAAAAACCAGGTGCACAACAACTCATGCTGGTGAACATTCCTGTGAAGTTTGGTGACTCTAGCCCTAGTGGTTTTAAAGATATGCATGACACATTAGTTTCTCTAATTTTAAGTAATCATATCAGGGGCAATAACTCCAAAGTTATCAAGGAAAGACAATTCAAAAATCCCAGTTGTACAACAACTCATGCTGGTCGACATTCCTGTGAAGTTTGGTGACTCTAGCCCTAGTGGTTTCAGAGATAAGCACGACACTAAGTAAAGTTTGTCTAATTTTAAGTCATCAGGGGCAGTAACTCCAAAGTTAACAGGGGGAGACAATTCAAAAAATCCAAGAGCAAAACAACTGAAGCTTGTGAACAATCCTGTGAAGTTTGGTGACTCTAGCCCTACTGGTTTCAGAGATACGCATGACACAAAGTTTGTATAAATTTAAGTATTCATATCAGGGGCAATAACTCAAGAATTATCAGGGGGAGACAATTCAAAAACCATAGGTGCACAACAACTCATGCTGGTGATCATTCCTGTGAAGTTTGGTGACTCTAGTACCAGCGGTTTCAGAGATACGCGCGACACAAAGTTTTTCTAATTTTAAGTCATCAGGGGCAATAACTCCAAACTTATCAGGGGGAAACAATTCAAAAACCCCAGGTGCACAACAACTCATGCTGGTGAACATTCCTGTGAAGTTTGGTGACTCTAGCCCAACCGGTTTCAGAGATACGCGCGACACAAGTTTGTGACGGACAGACAGACAGACAGACGGACATACTAACAACTTTGATCTTTTCTTGTGTGACTAGTCCCACAAGTAAAACTATTTTTGGCTCTAACTTTGGAATAGAATGATCTGGAAGCTAACCCTTACCCTAACCCTATGTCCCACAACTGGCCAGGTTAATGTCACAAGAAATGGCCAGGTTAATGTCACAAGAGATGGCCAGGTTAATGATTTTACTTGCGCGACTAGTTAGAAAAAGTCACACAACTACCCTTTGGTGAGTGCGGACAGACAGACAGACGGACAGACGGACGGACGGACGGACAGACAGACAACTCTGGCAAAAACAATATATCTCCCCATAAATGGGGGAGACATAATAACAAGTGACTTGGAAAATTAATAAATGGGAATTATGCCCCAATGATAACAAATATTCATGTTGAGTTTCATTGAATTCTGTCAATCTGTTACAGAGATATGGCATCAGACGGGAAAAAATGTCATTTTTGCGTATAAAAGGGCAATAACTCCTAATTGTCGCAAGCGATCTGGAAAAGTAATACATGGGAACGATGCCCTAGTTATAACAAATATTCATGCAAAGTTTCATTGAATTCTGTCAATCCGTTACAGAGATATGGCATCGGACAGGAAAAAGTATGTCATATTTGCATATAAAAGGGCAATAACTCCTAAATGCCTCAAGCGATCTGAAAAATTAATACATGGGAATGATGCCCCAGTAATAACAAATATTCATGTTGAGTTTCATTGAATTCTGTCTATCCGTTACAGAGATATGGCATCGGATGGAAACCTGACAGATGGATGGACGGACGGACGGACGGACCACTTAAACGATATTTTGGGCCAGTTTACAAGGGGACATTAATAAAGGGCCTTTAAATTTCAAAATGGCCCAAAAGTACTGAACAGGCGACATTCAAGGGGCCATTTTGCCCTATGGACGTCCATAAATCCAAACCTGGACAGGCGTTACTAAGGGCCAATTCTCTAATGTATTTTTTCCATACCCCCATGACCCCCTGATACCTTTAAGACGATAAAACAGGGGGCCACGGCCCCTTGTACAAAATGGCTCCCTCCCATCCACTGGGCGTCGGATGGACAAACCTAAAACAGTATTCTTCTGCCTTTTGCAGGGGATAATAAAATGTGGAAGATGGAACATTATAGCCATTTTAGAAAATAAAGAAACAGATATTTCAAATTCCATTAGCAAACAGAGCAGACCCTGATCAGATGGCTCCTATAGGAACCGTCTGATCTGTGTCTACTCTGTTTGCAAATGTGTAAAAACATGTTTATATGAAGGAAAGGGTTAAAAGTGTGTGTGTCATTTTCATGCTCCAATCTACTATTACCTGTAATCCTTCTATTGTTTCTTCCTCTGGAACCATCTCCTCAGACTGTTCCTGCAATGCTTTCTGTTCATCCATCTTGGCTCGAATCTTCATGTGCCGTACATTGCGTTTCTGTCTTGCTATTTCATTCATAGCGGAGTTGTAGTCTTGAGACACCATGAGAGTGTCATCTTCATCATCATTTAAGTCTGGTGCTGAGCTAGACCGCCTGTGAAAGAAAAATAAATGTGTAAGAGAAATACAGTCAACTCTGTTTTAACCCTTTCCTTATTGAATATTCATGCAAGAAATAATGACACTATGAATATTTATTAGCTGAAATTTTATAATGGCATACTTATATACACATAAATGTTTGGTATCAGAAACCATAAAGTCAGATCTATAATTATTTCATAAGCAAACAATGCAAACCCTGATCAGACCGCTCTTACAGGAGCCATCTGATATGGGTCTACTTTGTTTGCAAAGGTGTGAAAAAGCATTCATATGAAGGAAAGTGTTAACCCTTTATCTGATGATTATTCATATAAATTTTAAAAGGACATTATGAACAAGGGAATTTTTTACCATTGAAAAAACTAGAATCAGAATCAATAAATAATAAACAGTTCAGACCCTGATCAGACAGCTCCTACAGGTGCTATTTTTTTGTCTACTCTGTGAAGGTGCCATACAGTGTCTCTATCCAGTTAAAGGTTAAGCTTAGGAACCAAAATACATGAGCAGGTGTATAATGCAGGTCAAAAGTAATGCAGACATCTCCTTTGGAAGCTTTCTGCATTACTTCGTTCTGCATTTAGCTACCACTCTCTTCAAAGATCTATAATTAGACTGCTTAAAAATGGCCACTTGGCCTTTTATTCTATAAATTATGCATTATAACACCTTTGCAAACAGCATAGACCCAGACCCAGACTCAGATGACTCCTGTAGGAGCCATCTGATCAGGATCTGCTCTGTTTGCTTAACCCATTCCCTCATAGGCTATTTTTAGATCCAACCACTTTGAATAAATCTTCTGAAAAGGAGCATTAATAGAGAAAGGGAAAATTTTAGAATTTTGTATTTTGATACCATCCTATAAGAGCAAATGCTCTATTTATCACAATGGTTTCAATTGGTGATTTTTACAGAGGCTTAGAATGGCGTATTTATGGAGGAAAGGGTTAAGCAATTATATACATGTGATTGTGAGTATTAAAAAATATTCATTAAGCAAACAGTTAACCCTTTACATCATGAATATTCATTTAAGAAATAATGACACCATGAATATTAATCAGACTAATTTTTAAACTAGAAAATTGTGTCTGTAAGACACAGTGATGCCCCCGTGTAGGTGCTTGCCTAGCTGCACGTAAAATTCCAAAGTCATTTGACCTTGACCTTGGGCTTGCGGGCAGCATGGGCCGGTTGCGTAATGAAATTATGGATGGTATTGAATGTGTATATGCAATTCCATGCCAATAGCTATAGCGGTTAGTGAGATATAAGACGATGAAAAAACTGTGACAACCAACTGCACGTAAACTTCCTAAGTCATTTGACCATGACATTGGGCTTTCGGGCAGCATGGGTTTCGTGTGCAATGAAAGTATAGATGGTATTTAATGTGTATATGCATTTCCATGTGAATAGCTACAGTGGTTAAGGAAATATAAGATGATGAAAAAACTGTGACAACCAAATGCACGTAAATATGACAACCAACTGCACGTAAAATTTCCAAGTAATTCCTAAGTCATTTGTTCTTGACATTGGGCTTGCAGGCAGCATGGGTTGGGTGTGCAATGAAGGTATAGATGGTATTTAATGTGTATATGCAATTCAATGCTAAAAGATACAGTAGGTAGGGAGATATAAGACGATAAAAAACTGTGACAGCCAACTGCACGTAAATGTGACAACCAACTGCACGTAAAATTTCCAAGTCATTTGACCTCGACCTTGGGCTTGCGGGCAGCATGGGTGGGGTGCCAAATGATAGCACATATGGTAATTGATGTGTATGTGAAGTTCCATGTGTATAAGTGTAGAAATTACTGACTTATAACACTTGAATCAAAGGCCTGAATGGCCATAATGGCGTTCGGGTTTGATATGGATGTTATGTGTAAGGGGGGAAATTAATGAACACGTTAATAACAATAACGTCTTGGAATTGATAAAAGTATTAATAACAACACATTTTTGTGTAACACTATGCCCCTGATTGTGACAAATATAAATTTGACCCGTAATGTGACATTTAACTGTAATATAACCTTGATTTTAATAACCCCCCCCCCCCCCCCCCCAAAAAAAAAAATTAAAAATAAAAATTAAAAATAAATAAAAATGTTCGCCTCTGTAAGTTGCATAGACATGCCAGGTTTGAAGTATGTATGTGCAATGGCTACAAAGTTATTGCCAACATTAAAGTTTGAGCCAAGCCAACAAAGTCAGCCCCCACCCCCCTTGATTGGGGGCATAAAAATATGACAGACTGAAACAAAAGGAGCCATCTCATGATCTGCTGTTTATATATAGACATGCTTCTAGTTTCTACTATGGCAAAATAATATCTTAATTATATTCATGATGTCTTATTTCTTATATGAATATTCATGAAGTAAAGGGTCAATTAATGCTTTCATGTCCAAAGCTGATGCAAAAACTGAAGCACAACATCAAAATGATTCAAAGGCTACCTATAATCCTACATTTTTTGTTCAACTAATTCTTACACATAACATTTATTTTCCATGTTCAGCACTCGTTTATTTTGAATAAATGTAGTCTGCTTACAAATTTGAAGGTAGACTGTTTTTATTTTTAATTACTCTGTAGATCCATACATGTACATACAATTACGGTAGTTGTTTGGAACCTGATGAAACTCAAATTCAGAACTACAGTCAGAAGTAGAGTTGTAAGCTGGGAAAGACATTTCAACAAATTGCTACCTACTTTCACTTTTACACGACACAAACGTCTTGAGCAAACGACACTTTTTACTGTTGGCGACTCGGCGGTTACACGATACATAGAAGAGACTCTTATTTTCACAGTTGTTATTGACACTGGAATATAATTTGATTGAATATGTGTTGAAAACCTTCTATGGATAATACTTACTTTGATAAGCCGATAGAACCCCGTGTTTTTACGGTTTTACTTCTGTAAGACTTAGACTTGTGTTGAGGTTGGGTGCCATAGTCAAAACACGCTGTTCGATGCGTGATAAATGTGTATATGGGAATTCCGAATTTCATTGGTTGATTATTTTAGATTTCTTTGACCTTGTTTCTAATTTTGAGTACGAGTCAAACGGAAATGACCGAATGCAAAAGGCAGTTTGATTGGCTGAAGATGTAGGTCTATATGCTAATCAGTTACGAATGTGTATAAAAATGCAATCGGAAACCTCGGCTATATTCCTTCTGCTTTAGAACGCCAAGGTGTTGCGAAAACTACGGTAAAAATATTCGTTCGCGTCTTCTTCTTCTTCTTCCGATTAAAGTACAGGGCCCACTCTGGAGCGTCGACGTACTTGGAGTTTATTAAAGTTCAAGACTTTTAAAAAGTTTATCTTTGTGTAGATTAGTAGTAATTATCTCACACAGCGAATTATTATTAAATACATGAAGAGTAAACAAATACATGAACATTTTACAACCAAACTAGTGCAGACTTGAAGAAAACTATTTTGTCTTGCGCATGTTCACTAGACAAGTGAACTCGTTGCCGTAAAGAGACCGACTAGTATATGGCGTTCCGAACGCCATAAAAACTGTGACAACCAACTGCACCTAAAAGCGTGACAGACGGACAGACAGACGGACTGACAGACAGACGGACATGTGCAAAACATAATGCCCCCTGACTATCGTCAACGGGGGCATAAATAGCATATTAGCACATGAAATTTATGGCAAAACAGAAAATGTAGAATTGGATCTGTATTACCATATTCCATAAGGAAACAGAGCAGACCCTGATCAGACAATCTGGGTCTCCTCTTTTTGCAAAGGCATAGAAAGGCGTATTTATGTAGTAAGGGTTAATATGCTATAAATAGCACAATACTAAGCAGTCAGAGGAACAATCCTTTATGCATTCAGCAGTACTATATATGACAAGACTGCTTGCTTACCTAAGCAAGGGAAAGGCTGGTAAGATATCATCTTCCTCTATCTTTGTCTTCTGTACACTTCCCTCCAGATCATCTGTAGTTGCCGGGGCTGTAAAAAGGTCAGTTTGTGAAAAAAGAGCTTATGTGATATTGTGAACAGAGTAGACCCAGATCAAATGGCTCCTATAGGAGCCATCTGATCAGGGTGTGCTCTGTTTGCTCTTGACATGATATAGACCAGACTATAGTTTTGTCAAAGCAAACAGTTTCCTTGAAAAGTTCACCTTATAAAAATTCAGGTAACAAATATCATGATGTCATTATTTCTTACATGAATATTGAACAGGGAAAGGGTTAACCCTTTACTTAATGTAGCTTCATGTATGAAACAATGACAGCATGAATAGTAACTGAACTTTAATAGTGGTAGTTGAAGAAGGGAATTTTTTTGTCATAGCAGAAACTATAGAATCAGATCTATATTATTCCATAAGCAAACAAAGCAGACTCACAGTTAACTTATCTGGGTCAACTCTGTTTACAAAACTGTTACCAGGCATATTAACCCTTTCCCTATCCTGTGTTTATTACAAATTTCAATACCTACTGAATATTCATTGACAATATAGTAATAATGACATGGAAGATGGAACACTATAGCCATTTTAGAAAGTATAGAAACAGATCTATCAAATTCCATTAGCAAACGGAGTACACCATGATCAGACGACTCCTATAGGAGCTGTCTGATCTGGGTCTACTCTGTTTGCAAATTTGTGAAAAGGCATTTACATGAGGGAAAGGGTTAATAAAGTAAAAGTTTATATAAACGCATTTTCACACATTTATAAACAGAGTAGACCCAGATCAGACAGCTACTATAGGAGCCGTCTGATCAGAGTCTGCTCTGTTTGCCAATGGGAATTGATAGATCTGTTTCTTTACTTTCTAAAATGGCTATTATAATCCACCTCCCATATTTTGTTATAACTATTTTGGCCATGAATATTCAGTAGGTATTGAAATTTGATATAAACCTAGAGCAGGGAAAGGGTTAAACCCTGCTTAATATTCCAAGTGTAATGGTACATGAGTGTTTTTAAAACCCTTTCCCTGTTCAATCTAAGAAATAATGATGTCATGAATATTTATCAGTTAAATTTTTATAATGGCTTATGTACACAGGACTTTTCGGTATTGGTTGAAACCTAAGTGTCAGATCTATTATACGGTAATTTCATAAGCAAACAGAGTAGACCTTACAGGAGCCATCTGAACTGGGTCTACTCTGTTTGCAGATGAGTGAAAAGGCGTTTATATGAAGGAAAGGGTTAATGATATAGACCTTTCAATAAGACAGACCGAAGGTTCTAAAATTTCTTTGTAAATTACACATACCAGTTGGAGGTTGTGCTTTTCCTGGCTCTGTGGTCTCGACTTTAATCCTTGGTTCATATGGGACAATCTTGCCTTCCTTAATGTCCTGCTCCCTCTGCCGGTTGGCAACGACGTATTCTGTCAAATCCTCCACAGAGTTGTGTCGTCTCAGTAACACTCTGGTAAAATGACCAACAAAGTGACCATCAACTGACAACTAAATGTCTCAGATTTTATTTCTTTTCTTTCCTTTTTTTATTTAGAACATTATAAATAATAAAACTTTTAAATGAACCTTCAACAAGGAAAGGGTAAAGTATGCATAACAGAGAAGTACCCCTTACCAAATTGCAGCCCTTGTAATGGTGACCATCTGTGTGAAGTTTGAAAGGGACAGCTATAACAAAATTGAAATGTGATCAAATGTCATCAGTTTTTGTACAACAATGAAGCGCTAACGACGACGTCAAGGCTAAAGCAATACCTTAACTGATTTTTCTCTGAAAAAGCAGACAAACTAAAGAAACAATATTTAGCAGCAGGGACTCAAGTATATAAATGTCTGCTCACCTCTCCAGATGAGCCAGTTGATCTCTGTCCTCCTCAGTAAATTCTGTCTCATCTTCCTCCTCCTCACTACTGGAGGATTCTTCCATCATCTCCTGTAATTCCCTTGACTGAGCTCCCACTGTTGGTTTCTGTTAAACATTACCATAAGTACCCTAAGTGTTCAAACAAATTTAAGCAACTCCAAACAGAGGTCCAGATAAGATGCGTAAATAAAAACATTTTCAAGAATAACTTTCTATTTTCTCCACCAAACCCTATGTTGTGACTACTCTTTAGAATTGTCTCAAAGAGATTATTCTACAGAGTGGTCACAACATAGGGTTTAGTGGAGAAATGACGATTTTAGTATTTGAGTATGTGCCTTTATCTCTTGCTGTCTAAAACAAGTTTGATCAGGGTCTTCAATCCAATTTAATCCTTTACTCCATGAATATTCATGTAAGACATATGCATATTAACCCTTTCCCTCATATAAACGCCTTTTCACTCATTTGCAAACAGAGTAGACCCAGATCAGATGGCTCCTACAAGAGCTGTCAGGTCAGGGTATGCTCTGTTTGATAATGTTTCCTAATGGAATTTGATGGACCTGTTTCTTCACTTTCTAAAATCGCTACAATGTTCTACCTTCCATATTTCATTATAACTAGTTTGTCCATGAATATTCAGTAGGTATTAAAAAGGGTTAAAATGGTGCCAAATTGACTTTTCCACTTTACAAACTGATGGAGAGTGGAGGTTGGGTGTCCAAATACTTAGAATGATTAGGGTACATGTACATAAGCAATTAATATACTAAGGGCGAATTGTGATAATCTTTGAAAAAAGGAGGATTAAGATGGAACTAGAATTGTTTTTGATACAAAAACTGATGTGTCCGCCCCTACCCCCCATACGCCCCCACACAGACAAAGTTTTCCTTATCAAAATTTTAAAGTCCCATTACTCTGCATAAAATCATTGAACTGGAACAAGAAAATCCGAACAAAGGTTTTGGAGAAACTGTGCGGACAAAATTTTCCATGTAAAAATTTCAAAGTCCCATAACTCTGCAAAACATCATAAAACTGGAACAAGAATAAGATAAGCACAACTAGACATGGTGCTGATTAATCCTATGAAGTTTCATGAAAATGCGACGAAAGGTTTTGGAGAAACCGCGCAGACAAAAATTTCCATGTAAAGATTCAAAGTCCCATAACTCTGCAGGAAATCATTGAATCGAAACAGGAATACAATATGCACATCTAGGCATGGTGCTGATCAATCCTATGAAGTTTCATGAAAATCTGATAAAAGTTTTTGAAGAACCCATGCTCACAAAATGTTCCATGTAAAAATTTCAAAGTCCCATAACTCTTCAAAAAATCATCAAACCAAATAGGGATAAAATATGCACAACTAGACATGGTGCTGATCAATCCTATGAAGTTTCATGAAAATGCAACCAAAGATATTGGAGAAACCACACAAACAAATTAAAATCGGACAGACAGACGGACGGACGGATGGATGCCAAGCACAAAAACAAAATGTCTCCCCAATATACTGGGGTAGACAGAATAACAAATAACTGGGTGTCTTATTGGGTTCCAAACTGTTAAACACTTTATTGCAAAGAGCAATATTTGCTTGCATATATTAAAACTGAAATATTATTGAAAAGTAATTTACTGAGCATGAAAAGAAAAACATGAAAGAACTATATTATAACAATGTTTTTATCTATGATATACCTGGTACTCAGGGAATAGAATATCCTTGACCTTCCCTGGTGCTACATCGAGTTTGGGTGGGGCTGGGGTCCAGTAGAGTCTGGATTCATCATACTTAAATGGTACAGCACTGCCCTCTGCTACGATCTTCTGTTTGTCAAACTGGGTCATGAAATAAACACAAAAGTATAGGTGACTTAACCCTTTCCCTGATACAAATGCTTTTTATTGCCTTTGCAACCACAGTAGACAAAGCTCAGATGGCTCCTGTGGAACAGGGGCCATCTGATTTGGGTCTACTTTGTTTGCAAGGCTTAGAAATGTGTATTTATGGAGTAAAGGTTTAAATTATTCAACTTGACAGGAGCCATTTGATCTGGGTCTTCTCTGTTTGCAAAGGTGTAGAAATAGATATTTATTGAGTAAAGGGCTAAATGATTAAATTTGACATGAGCCATCTGATCTTGGTCTACTCTGTTTGCAAAGGCCTTGAAATGTGTATTTATGGTGTAAAGGGTGAAGTAATTAAATTTGAGAAAGGTATTCAAATGACAGTGTAAACCATGATCAGAGACCTCTCAGTTGGTCCTTTAAGTGTTTGTTTAATTAATATTCAAAAAGGGAGGAGCCAGTTGTAATTATTATTAGCAGAAATTAAAATGCAAATAATCGGAGTAAAGTGTTTTTTAACTAATTGTTGGCATGAGGATTTTATCTTCGACTCACTACTTCCTCCGCCCTGTCTTTCCAAGCCTCCAGTGAATCTGCAGCTGCTTCCTCTTCTTCCTTGACTTCCTGGAGAACCCTGCGGGCAGCTGCAGAAATACGTCGGGCTTCTTCATCTCCTTCCTGAGTCTCTGAGTCGCCTGACTGGGCTCTAGGGGGTGGAGCAGCCTCATCCATTGCAATAGGGCCTTTACTTCCAAACTGTAAATAAATAACAAGGGCACTTATTGTGGAAGTGGAATGGCCCATAAATGTTTAACGATAAAGTTCATTCAGAATAAAAGAGTAGAATTTGCTAGAGGAATATGTTTGCAAATGCATGAAAACACATTTATATGAAGGAAAGGGTTAAGCGTGTAAATCACTTGAGTCACTTTCATTAGTGTAAGACCAGTCTTTTTTTACCATGTTAATAGGCATGAAAGCAAATTTTTAAAAATCTGAAGTTAATTCTTCATTTTATCTATTATATTCATGAAGTGATAAATTCTTGCATAAATATTCATTGGGTAAAGGATTAACCATTTCCCTGTTTTATTTTTAGTCTAAATTTCAACACCTACTGAATATTCATTGACAAAATAGTTATAATGAAATATTTAAGGTGGAACATTGTAGCCATTTTAGAAAGTAAAGGAACAGGTCTTATAAATTCCACAAGAAAACAGATCAGACCTTGATCTGATGACTCCTATAGGAGCCATCTGATCTGGGTCTAATCTGTTTGCAAAGGCATGAAAAGGCGTTTATATGAAGGAAAGGGTTAAATGAAGTAAGCTTCTTTAAAAAAATAATATATTCTGTCTAAAGTCAGCAGTTATCACATATATGCTCTAGGTTAGCACCCTACCCTGTATTTCTGGTCCGGCATGGCAAACTGGAACCTGCTGGGTGTGTGATACTTCCTGCCTGTGTGCCAAAACTGCTCTGGAAGCTGGTATTCTGTTGTCATCGTACAAAAATGGTGTACACTTTTTGATGGTTTCTCCTGTTCCCCACCATCATCTTCTCGTTTTCGTTTTTCAGCCAAGGGTTTCCATGCTGACAGGAATGATACTGAGTTGGAGTAGACTGGGGCCCCAGCAGTCTTGAGTCCAGGGATGGGTGGGTTTCTACCCTCCAAAACTGCAGACTTCCCTGTGACACCAACAAGTTCTTCCACTGTGGTGTCAGGCATTTTCAGATCTTCCCATGCCTAAAATGGTTGGAAAATAAAATCCTGAATACAATTCAAGATTGCCACAAACTAGAGGAAACAAAATTCCCTGACATTTCCCTGACATAAAATCAAATGACCCTGACACATTGCAATGGTAAAATTGTATGTATATAGTCCATTCAGTATGAAAGGCACAAAGTTGCTAAATGAGTTTGCGTGACAAACAGTGCAGACCCTATTCAGAGGGTTCCTCTAATTTAAATATTGATGGGCTATTCCACTGTTATAATTCAGGAGTGCAAGGGTTACGACATCAGACAGTTTCATGAAAGGGTGAAAGTCTGGGAGCTTTCTGCAGATGAGATGCCACATAATGCAGCATCTCATCAGGATCCAAACTGTTTGATATTCTGACAAAATTTTTGCAAAGAAATGAGAAAATTGTTTTCTTAAGAATTGAAGCAGATAACAATTTTTGCAGGATACTAAGAGTTAACATTTTCCCTGTTCTATATTTATTCTAAATTTCAATACCTACTGAGTATTCATGGACAAAATAGTTATAATGAAATATGGAACATTTTAGCAATTTTAGAATCTTTTGGAGCTTTCAAATTCCACTAGCAAACCGAGCAGACCCTGATCAGAGGAGTCATCTGATCTGGGTCTACTCTGTTTGTAAATGCATGAAAGCATGTTTATATAAAGGAAAGAGTTAAAGATAGGATTATTTATTTTTTTGTACCCATGATAAGAGTGTCAAACAAGATGCAAATAACTTTATGAAAATTAATATACAGATCAACTCTATGGATACAAACTATTCAACTAGAGCATGCTAACAATACCTTCTGTATGTCCATCACTTCAGTCTGGTCCTCCTCTTCCTCCTCACTGTCAGAATCCCCCAGACCCAACAGTGGCTCAACCACAGGAGGGGCCTGGGCTGTGGAAGGAGGAGCTGGAGGGAGTTCCTCCGTCGTCTCCTGTAACAAAATACAAAACAAAAACATTAAATATACAAGACTTACATGAATCATCTATATTCATGAGTATTAATCTTTAGTATTTTGAGTAAAATTAGTAATCAAGTTTTCATCAAAAAATATTTGTCACCAGCTGAAAACATGACTGAAAGAGTATAACAAACAGGTGTGACAGACGGATGGATAGACAGATGGATGGACCAATGGATAGGCAGACAATTGGATGGATGGACAGACAGATGGACAAGACAGATGGACAAGAAAGATGGACAAGGGATTTCTAAAGCATGTGACTAAAAGTTCTTTTTCTACTTCAGTTTTCAAAACTGATTTATCTTCCAATTCTTTTCAAAAGCACAGGCAGATTGTGTAGTGGTACGGATCCTGTTTGTAAAGGTAGCACAGGCAGATTGTGTAATGGTACGGATCCTGTTTGTATTGTGTAATGGTAGGGATTCTGTTTGTATTGTGTAATGGTAGGGATCCTGTTTGTATTGTGTAATGGTAGGGGTCCTGTTTGTATTGTGTAATGGTAGGGATCCTGTTTGTATTGTGTAATGGTAGGGATCCTGTTTGTATTGTGTAATGGTACGGATCCTGTTTGTATTGTGTAATGCTAGGGATCCTGTTTGTATTGTGTAATGATAGGGATCCTGTTTGTATTGTGTTTGTATTGTGTAATGATAGGGATCCTGTTTGTATTGTGTAATGATAGGGATCCGGTTTGTATTGTGTAATGGTAGGGATCCTGTTTGTATTGTGTAATGCTAGGGATCTTGTTTGTATTGTGTAATGGTAGGGATCCTGTTTGTATTGTGTAATGGTAGGGATCCTGTTTGTATTGTGTAATGGTAGGGATTCTGTTTGTATTGTGTAATGGTAGGGATCCTGTTTGTATTGTGTAATGGTAGGGATCCTGTTTGTATTGTGTAATGATAGGGATCCTGTTTGTATTGTGTAATGGTAGGGATTCTGTTTGTATTGTGTAATGGTAGGGATCCTGTTTGTATTGTGTAATGATAGGGATCCTGTTTGTATTGTGTAATGGTAGGGATCCTGTTTGTATTGTGTAATGGTAGGGATCCTGTTTGTATTGTGTAATGGTAGCTTCACTCCTATCCTGTTAACTCTTTCCCTGCTATAAACGACTGTTCACACATTTGCAAACAGAGTAGACCAAGATCAGACGGCTCCTACAGGAGCTGTCTGATCAGGGTCTGCTCTGTTTGCTAATGGAATTTGAGAGATCTGTATCTTTACTCTCTAAAAATGGCTACAATGTTCCACCTTCCATGCTTCATTACAGTAAAACGTCTCTATAACTGCCACTAAATTGTCTTAATTAGTTGGTATTTAGGGCATGTGGCTGCTAAAAGCATGGTGCGTTTATTGCAGCATTTTGTTTTACTTTCAACTTGCTTTAAGCAGCCACCTGCCTTTAACACAAAATAGTTGATGTAATTCAGTGGCCATTATAGAGAGGTTTTACTGTATATCTATTTTTTGCTGTGAATATTAAGTAGGTATTGAAATTTGGAAATAAATATAGAACAGGGAAAGGATTAAAAAGCATGTTCAAGGAATGAAGTGTTTGTGCGGCGGCCGTAAAACGTCGCCTTGTACTTCATTCTCAGTGTTGTTATACCTTCTGATCCTTCGAGATCATATATTTCAGTACTTCTTATTCTGAAAATTGAATACCGCTTAAGCCGGTGCTAGGGGGCGTGAGCAGTGTTGCACTTTCAATTACTGTTCATGAACAGACTCAATAAAACCGAGTCTGCAATTTTCTCTTTTTGTGTTGCAACTTTTGCTCTCGGGGATCACCCCCTTTCAGAATTTATTATATATATTCAAAGCTATTAATTCCTCAGTACACAAGCGTTACATTTTGAGAAGTCAGATGAACAAGACGTCACTGTATGATACAATGTCTTTGTTCAGATATTTTTGTTTTGCCTGCAAAAAGCAAAAAAGAATGAAACCATGCAAAGACCTATGACCTTATTATAGGTCTTTGAACCATGGAATTCGTGAACTCACCAGTCTTTCTTGCAAATACTGCTCAGCTTCCTTCCTGTCATTTTCTATAAGAAAGAATAAAATGGATCATAAAAATGCTATAAAATTATGAAACCAATTTTTATTGGAAAGTGTCTACTAAATGTGGTAAATGATTTTGGGGTTTGGATGCTACAGTTGATGCTACATTGCTCAGTGATGGACCTGAATACTGAATCTGGTAAACAGTACATACCTGATGAGGTCAATCTGGTAAACAGTACATACCTGACGAGGTCAATCTTGGTCAACAATGTCAGTTCTGTGCTATTTAGTTTCTAAATCTGGTTATGACAATAAATTTCAGAACACCACAGGAGCCTTCTGATATGAGTCTACACTGATTGTAAAGGTGTGAAAAGGCATCAGTATCAGGTAATGGGTCAATTAATGATATTCACAACAGATGAAGTTCTGCATAAATATTTATCAAGGAAAGGGCTAACTCCATGAATATTCATGTAAGAAATAATAACTTCAAGAATATCAATTAGATTAATTGTTATAATAGCATATGGACACAGTAATGTTTGGCCATGGCAGAAACAGTGACTGTAAAATCAGATCAATATAATATCATAAGCAAACAGAGCAGACCCTGATCAGACAGCTTGTATAGGAGCCATCTGATCTGGGTCTACTGCAAAGGTATAGAATGGCGTATTTATGGAGTAAAGGGTTAAACAGGAAAACCCTAGATAAATAAGGAAAAGCCTAGATAAAGCAGGTTGACACTTGTACAATATATTTACCATCTCTGGCTTGTTCTTCTTCTTCCTGTATGGGCTCCTGTTGCTCTTCATCTTTTCTGTCTAGAAAAACAGAGTAACAAAACATGTTTACAATGTAAATATTATCTAACCAAACATATCATATGGTCAAATCCTTGTCTTTACCACATTCCTTGTTAAATGTTCATGTATGAAATAAGGACATCATAAATATTTATTGGCTTAACCCTTTCCCTGTTCTATGTTTATTCCAGATTTTAATACCTACTGAATATTCATGAACAAAATAGCTATAATGAAATATGGTAGATGGAACATTTTAGAAAGTATAGAAGCAGATTTATCAAATTCCATTAGCAAACAGAGCAGACCCTGATCAGACAGCTCCTCTAGGTTTATATGAGGGAAAGGGTTAATATTTAGAATGGCATAGGTATGCATGATTTGTTGGTGCTGCTGGAAAGTGAGGGTCATATCTATTTCAAGCAAACAGAGCAGACCCTGATCAAATGGCTCATACAAACTGATCTAGGTTTATTCTGTTTGCAAATGCATCAAAATTCATTTGTGTATAAAGGAATGGGTTAGTATTTAGAGGAGAGACAAAATATCAAACCTTGTTGATCATACATGAATGTAAAATTGATCTGGATGATATCTGTTTGCAATTCTTATTATAGGTTTGATAGTTTTGAATAAAGTGTAGTTTTCTACAGACTAGCATGGGTTATGACACATGGCATGGGACTGTTGTTGAGTTACATTGACATGATTGTATATACATGTTAAGCTTTTACTCCATGAATATTCATGTAAGACATAATAACATCATGAATATGAATTAGATAAATTGTTATAATAGAAGATGGACACAGGAACTTTTGGCCATGGAAGAAACTGTATAATCATATCTATATTATACCATAAGCAAACAGAGCAGATCCTGATCAGATGGCTCCTAAAGGTCTGGGTCTGCTCTGTTTTCAAAGGTGTAGAAAGGTGTATCTATGGAGTAAAGAGTTAAGGAATACTATATTTATCACATAACCTTGCTTGTCTCCTGGTTAATATACCTTACCCTTCGTTTATTTTTTTTATATCTAACATAATATATAATATAAGATGTGACATCACATGATTACTTAACGTCCTTTTCGTATGATAAAGCTCACATGTCTTTGTTACTAGTATATATAGAAACTAGCTAGCATTGCAAAGATGAAGAGAATTTCCAACTATTTTCCTGTTCCTTCATCTAAATACATGTATTAAAGATGTGCAAATCAGTTATGTAATAAAAAGAATCCGACACTCAATGTTATTTGAGAAAAAAATTTCTTGACCTCATCCAGATTTTTTTTTATTATAATAGCATAATACATTTTTTTCTGGACTCCTTTAAGAAAAGTTTACCACAAAAGGCAACTCATGACACATCCAATATATCTATAATACAGTTACATTTTCAAGGTTATACATATTTTATTTATTTGTGCAACAATAATATTGCATTAACCCTTCGCTTGTTATTCACGTCAATATACCTACCTGTAAACAGTGAAGACCCAGATGAGACAGCTCCTGTAGGAGCTGTCTCATCAGGGTCTGCACTATTTACTAGTTGATTGTGCAACCAGTGCACTCCACAGCAGTGATTGCACAGCGAACTACTTGTACACAGTGAAGGTATATGTAATTATACAACAGGGCATGGGTAAAGAAGGATAAATGTATTTTAAAATTCAGCAAGCGAAGCGTTAATATTAATCAAATGCATTGAAATCTTAAAAATGTATAAACATTTTAATCATTGTTCACTTGTAGTCAGATATAAACTAGCATTGACTACTAATAGGAGATTCAATATATTAACAGTTGGGTATGATAATATATTATGATTATGGCCGAGTTCAAGATTTTATTCTTAACCCTTTACCTGTTCAATATTCATGAAAGAAATAATGACATGAATATTGATCAACTGAATTTCAGTTAATAACTGAACTGAATTTATAATGTAAAGTTTTCAAGGGAGTATCTTGCTTTGATAAAACAGTAGAATCAGATCTATAACATGTCATAAACAAATAGAGCAGACCCTGATCAGATCTAGGTCTACTCTGTTTGTATATATGTGAAAAATTGTTTATACGAGGGAAAAGCTTAATTCTTTTACACTTATACAGTTTTCCTGTTTACTTTTGGATATAATTATAATTTTAACCCTTTACTTTCTACACCAATGCAAACAGAGTGGACCCAGATCAGATGGCTCCTATAGGAACCATCTGATCAGGGTCTGCTCTGTTTGCTTATGAAATCATATAGATCAGATTCTACAGTTTCTGCTATGACCAAATATTTCTGTATCCAAGTGCTAGTATAACAAATTAATCTAATTAATATTCATGATGTTATCATTTCTTACATGAATATTCATACACATGTATACCTGGTCTGAAAACAAAACAGCACTAGTATTTAACTCTTTACTCCACGAAAACTGAGAAAAAATGTATGAATATATAGTATCTGAATTTTCAAGAATAAGGAAATTCTCGAAAATGGCAGAAACGTAGAATCAACTCTATAATTTATGATACACAAACAACAGTGCAGACCCTGTTCAGATAGCTCCTCTAGGAGCCATCTGAACAGGGTCTGCACTGTTTGCAAAGGAGTAAAAAGGAGTATCTATATACATGTAGTAGAAGCTAAATGACGAAACAAAAAATGAAGAAAAACATTTGTAGCAGACGACAAAGTTTGCTGACGAAAAAATTTGACAGTGAAAGAGTTCAAATGCATCATTGAGGTCTTTGTGATAACCTTTATAAATAGGTTAAATCCAGATAGACACTACTGTGCTTTTCATTTACTTTTGCCACTCGATTCGAATCGAGATTTTTTTTTTAAGGACAGATTGAAGTTAGATTTATCGTTTTTTAGGAACTCCCATGCTAAATTTGCTTCTATGCCATGCAGTAACAAGGAAGAAAATATTAATCAAAGCGTTGCAGGCGTTGTAGGCCTGGGCATAAGAAGGGTTGATCGTGTGTTCAAGAAGTTTTGGGGTTTGGTTTTCCATGTAAACAATACAAAGTCCAATAACTCTGCAGAATATCATTGAACCAGAACAGGAATAATATATACACAACTAGGCATGGTGCTGATCAATACTATGAAGTTTCAGGAAAATCCTACCAAAGATTTTGGAGAAACCGCAGAGACAAAATTTTCCATGTAAACAATTCAAAGTCCCATAACTCTGCAGAAAATCATCGAACCGGGGCAGGAAAAAGATATGCACAACAAGGCATGATGCTAATCAATATTTTGAATTTTCATGTAAATATGACCAAACGTTTTCCAGAAATAGTGTGGACAACAGTTCATGTAAAAAATTCAAACTGGAACAGGAATCAGATATGCACAACTAGGCATGGTGCTGATCAATCCTATAAAGTTTCGATGAAAATCTGACCAAAGGTTTTGGAGAAACCACGCGAACAAAGTAAATCAAACTGACGTTCTAACATATGTACACTTGTTGGGCATTTCCTCTGTTTTAATTAACTATTTATCTCCTACCGACGCCTTTTTGAACAATTCTAAAATTCTGCTAATCTATAGTTACTGCTCCTTTTCAATAGATTAATTCAAAAACACTTAACGGAACTTCTAACGCTACCATTAGTCTTTATTTATTATTTTAAAAACCACTGTAGGATTTTTTTTTGAAAGTTCATAATAATAATAAATATTATATTAGACACATTCTGTATAAAGTTTATTGCAAACGACCCATTGGTGATTAAATAACACTCGCTCAAAGATAATGCTCCCAAAATCGAAAGTCGCAAAATTTGCCGTATACGCAATGTGTAATGTGCGTATTCATGAATGTCATTGCTTTTGAACCTTGCGTGAGGTCACCTTTCATTTTTTTCTCGAACTTGAAAGTTTCATTGTACATTGATTGAATATACGTTAAGGTGACACATTGTACATGTACATGTTTCGAAAACGATGTCGCTGGGAAGACAATTACCTTTAATTTAATTTAGAGCGCCTGGTAATCCTGTTTATGGGTACCGTTACCCTGTCCTAATTCCCAAATACGTGATATTTCTGCAGCTTTCTTTGGTTTGCGCTTTGTGATATTGTTGCTGTTGTTTAACTCATTCCTTCATAGGCTATATTTAGACCCAACCTTTTTGCATAATTCAACCGAAAAGGAGTATTCACTAGAGAAAAAAGAAAATGTTAGATTTGTGTAGTTTTGAAACCATTGTGATAAATAGGGCATTTGCTCCATAGGAGCAAATGCTCTATGTATCACAATGGTTCAAAAATGACTTTTACAGAGGCACAGAAAGGCGTATCGATGGAGGAAAGGGTCAAGGAATTCAAGTTTGTGATATTATTTTTAGAATTTTATGGATTTACTAATGTTAAACAATGTAGAGATGGAATAACATATTAAAATACTGACTGTGAATTTTGTTGTCCATTTTTGCGAATTTCGAGTTCATGGGTAACATATATTACACATGCGGTGAATGAGTATTCACGCAACAACCAAATAATGTCTTAGTTCACTAGCGGTGCATTACAACAGACTACATGTTATGAACATTGGGTTAATATATCTGGTACAGTTTTTGAGATATTTAAAAAAATTGAAAGGTAGCGTTAGAAGTTCCGTTAAGATTATGTTGTCAGGATGCTTGGCGATGCCCCAATGACAAGACCCAGCTTCAGACCTCTAAATAACCAGCAGTGATCATTGATGCTTGCTCCAGTCTAAGCATTTGTATACAGTTTCCATTTAATCTGAGTAAGTTCAGCAAATTAGCATATTAACAGTTTTTTATTCATATTAGCTATTTCGATTGACAAACCGCCTCACACATTTGAATATATACAAAGGACTAAAATCTATAAGGTATTAAACCTTTCCCTCATATAAACGTGTTTTCACGCATCTGCAAACAGAGTAGACCCAGATCAGACGGCTCCTATAGGAGCCGTCTGATCAGGGTCTGCTCTGTTTGCTAATGGAATTTGAAAGATCTGTTTCTGTACTTTCTAAAATGGCTACAATGTTCCACCTTCCATAATTCATTACAACTATTTTGTCTATGAATACTCAGTAGGTAATGAAATTTGTAATAAACATAGAACAGGGAAGGGTTAAACAAACAAAATGAAGTTTAAAAGTGAAATAACTTTGATACACAGCGAATTATTACTAACAGTCAAAAAGGGAGATAATTCTTGTTTCCAGTGAGTAATTTCAGCACATTAGCATATTAACAGTTTTTATTCATATTAATTATTTTGATTGACCAACCACCTCACACATTTGAATATATACAAAGTACTAATTTGTATAAGGTATTAAACAAACAAAATGAAGTTTAAAAGTGAAATCACTTTGATACACAACGAATTACTACTAAGAGTCAAAAAGGGAGATAATCCTGTATATACAGAGCTACATCAAATCGCTTACCCAGCAATATGCTACAGGTTTTCTTGACAGAGGTTGGCTCTAAAAATAACCTGGGGGGATGAGTTAAAAGTTACCCAACAGGGGTACAAAAGTACTCAACAATAATAGATGGAATGAATAGAATTTACCGTTATCTAATCCTCTCCATACATTTCCGTTCAATTCAACCAAGCTTTTCCGTAAGTAATCGGACATTTCCGCACAATTTCGCATTATATTTGTGCACTATGCTATGCGTAGAAATCTGTAGGTATGAAGCAATGCATTTATATGCCAAACACCCACTCATTGTTTTTTCACTCTTAAAATCGCATTTTTACCAAATTTTATTGGTAAATGTTAACAAACTTTAAATGTTGAAGCCCAAACAAATTGGAACTTCACCGATCTATTTGCTTAAGCGTATTGGCATTTTGTGCAAGTGGTAAATCACACTTTTCCTCGGTTTTCTTCGGAAATGTTTTGGTAGGGGTTGAAATTTTGACATGACTACTATGGCCTTCGGCTTGGCAAGCCAACCCAGGCCAAAAATGAATTTTCTACCTGCTAATTCGATCAGCTGTTTCTTTGCAAATGACCCACACATAACATATTGTACTAGAACAGATATGAAGAGTGGAGCATACCATTTTTTAATAGGGATGAATTGCATACTGATATGAAAATAACTGATGCAGTTCATTAATGATGTCAACTTTCTAAGAACTATATTAAGCCCTGGAAAATTCCACTCGACGTCAGTCGTCTGCCATTTGCAAATATGAAATGAAGATGCCTAAAACGGGTAAACATTGTTTTTTGGTCTGAATTCTTTATTTAAGGATGGATTCTAGGGAAACTGGCACAAACCTCCTAAAACAATGATACAAGTACATGTAATTTATATTTGCTCTCAATCAGGTAAGAAATATAAAAAATCTTGAGAGTGACAAAAGTGAGTGAAAAGCACAATAATTTGGCACATCAGGATCCAAACTGCTTGACATCAGTATCATACATAACAGTAATACATAAATGTGCATACTCAGATACTAAAATCATTATTTCTCTACCAAACCCTATGTTGTAAACACTTTTTAGAATCGTCTCGAAGAGACGATTCTAAAGAGTGGTAGTCGTAGGCTAGGAATCTTATCTGGAACTCTGTACATAATACAAACATGATATTGATATTATATATTATAACAAACTTTAGTACTAGAGAAAAAAGCTACACTCATTTAGTCTCACCTGTTTACGGTTAAGCAAGAACAAGACTAAAACAATCAAATAAGGACCATATAAGTCTTTTGGGGGCTTTGTATTTATATATTTCTGATTTCAGAAATATTTCAATTTTATTATAATGGCATATGCTCACATGAGTTTTTGATATCAGTAGGACTGTAGTGTCAGATCTACTATAATATCATAAACAAACAGAGCAGACTCCCGATCAGACAGCTCCTATAGTAGCTGCCTGATCTGGGTCTACTCTGTTTGCAAAGATATGAAAAGGCATCAACACTAGGTAAAAGTTAAATGATTTATCACATTTAATATAAATGTATGCAATGAAATTTTACACAAATAATACAAAAAAAACCAACAGCCTGTGGTTTATTCAAATTAAAAATTAGAACAGTAATCAAATTTAGATGACATTCACTGTACAACTAAAAACATCGACTTCTCCAAAATGGCCGCTTAACCCTTTCCCTGCATAAGTTTCCACTTCAAAATGGCCGCTTAACCCTTTTCCTGCATAAGTTTCCACTTCATTAATATTCATATGAATATTAAATGACTCTTGTATTTTTCACTTCAAAAATATTCATCAAATAAATTTTTGTAGCATCATAATTATTAACAAAGGAAGTTTGCACCTCGACAGAAAATGTAGAATCAAAGCAAACAGAGAATACCCTGATCAGGGCCTACTCTGTTTGTAAATAAGTAAAATGTTAACCCTTTCCTTAATATAAATACCTTTTCATGCATTTGCAAACAGAGTAGACCCAGATCAGATGGTTCCTATAGGAGTTGTCTGATCAGGGTCTGCTCTGTTTGCTTATGACATGATATAGATCTGATTTTTTTTTTCTGACAAAAAATTTCCCTTGAAAATTTTACATTATAAAAATTCAGCTAATAAATATTCATGCTGTCTGTATACTGTACATGAGTACTGAACAGGGAAAGGGTTAATGAATAAAAATGAGTGTCTAAAGGCATGTGGCTGTTTAATACAGAACAAAGTAATGCAGAAAGCTCCTGGGGAGCTTTCTGCATTGCTTTTATCCTGCATTATGCTACCACTTGCTTTAAAGACCCAGAATCAGACTGTGTGCAGATTTGTGTACAAATATTGTAAAGCTGAAACCTTGTTATCATATTAACCACCACCAAAAGACCATCAAAGGTTATCACCCTTTGAATGTGGGACACCCATGAACTAGCAATTGCAAACAGTTTGATCAAGGTCTACACTTTTTGCAATCGAACTTTGCAAACCAGTGGAGTGGGATGACTGGGTGACCTGATATGCAGGGTAACTATGGTAACCTAGCCTAGATTTACCGGCATGCTCTGTGCCATGTGCTGTCAGAGTAATAATCACTAAGAACTGATATATAATTGGTATACATATTTTTAACTCTTTATCTCATCAATATTACTATAAAAATTCATGACTTTATGAATATTCATAAACTGATATTTCTGTATCACTGCATGTAGAATCAAATCTGTATTATTTCATAAGCAAACAGAGCAGATTCTGATCAGATGGATCCCTGGGGAGACAACTGATCCAGGTCTACTCTATTTGCAAAGGCATTAAAAAGTGTCTCTATGAGGTACAGGATTAAACCATATTTGGCAATATATGAGGATATTCATTACCAGATGTCTGCAAGAATACACGGCCAATGACCAAACTTACGTATGACTGTGTAGCTGTCATATGACCTATGACATGAGCTATAACTTTACTATTACTGAGATCATATCTTAACCCTTTTCCTCATACAAATGCCTTTTCATGCCTGTGCAAACAGTGAAGGCCAATATTAGATGGATCATGTAGGAGCCATATCATCAATGTCTACTCTGTTTGCTTATGAAATTATAATAGATTTGACTCAAGATCTACAATTTCTTCATGATGCCATTGATTCTTCAATAGAGAGAGGGTTAATATTACAACTACGTTATACTTCATGCTTACAACATTACATAATGACAAACCATCCTCCTACAAAGTTTCATGACTCTACGTCAAATTATACTTTTGGAGTTATATATGATACACTGGCAGACATTGACAGACAGACAGGTAAATCTTAATGACCCATTGCAAAAATGGGAGTCATACAAATCAATTTAACTCTGCACAAAAGGTATTAAATTAAGCTCCAGATTAGATAATTATGCAAAAGCAGGGTGTTATACAACTTGAATACATGCAATATCCCAAACCTGGGCTCTCAGTGCCAGATTCCTCTCCCGGACTTGGGGAGGTAACAGAGGAGGGTATCCCTGCCCCCTCAGACTGAGAGGTTGAGGATAAATAGGAAGATGATCTGACACCCCTTTGAGGCTCTGAAAATGTGTTACTGGAGGAAGCTGACCTGACTCCCTTCTGAGGCTCTGAAAATGTGTTACTGGATGAAGCTGACTTGACTTCTTTCTGAGGCTCTGAAAACGTGTAACTTAAGAGTGTATGATTTGATAATTGTGAAAATCTGTTACTAGAGGAAGCTGACCTGAGGCTCTGAGAATGTGTCACTGGAGAGTGTAAAATCTGGGAATGTGTCACTAGATAGTGTAAAATCTGAGAATGTATAACGGGAGAGTGTAAAAACTGGGAATGTGTCACTGAAGAGTATAAAATCTGGGAATGTGTCACTAGATAGTGTAAAATCGAGAATGAATAACTGGAGAGTGTAAAAACTGGGAATGTATCACTGAAGAGTGTAAAATCAGATAATGTGTCTAAGTGTAAAATCTAGGAATGTTTCATTGAAGAGTGTAAAATCTGAGAATGTGTCACTGGAGAGCATAAAATCTGAGAATGTGTAACTGAAGAGTGTAAAATCTCATAATATGTAACTGGAAAGTGTAAAATCTGAGTATGTGTAACTGAAAGGTGTAAAATCTGAGAATATGTCAGTGGCGTAGCTTCCTATAGGCACTTTAGGCACGTGCCTACACATTGATAAAAAAAATGTGTAAAAAATAAAAACGCTAAAAATGCAATAAAACGCAAGGGGTGGGGTGGGGGGTGGGGGTGGGGGGGGGGGGGGGGGGGGGGGTGGTGTTAGGTATAGAGCACTTTCAATATGATACCAGTGCAGATTTTGTGAAAGCAGAAGATGTAAGTTACCAACTCAGAAAATATAACCGAGCGGTTCTTTAGTGCCATGGTGAGGATTAACAAGCATGCCAGTGGGCACAATATACGCCCGTTGAGGCTTTGTTCAACATAAGCTGAGGTTCACATATTTGCTAAACGCAAATTCTAAGTCCAACTGTGCGACCTTGACCTTTGATGTACATACTGGAACACACCCATGCTACTGAAGCATGTCCAGATAAACATTGTGGTGTAATTTGAGAAGGATCCACCAAGCAGAACTTGAGTTAGAGATGTTACAGACGGACATACTGATAGATGGACAGACAGCGCCATTCCATAGTATGTCCTGTTTTGTCAAACGGGCATATAAAAACTATCTGCGAGTACATGTAACATACCACAATGGGAATGGATAGACCGTCTGGCTTGGTCATACTGCATATTCATAAGCATATCGACATTGATGTTAAACGAGCCATTAACACATTTGCATTACGCAAATGTAGAAAATGGATTTTTCTGAATAAAATAGAGACAAGTAAAATAGAGACAGTTAAGCATCAACACTCTTGATCTAGTATCTCCGTTTTACTGAACATCTGTTCAAAACAGTAAATAGGATTTTTTCTGTGTTTTGTATATAAGTTTCAGCTAATGTAGCAGTTTCATTTAATATTTTGCAATATAGCAACAGAATATTATAAGAATCAACATTAGCTGTTTTATATTTGGATACTGATATATATCTTTGCTCTCTAAATCAGCTTGAGCTTATATTAAAGTATTAATGGCTCGTTCAACATCTAGGTCGATTTTGTTTGTTGGTAGTATGTTCTGTTTGTTTTAAAGTTGTAATTTAATGTCGACATATGATAATTACGGGATGACGGCCTAGTGACCAAGATTGTAATTCTTTAAAAAACAAGAGCTGTCACAGTACCCTGTGACCTAGACCTTTGACCCATGGACCTGGGAGTTGAACGCGACACATCGTCTTTGTGTGGTGAACATTTATGCCAGGTTATTTTGAAATCCATTCACAGATAAAGAAGTTATAGAAGGGACACGAAATTTGGGATGGACGGACGGATGGAAGGACAGACGGACGGACAGACGGACGGATGGAAGGATGGATAATGCGATTACTATATGCCTGCCGTTGGGGGCATAACAAGTCAGATCATGGAGAAAAATAATCTAATTTTATTCAGTCATTTGTCATCCAGAATACCTCAGAATGCAGGATTTGCGATCTAGGTTTCAAAATTTTCCCGGGGGAGGACCCGGACCCCAAATAATTGCGAGAACTCATGTGCCTACACATTGAATATTCCCAAGCTACGCCCCTGTATGTGACTGGAAAGTGTAAAATCTGAGAATGTAGCACTAGAGAGTGTTAAGATTTAAATACAGTTTTGTTAAACTAGAATGAGCAAATATTTAAAAAACATGATATTCAAGATTTAATCTGAAAAAAAGAGTATAATCGAAATATGAATAAGTACAACAAAGGTGATTTAACCGCTTCCCTGTTGAATATTCTTGTAACAAATAATGACATCTATTATAATTTTATAAGCAAACCGAGCAGACCCTCATCTGATGGCTCCTACAAGTGCCATCTGATCTGAGTCTTCTCTGTTGGCAAAGGCATGAAAAAGTGTTCTTAATCCTTTCCTTCATATAAACAAGTTTTCATGCATTTGCAAACAGAGTAGACCCAGATCAGACGGCTCCTATAGGAGCCGTCTGATCAGGGTCTGCTCTGGTTGCTAATAGAATTATATAGATCTGATTCTACACTTTCTGTCACAATTAATTTGTTAAAAATGCTTTAAATTAGTTTGGCTGATTAATATTCCTGATGTCATTATTTCTTACATGAATATAAAACAGGGAAAGGGTTAACCCTTTCCTCCATAAATACACCTTTCTACGTCTCTGTAAAAATCACCTATTGAAACCATTGCGATAAATAGAGCATTTGCTCCTATAGGAGCAAATGCTCTACTTATCACAATGGTTTCAAACTGCAAAATTCTAAAATTTTCCTTTCCTCTAGTTAATGCTCCTTTCGGTAGATTTATTCAAAGTGGTTGGATCTAAATAATAGCATATGGGAGGAAAGGGTTAAAAGGGAAATGGTAAAAAAAACCTACAGTAAAGTGAGTTATTTTGTTGCAACAGGTACTGATCTCGCTGTATCAAATATTTCCAAAGCAAACGGTCCATAACACTGTAAGAACTCAATCATGCCTTACATGTTGGTATTGCAGTTACATGTATATGTTTCTTTGGAAAGAGGGCAAATTAACCCTTTACTCCATAATAAGCCTTTTCTACGCCTTTGCAACAGAGTAGACCAAGATCAGATAGGAGCCGTCTGATCAAGGTCTGCTCTGTTTGCTTACAAGATTATAAAGATCTGATTCTACTGATTCTGCCATGAACACAAATTCATGTGTCCATATGCTATTATACAAATTAATATCCATGACATCATTATTTCTGACATGAATATTCATGGAGGAAAGAGTTAAATCCATTGCCTGTTAAGCAATGGCCTGTAAATGGCTTGCATTTTGCAAACAGCTTTACCCAGACAAGATGCCCAAGTAACTTGGCATCTCATCAGGATCCAATCTGTTTAACACTCAGTCAACAGTTTCTCAACAGCTTTAATGACTAGTGACTGATGGCAATTTAACCCTTTTCTCCATAAATATGCTTTCTACACCTTTGCAAACAGATTAGACCCAGTTCAGATGACTCCTATAAGATCAGGGTCTGCTATATTTGATTATGAACAGATATAGATGTGATTCTACAATTTTTGCCACGTGTCATTTAAAAATTAAACTAATTAATATTCATGATGTCATTATTTCTTACATGAATACTCATGAAGTAAAGGGTTAAACATTTTTACAGCAGGCTAAGGATGTAGACAACAGTTTTGCATGCATGTTTACAACAAAAGATTATGTCTGTTAACCCATTCCTCTAGGCTATTTTTAGATCCACCCTCTTTGAATAAATGTACCAAAAAGGAGCATTTTTTTTTTAATTCTGTAGTTTTGAAACCGTTGTGATAAATAGAGGATTTGCTCCATAGGAAACCATTGTGATAAATAGGAGCAAATGCTCTATTTATCACAAATCAGTGAAATGACTTTTACAGAGGCGTCAATATGAGGCAATGGGTTAATATAACTATACCTGTTGAGTTACAGTAGGTAATAAATTTCCCAAATGTTACTGGAATCATCATAGTAACTGTTACAAACTTAGCATCTTAACCCTTTACCTCATGAATATTCATGTAAGAAATAAGGACATGATGAATATTTATTAGCTGAATTTTATAATGGTATACGAATACAGAATGTTGTGGCTTTGGCAGAAACCGTAGAATCAGATCTATATTATTTCGTAATTATGCAAACAGAGCAGAGCCTGATCAGACTGCTCCTTTAGGAGTCATTAGATTTGGGTCTACTCTGTTTGCAAAGGCATTAACCCTTTCCTCCATAGATACACCTTTCCATGCCTGTGTAATAACCACTTCTTGAAACCATTGTGACAAATAGAGCATTTGCTCCTATAGCAGCAAATGCTCTATTTATCACAATGGTTTCAAACTACACAATTCTCCTTTTGGGTAGATTCATTCAAAGAGGTTGGGTCTAAAAGGAGGAAAGGGTTAAAAGACATATCTATGAAGCACAGAGTTAACTGCAATTTCTTATCATTTTTTTTTTAACTTTTGGTTAATGTAACAGGGTGTAAAAGCTTTTACGAATGTTAGTAATATGTGTGATATAAAGGAAAATGCAAAAAAATGGTGCAGAGAAGTGCATGCTGCACGATGGCATGATGGAAAATGGAGTAATGGAAATAACTTTCACTAATCCCAAATCTACTCTTGAAGAGTCTTTGAA
This sequence comes from Azorinus chamasolen, assembly GCA_963576725.1. Classification (NCBI taxonomy): domain Eukaryota; kingdom Metazoa; phylum Mollusca; class Bivalvia; order Cardiida; family Solecurtidae; genus Azorinus; species Azorinus chamasolen. The sequence continues at coordinate 57,483,107 of OY755242.1, forward strand.
AACTACAAATACTACAATCTACCAATTATGGTTGTATAATATTTACCCGGAAACTGAAGTAGGCCTAGAAACATGAAAATGTGAAACGTAAACAGTCAATTCTGACAAAGTCTAACAGAGCAACAGATAAAGGTGCATACTCAAATTCTAAAATTGTCATTTCTCTACCACTCTTTAGAATTGTCTCGAAAAAATAGGGTTTACACTGTATAAGCTATTCAGAGCACTGAAAATATTATATAAATGTACAGTGAATCCTGTCTTAACACTTTGGTCCATGAATATTTATGTAGGAAATAATAATATCATTCCTATTAATTAGATTAATCTTTATAACAGCATATGGATTCAAGAAATTTTAGCCATGGCTGAAACTGTAAAATCATATCTATATGTATATTATTTCAAATGCAAACAGAGCAGACCGTGATCAGACAGCTCCTATAGGAGCCATCTCATCTGGGTCTACTCTATTTGCAAATGTGTATCTATGTAGTAAAGGGTTAAGTGATCATTAAGTAATAAGGTTACGCTTAAAAAAAGTAATGCAGAAAGCTCCAATTTAAAGGGTTTCTTTCTGCATTACTTTTGTTCTGAATTAACCAGCCACCTGCTCTTTTAGACTCATATCTTAATCAGTATTTGATCACTTAGGACAGGTTTAACCCTTTCCCTGTTCTATATTCATTCCAAATGTCAATACCTACTGAGTATTCATGGACAAAATAGTTATGAAATATTGAAGGTGGAACATTGTACAGTGAAACCTTGGAATTCCGGAGCTCCGGAATTCCGAAATCCGCGGAATTCCTACGTTCCGTTTGGTCCCGATTTTTTTTCTTCTTATTTTAACTACGGGAAAGTTTCAGAAATCCGGAAACTCAGAATTCCGAATTCCGAACGATTTTTTCGTCCGAAATTGTTTAATTGCGCTTAAATGTAACCCGGAATTCCGAACGCTTTCTGTACCTGAGAATGTTTGGGCTGGCATGCGCGTCTATTTTTAGCGGCTATGTTACCACAACTCTACACGGTACATACACACGATAAAGCGTGTGCGGTAGTCGTGTCAACTGGTGTTTGTTTAAGCCCCAATTATCTTCGAAGAATCATTAGGTGTTTGATGCGGCTGTTGATTTAAATGGATTAAAAGACGGGCTGTGGCGATCGACTGCAGTAAGACCTCTTTAATGTCCAAATTATGTCCTAATTTTGTGGAATAAAGAGCGGTCTCTTTTGTGCGTCGACTTTTGTTTTACACACAGTGGGCTGACTGACAAAAAAATCTTTAATCTCGTTTGGTAATTTTGCAAACTAAGGTCGCGAGTAATCCCTAATTGTTCCAAATGTAATAAATGATGCAGTTTCTCAAATTGTTCACCATTCTCGCTCATTCTAGGCTATATTCTACATCGTAAAGAAAAGTTCTAGTTAAGATCACGATCATGTCTGAACCGCCGAGTAAGCGTAGACGGGTTGACTTAACCCTTGACATTAAAGTTCAGTTCAACTATTATTTACATTGGTGTTGCTTCTTCAAAGAAGAAAGCTTTAAAGAAACAAGTCCATTGCAAATACTTTGTGAGCAAAATCTACCCTTTAATGTCATGCAATATCAGCAATCAACATTTTGATCACATCAACCTTACTTAGAGAGCATAATTGTGGTCGAAACATTTAACTACATGAGAAACCTCAGAAATCCGAAATCCTCAGAAATCCGAACTTTTCATTTGGTCCGGAAGGGGTTCGGATTTCCGAGGTTTCACTGTAGTCATTTTAGAAACTAAAGAAACAGATCTATCAAATTCCATTAGCAAACAGAGCATAGCCTGATCAGACAGCTCCTATAGGAGCCGTCTGATCTGGGTCTACTCTATTTACAAAGGCATAGAAAGTCGTATCAATGGAGTAACGGGTTAATTAGTATGTGATCACATCGGACAGATTTAACTGTACATGTATTTACAAGTAGTGCTGTGAGGAATAAGTGGTTGTTACTGTGTAGAACACCATCGTGTAGAACACCATTGTGTAGAACACCAATGTGTAGAACACCATCGTATACACAGAGCCATAGATAATGGTGCATATTTCAATTACTAAAACAGAGTAACAGATAAATGTGTGTACTCAAATACTAAAATCTTCATTTTTCCACCAAACCCTATGTTATGGCCACTCTTTAGAATCGTCTCTTTGAGAATATTCTAAAGAATGATCACAACACAGGGTTTGATAGATAAATAAAGTAGTTTTTCTTGCATTTTTTTAAAAAATTTTGCAGATTATCTATTTCTCTGAATGTTGGTAAAAACATAATATTATGCAAAAAGGTGAAAATGTGATAAAATATAACTACAATTTTTGGCACATAAATCAATAAATATACAATGCTGTCAAAACAATGAAAATATACCTGGCATATCTCCTGTGGTTTCAATCAGGCTATCATCTCCTGAAACAAACATTTAAAATTTTCACAAGACAGAAAATAATAAGTGAATATTAACCCATTCCCTCATAGGCTATTTTTAGATCCAACCTCTTTGAATATATCTACCGAAAAGGAGCATTACCTAGAGAAAAGGAAAATTTTAGAATTTTGTAGTTCTGAAACCATTGTGATAAATAGAGCATTTGTTCCTTAGGAGCAAATGCTCTATTTATCATAATGGTTTCAAAAGGTGACTTTTACAGGTGCGTAGAAAGGTGTATTTATGGAGGAAAGGGTCAAGTTGAAGATATCCAAAAATATCTCTAATACATCACTACCATATTTTTAAGATAAATTCTTTGCCTGATGAATACTTATTTAAGAAAATACTTTATGAATATCAATTATTGGGTAAAAATAAGGGATTGTTTTTAACTATTGTAAAAACTGTAGAATCAGGTCTGTGTTACTGATCTGGGTGTACACTGTTTGCAACGGTGTAAAAATGTGTCAATATCAAGTAAGATTAACCCTTCACACATCAACATTAACCCTTTCCTCCATAGGCTATTTTTAGACCCAACCTCTTTGAATCAATCTACTCAAAAGGAGCATTTACTAGACAAAAGTAAAATTTTAGAATTTTGTAGTTTGAAACCATTGTGATAAATAGAGAATTTGCTCCTATAGGAGCAAATGCTCTATTTATCACAATGGTTTCAAGAAGTGGTTATTACAGAGGCGTAGAAAGGCATATATATGGAGGAAAGGGTTATGAATATTCATGTAAGAAATAACAAAATCATGAATATTAATTAGATTCATATTTATAATGACACATTCATGAACATATGAATATATGATATTTGAATGACTCTGATCAGACAGCTCCTATAGGAGCCATCTAATTTAGATCTATACTGTTTGCAAAGGTGGTGAAGGACATATCCATGAGGTTATGGTCACATCACACAGATATCAATAATGTTCCTTACCAGCAGATCTGGCCATGACCCTGTTCATAATCTCCTGAATTTTTCTGTCTGCTTCAGATGTCCTGAATGGAAATAATATATGTCAATCATTTAACCCTTTTCCAGTATTATGAATATTAATTACATGTAGATTATTTTTAACAATGGCTAATGAATACAGAACATTTTGGCTTTGGCAGAAACTGTAGAATCAGATCTATATCACACCATAGGCAAATAGAGCAGACCCTGATCAGATGGCTCCTATAGGAGCCATCTGATTTGGATCTATTCTGTTTGCAAATGTGTGAAAAGGCGTTTATATGAGGGGAAAGGGTTAAATAAATAATTACCCATTGTGCAGAACAGCGCTTCATATAACTAGACTGTCGCAGGACAGCAAAGCTCGCCTATTGTAGACCTTGTCTACAAAGATGAAGTCCAAAATGTTTTTCTATTTTAACTGAACTACATCAATGTTAAACCTACTGGCAAACTGTATTCATAATACCAGCTACCTATGGCAAGTATTTCATGTTGTATTAGTGCATCTAAACACTTACTCCAAAACTTTAACCTTGAGATTTCAGCCCAAAAAGCTAAGTCCAAAACAGGTGAAATTTGGACTTATTAAATTTTAACTACACTATATCAATGTTCAACACACAGGGAACCTCCATTCCAAATATCAGCTTTCTAGGGTACATATTTCATGTAGTATTAGTGCATTTCAACACTTACTCCAAAACTTTAACCTTCCTATTTCAGCCCAAAAAGCTAAGTCCAAAACAGGTGAAATTTGACTAAAATTAAATTTTATTTTAAATTTTAACTACACAACATCAATGTTCAACACACTGGGAACCTCCATATCAAGTATCAGCTTCCTAGGGAAAATATTTCATGTAGTATTAGTGCATTTCAACATATACCCCAAAACTTTAACCAAAAGCCAACGCCAACGCCAACGCCGACGCCGACGCCGACGCCGACGCCGACGCCGAGGTGATTCCATAAGCCCCCCTATTCTTCGAATAAGCGAGCTAAAAAGTTAGGCTAAATATTCATTTAATTTTTCCATCAAGACCATAGTTGTAACTTCTCATTAGAATGGACTCAAATAGATGATTCTAATGAACTATTCATTAGAACATACTCAAAGAGATGATTCTAAGATGGTACTCAAATTTTCACAAAAATGTGACCACAATTCAATATTGAATTGACTTTAACCCATAATTACCTCATAGATATTATAAAAGAACTTATAACTTTATGAATATTCATTAATTGAATTTTTATAATGGCAAATGAACAAGGGACTTTTTTTTGCAATTTTAGAAACTGTAGAATCAGACGTTATATTATTCCCTAAGCAACCAGAGCAGACCCTGACCATAAGTTGTCTGAACTGGGTCTGCTCTGTTTGGAAAGGAGTGAAGAGGCATCTCTGTCAAATAAAGGGTGGAAACAGGGAAACAATGTTGTGTACCTGCTGCAAGGAGACAATTTGAATGAGTAGTTACTCGCAAAAATGAGTTTGGTGAAGACATAAGAACTGAGCTGCTTAACCCTTACAGTGCAGGACACAAGTCACTTATGTCCTTTGCAAACAGTGTAGACCCAGATGAGAGGGCTCCTAGAGGAGCCCTCTCATCAGGGTCTGCACTGTTTGTCATGTAAAACTTTTCTTTAGAAAATTCCCTTAATATCCACCATAAGCTTGACCTGTTTGAATTTTGGAATAGTCCATTTAAAATTCAGCATTGTAACAGTTAAATGCTCCTTTTATTTGGAGCTCTGGTTGAAGGATATTCCATTTATCTCTTAAAAATAATTTGGATCATATTTTATCATTTCATATTCTGTTCTGTTGTCATATAAAGTTAACAAAATATTTCAAAGGGAAATTATGAAGGCAAAGGCTATGCTAAACACAAAGAAACAATGTTGCAAAGCATAAGGGAAAAAATCTCATTCTGTAATTATTTTGACAGCAAAAAGTTATATGGACTACCAGGTGATATTTTTTCTATATGATCAGCTTAGTACACCCTTTACTCCATAAATAGTAATGCTCATATGGCATCACGAATGCTAATTGGATGAATTTTTATCACTTTACATAAATATTCATGGAGTAAAGGGTTAAACACGCACTACAGTGGCAGTAAAAGCCTACCGTGTAATAAGCTACCTTTGCCCATTGCAAATAGTGCTGACTCAAATCAGCCATAAAATTTGAAAAACAGCGATCTGATTATGGTCTAACACTGTTTGTGGCAGAAGTGAACACTGAACACAATAATTTAGGTTACCATATTTACTTTAATGAATATTCGTTGAAGATATAGTCTATACTATTGAATTTGTCAAAGTTTGTTCAGTCTAAATATTTAACCCTTACAGTGTGGGACATGAGCTCACTAATGTCCTTTGCAAACAGTATAGACCCAGATGAGAGGGCTCCTAAAGGAGCCCTCTCATCAGGGTCTGCACTGTTAGTCATGTTAAAATACTTTCCTTTACAAAAATCCCTAAATATTCACTGTAGGCTTGACCTGTTTGAATTTTGGAATAGTCCATTTGAAAATTCAGCATTGTAAGGGTTAAGAGACCTATGGTATTTCCACAGCAGCTAGGGATCATTAGACTGGCTGAAAATTAAAAACTAAATTTCCTCTACTGGTCATTAAATCCGATTAACAGCAAAAGCTGAGATTTCACTGTCATAATTATTATACTCATTAACTGTTTACATCATATAGACACCATTTAATGCTTTAACAAGCAGAGTAGACCAAGATCAGACAGCTCCTATATACAGCCTGTCTGATCTGGGTTTACTCTGTTTGGAAATACCAGAAAATGCGTCTCTATGAGATAAAGATTTTAAAAATGACAGCTTAAACCCATTACTCTATGAATATTCATAAAAGAAATAATGACATCGTGAATATTAATTAGATTAATTTTTATAATGGCACATTATAACACAGGAATTTTGGACATTGCAGAAACTGAAGAATAAGATTTATATAATTTCATTAGTAAACAGAGCAGACCTTGATCAGACGGCTCCTACAGGAGCTGTCTGATCTGAGTCTACTTTGTTTGGCAAAGGTGTAAAAACCGTATTTATGGAGAAAAAGGTTAAAGATTTCAGTTGAGTGCATCATTTTAGAACTTCCAGACTATAGATAATCTTGCCTATTCTACTCTAGCCTAAATAAATATCACCCATATAGCTTCAAGCTAATCCTAAATCTAATGAATATTTATGTAAAAATAAGAATTAGATATATATTACTTAGTTAAATGTTTACAATGGCATAGGAAAAAGGAAATTTTGTTCAAGACAAAACTTGAAGAATCAAATCTATATTATTCCATAAGCAAAGAGAGCAGATTCTGATAAGACAGCTCCTACAAGAACCATAACTCTGTGAAAAATCATCCAACGAAAATGTTGCAATGATATGTGCATCTCCTGTTGTTTTAGATTCTGTCAGTAGTTGCAGAGAAATAGTGCAGACATAAAAAACCAACAGATAGACATAGGGACGGGCAGAAGGACCAAACGACATAATGACTCTTATATACCGTCTTTAACCCATTCCCTAATAAACTATTTTTAGACCCAACCGCCTTCAATAAATCTACTGAAAAGGAATATGTACTACGCAAAAGGAAAAGTTTAGAATTGTATAGTTTTTAAACAATTGTGATAATGGAGCTCCTATGGAGCAAATGCTCTATTTATCACAATGGTTTCAAACAAGAGCCGCATGCGGCGCCAATGCTCATCTGATTTGGTGCTTGTCCACTAAAAAAATAAAGGGCCATAACTCCAAAATTTTGAAATCATGAGTAATGGTTCTTATGTAAGGGCCTTCCCCTCAATGAGATCTACCCACCTATGAAGTTTCATGTTGATACCTCTTATACTTTTTGATTAATAAGCTACATTAAAGTCTTTGCATGCCGCCGCCGCCACCAACAACAATGCCTACAACAATGTCAATGACCCAGTGATTCGAAACAGACAAGCTAAAATGACTCTAACTGAGGCATGAAAAGGCATCAGTATGAGGGAATGGATTAAACTTTGTGACGGTAAAATGATTGCAGGATACAATGATAATTGTGTAAAATTGTGACATATTGGGTGTACAACATTCAAGGTCATAACGCATGCATGTGCTACAAGTGCTAAATGTGCTACAGTACATACAATCTCAGAGGTCCCGATAAGATGCATATATTGAAAACATTTTCGGGAAACTCTCCTTCAGTTCTTCATCAAACCCTATGCTGTGACCACTCTTTAGAATTTTCTTTTCGAGACGATTCTAAAGAGTGGTCATAACATAGACTTTGTTGGAGAAATGACAATTTTAGGATTTGAATATGCATTTTATCTGTTGCTCTGTAATCTATTCACTAAATCTACAATCATGCAACTTACAAATCAAGGGCTTAGTGCAAACCAAAGTGATTATATATTCTCAGAGTGCCAGAGAAGATGCGTAAATTAAAACATTTTCAAGAATAATGTCTTTATTTCTCCATCAAACTCTATGCTATGACCAATCTTTAGAATAATCTCTTCGAGACGATACTTAAAAATTGGTCACAGCATAAGGTTTGGTGTTGAAAAGACAATTGATGATTTCCTTTGTAACCAGTTTGGATCCATATGACCTACTGAGTAGCTTACTATCACATAGGCATCCAAACTGTTGTTTCAATTGTGTTTTGAACATGAATGAAAAAAAAAATTCAAACATTTAGGCTGACAACAACTTAACATTTGATGAATAGTTAAGATGTGTGAGATAATCTCCATCTTTTAACCCTTTCCTCCATAAATACACCTTTCTACACCTTTGCAAACAGAGTAGACCCAGATGGAGGCGTTTGATCAGGGTCTGCTTTGTTTACTTATGATATAATATAGATACAATTCTATAGGTTCAAACAGTCCTTTTTAATTTAAATAATATTCATGACGTCATTATTTCTAACATAAATATTCATGGAGGAAAATCCTATGTACTGACCACTCTTTAGAATCGTCTCAAACCTTTGTAAACAGACTGAACCCAGATCAGACAGCTCCTGGGGGAGCTGTCTGATCTGGGTCTACTATATTTGCAAAAGCATGAAAATGCATTTATATGAAGCATTAAAAGTGGTAACAACACAGGGTTTGGTAGAGATATTATGATTTTAGAGTTTGAAAAACGCCCTGTTATCTATGACTTTGGTTTTATAAAGGCACTAGAAAGTATCTACTTACACCTGCTGTCTTTAAAAACAAATAAAGAAATTTTCTTATTACAAATGTATCATACAAAGAATTCATATCTAAATATTTTAACAAATGAAATTCATTATTTAGTAAAACAATATTTCCTTTATTTTGTATGATATTTCCAAACAACACAATACAATAACACACAATGACAGGGTTCCCACAAAACAGAAAAAATAAAATTCCCTGACTTTTCACTGACTTTTCCCTGTCCGAATTTCAATTTTCCCTGACCCCATGTTAACAGATTAAGTTTAAATGGTCATCTATGAGCATGATCAATAAATGTTGGCCTCCGTCCTCCCCATCAGCAAATCCTTACCACCTCTCTCTTTATGACAACTATATATACAGCAGTAGTGTTTTGATCATTTTAGAAAAAAATGTTTTTGACTTTTTCATATTTAATTGCTCAATATTGAATGTAACATGCAGGATGCCAAATATGTCCTAATATGCACCCAAAGTATAAAGCATCTTGAATCTTTTCTACCTCTCTTAACCCTTCCCTCCATGATTTTTTATTAGAGACTCCATCTACTATGAATATATAATTAAGTAAAATTTTATTTTTTTAAAGCAAAGTTAAGAAATATTTTGGCAGTAGACTACAGTAAAAACTCAGATTTATGATATTTTTCTATGCAAACAGAGTAGACCCTGATCAGGCAGCTCCTACAGGAGCTGCCTGATATGGGTCTATTCTGTTTGCAAAGGTGATAAAATGTGTATCTATGGTAGAAATGGTTAATCTTTCAGTTTTTCTGTGTAAGCTTAATTTTAAAATAGTATGTCATACAGTCTGTAAGACACTGATACAGCATGCTATTAAAATGGGGTCAAAATTGGCCCCGCCCCAGGGCTGGCTAGTTTTCTATAGAAACACATGGTGAAAACTTTGAAAATATTCTCCTCTGATTCTCTGTTGAGCGATATCAGGGCCTTTCAGGCCCTCTTGTTTTGCAATATAATCAAAATTTTGCATCACTTGGGATGTTTTTCCCAAATTGGGAAAAATAGGTCCTTTTAATGGGTCTATGTAGATGCCAGAAAAGGGTCTACATTTTCACTGTTTTCATAATAGCAGACCAAATATTGCTGTCCTTACAAGTGAAGACAGTACAGTAGTATGTCGAATATCTAGCACCGCTGCCCAGCCTGTCCTAACAAGTGAAGACACTACAGCATAATGTCCAATATCTAGCATTGCTGCCCTATTCTAGTACTGCTGTCAAAATGGATGCTGGAGCCTTGCAGAGGTGCCAGAATTCTCCAATGATTTTGTTTTAACAGACTTCATGACAGATAAGCTATAAAATTTAGATGCAAATTATACAAAGCTAATCAAAGATGTATAAAGATGTTCTCTTTGATTTTATGGCTGAATGCATGTAACAAAAATGTGACGTGTATTTTGACATGATAATCTTTGAAAAAGGCCCTTAATGGTCAAAATATTAGATCAGAGCAATTAAAGTATTCATGTATAAAGATGTTTGGTTTAGTCAAAATTGAAGAAACTGCCTTAGCCTTTTATTTTCATTCTTTCTCCTTTTTTGACATATTTCCTCAGCCCTCGTCCTTTGGTTCCAAAATTCCCTGACTTTTCCCTGACTTTTGCCAAATTTCAAATTTCCCTGACCAATTAAAAAATTCCCTGACTTTTCCCTGACCTTGAAAAAAAATCTTTTTTCCCTGACTTTTCCCTGTCCGTGGGAACCCTGAATGATATTGCAGTAGGTTCAATAACATATGAACTCTTAAGCTTTCACAGAGTTTTAAGCAAAGAACAGAGAATTCCACTACCTTCAATAAATCTGCAATGTGATAATCTGTGGCTTGTTGTAAATGGAAGAAATATTTCAACATCTTCATTCTGAAGCCAAATATAAACTATATCAATATGTAATTAGGCTCTTAAAAAGCAATTTGTTTCAACAGTAATGCCTTTAACCCATTCTCTCATAGGCTATTTTAAGCTCTATCCTCCTTGTATATATCTACTGAAAAGGAGCATTCACTAGAAAAAAAGGAAACTTTAGAATTGTGTAGTTTTTAAAACATTGTGATGAATAGAGCATTTGCTCATATGGAGCAAATGCTCTATTTATCACAATGGTTTCAAAAAGTAACCTTTATAGAGGTGTCAAAAGGCATCAATATGAGGGAATGGGTTATTTTCATGATTAATCTTTCTTAATACAAAGCAGATGACTTACTGTCCTGTGCGAGATTGACTGCGGAGGGAGGCAATGATCTCATCAACTGTTCTCTCTGTCCTAGGACCTTCCTTGTGTTCTTCTTCCTTCTTTGCTTTTCCAGTTTTATCTGAAAGTTATGATGACAATAAACAGAGATTAAAGAGAGATTAAAGGAAGACCTGTTTTAACCCTTACTTGACAGAGATCCATTATTAATCATTTGTAAACTGAGTAGACTCAGATCAGGACCTGCTTTATTTGCTTATGAAATAATACAGAGCTGATTCTACAATTTCTGCCGAGGTAAAAGATTTGTTTGTTCATAATGCCAAGGCAAAAGATTTCCTTTTTTTGTACATGAAAGTTCATCAGTTATAGAACAAACATTGGGATCTAAATAAGCAGGTGACTGCTTAATGCAGGAAAAAAGTAATGCAGAAAGCTCTAAAAGTGGTCACTTCAAAATGGTTTAACTGTACATGTAGGAGTCATCTGGTCAGGGTCTGCTCTGTTTGCTCAATTTGTCTTCTACAGTTCCTGCCATGTTTAAAATTTCCCTGTTCATAATGCCATTATAAAACTTCGGCTAATAAGATCTAATTGTTTCATTACATGATGTCTCCCTAACAAAACAGATTCAGACCCAGCTTAACCCTTTCCCTGTTCTGTGTTTATTCCAAATATAAATACCTGAATATATAACTGAATATTCATGGAAAAATAGCTATAATTCTAACAAATTCCATGAACAAACAGAGCAGACCTTGATCAGGGTCTACTCTGTTTGCAAATGCATTAAAAGGCTGTGTATAAGGGAAAGGATTAAGGTGGTGAGATAGTTTAGCCCCAGATATCTAAAAAATCATGTTTAAAACTACCTAGAGTCATTTTTTCTGAGCCCAGTTGGTTAGTTATATTAATTTATTTGATTATTTATCAGAAACATCGATAATCCTATCAAAACCGACATATAAAATCTATTTAAATGTGCCGGTTTGAATTTTTTCAAACAGCGATTACAAAGTTATCTTTTGGACTAAACTTACTGTAATTAGCCAATATGTGAATCATTAGCATACCCAGGGAACAGTGTCACAGATTTTTTATAAAACACTCCGTTTGGGAGTTGCGCAATATTTTAGTTTTAAGACCCCTAAAATTCTGCCTCCCGCTACGTTTCTTTTGATTTTAGACGATCAAAGCAAGATATAAAAAAAACTGTGACACGGATCCCTGGCTGAGACAATGCTCTTTGATATGCCGCAAACCGCGTATAATTCGGACATAAATTACAGAAGTTATCGTTGTTTGAAAAAGCCAACTTCTTTAAATTTGCATCTGTCAAAAACATGAAAAGGAATAGAAAGACCCCCATTGTGTTGCGTAATCTTATAATTATCTATAGCTTTCAATCAAATTTATATCCAACGGAGAGCTTATAATATGTGTGATATTTTCCACTAAGCTCCTCCCTCTTTCTTCCATCCGATCAATTAAAAAAGCTGATTTAATTGCCGTTTTCCCATAAATCACCCATCAGAAAGCTTATCTAGTCATGGGGCCTACATAGTTTGAGGCTACCGAGAGGGAAATGCGGATAAATAGCCTAGGTACCCCTGATAAGCCTTCCTCGTAAATGGCTGACTGGCTAAGTCAAAGAAAAGCTAGATGGTAATAAAGTAAAAGGGGTTTATACGTTTTTTGTGGTATATTTTATGGTATTTCGTTAATGCAATGGATAAAAGAGACTAATGTCTATTCATTAATGCAAAAATATAAAAATTGATATTTTTGTGATTCTAACAGGAATCTTAAACAGCTGCATTACATTCCGTCTGATTAGGGTCTTTTCTGTTCACTAAGGGGTATATTAGATATGATTCTATACTATTTGGCAAAGCTTTGTATTCATTTGTTTAATTAACAACATGAGAAAAATAATTAATAGTTACATATAATGGGTGGAGCCTGACATGAATATTCATCCAGTAATGGGTTAACATCAAGTCTACAGTCAGTCTAGTTTTTGCTATGCTGTGGCTTATTTGCCTATCATTGAACATTACAAAATCATCCTACCTTTGCCTTTCTTTGCCTCCTTTTTGACATCCTTCTTCCTTGGCGACCTTTTCCGCATCTTGTACACCGGCTCCGCACCAGGAGATGAAATCTTCTTCGCCTCGTCAAGCATGTCCTTTACAGATCGAGCCTTAAATACAATAATCTAAAGTAAAATCTCTACAAAGAAACACTTAGTGAATAAACATGTGGGTTTTATAGCATTAACCCATTACCTCATAGGCTATTTTTAAATCCAACCACTTTGAATGAATCTACCTAAAAGGAGCATTAACTAGAGAAAAGGAAAATTTTAGAATTTTGTAGTTTGAAACCATTGTGATAAATAGAGCATTTGCTACTATGGGAGAAAATGCTGTATTTATCACAATGGTTTCAAGAAGTGGTTATTACAGAGGCATAGAAAGGAAAGGCGTATTTATGGAGGAAAGGGTTAAAGTAATGCACAAGTTTGTCTGTCTAAATACTTAGGGTATTTAATATTGTCTGCAAAAGATGTCCTATGTTGCAGTTCTCAATGTTAAAGTCTTTCTTCCATTTTTTATCAAAAATACAATCAGATTATCAACAGTTTTGACCCTGATGAGATGCCGAGTTACTGTGTCTCATCTCTATTCAAACTATTTGCAATATTTGTTATATGAATGTCACCTCTAGTGTACAATGAGTTATCCCTTTCTCTTATAAAAATGCCTTTTCACACATTTGCAAACAGAGTAGACCCAGATCAGACAGCTCCTATAGGAGATGTCTGATCAGGGTCTGCTCTGTTTGCTTTAGACATAATCATGATATAGATCTGATTCTACAGTTTATGTTAAAGCAAAATATTTACTTGGACGTTTTACATTATAAAATTTGAGCTAATCAATATTCATGTTGTCATTATTCCATACATAAATATTGAACAAGAAAAGGGTTAACAATGCAAGCCCTCATCGGACCTTTCATATGAGCGTAACTTTGTATCTACACTACAAATCCCTCAGAACAGTTTCTTTGAATGTCATAACCCTTAACCTAATGAATATTCAAGTGTGAAATAATGACTGTATGAATCTTAATGAATTCATAAAATGGCACTATGAGTATTTCATCATGGCACAACCTGTATATTATTCCATGTGCAAACAGAGCAGACACTGAAAAGACGGCTCCTACAGGAGCCATCTGATCTTGGTCTACTCTGCAAAAGCATTTATCCTTTACTTCATAAAATACGCCTTTCTACACCTTTGCAAACAGAGTCTGATCAGGCTCTACTCTTTTTGCTTATGAATAACAACAGATCTTACTCTACTGTTTTACCTTTACCAAAAACTCATGTGTACATATGCCATTATAAAAATTCAGCTAATATATCTAATAAATATTCATGATGTCATTATTTCTTACATGAATGGCCATGGACTAAAGGATTACAAGGCAGTCCAAAGGACAGCTATATCCCCCACCGCCGCCACCTAAATTAAGACATTGACCTTAAGGTGATACAATGGGTTTTAACGTGGTTGACATTCAACCTTCCAGTTGTTAAGAAAATAGGACGCGGAAACAAATATAATGGAAACTGAAGGTAAGAACACGACTTTCAAATGTGACCTTGACCTTGAGCCGACATGACAGCCACATGTGTTCTGCACATCATCTCAATTCGGTTAATATTTGACTCAAGTTTTATGAAAATCCTTCAAATGGTTTAGAAGATATGGAGCGGACACGAAATGTAATGGAAATTGAAGATTAAATCACTTGGCCTTCAAATGTGACCTTGACCTTGAGCCGACATGACTGCCACATATGTTCTGCACATTGTCTCAACGTGGTTAACATTTGAGGCAAGTTTCTTGAAAATCCTTCAATGGGTATAGGAGATAACGAAACTATAATGGAAATTGAAGGTAAGAACACTTGATCTTCAAATGTGACCTTGAACTTGAGCCGACATGACTGGCACATGTGCTCTGCACATCGTCTCAATTTAGCTAACATTTAACTAAACTTTTATGAAAATCCTTCAAAGGCTTTAGAAGATATGGAGCGGACACGAAAATGTAACGGAAATTAAAGGTTAGAACACTTGACCTTCAAACGTGACCTTGACCTTGAGCCAACATGACTGCCGCATGGGTTCTGCACATCGTCTCAATTCATTTAATATTTGACTTAAGTTTTATGAAAATCCTTCAAAGGGTTTAGAAGATATGGAGCGGACACAAAAATGCAATGGAAATTGAAGGTTAAAACCCTTGACCTTCAAATGTGACCTTGACCTTGAGCCGACATATCTGCCACATATGTTCTGCACATCGTCTCAACTTGGTTAACATTTGAGGCAAGTTTCTTGAAAATCCTTCAAGGGGTATAGGAGATATGGAGCGGACACGAAATTGTTACGGACAGACGGACAGACGGACGGACATGCTAACAAATGGGTAGTTGTGTGACTTTTTCCTTTGATCTTTTCTTGTGTGACTAGTCCCACAAGAAAAACTATTTTTGGCTCTAACTTTGGAAAAGAATGATCTGGAAGCTAACCCTAACCCTAACCCTATGTCCCGCAACTGGCCAGGTTAATGTCACAAGAAATGGCCAGGTTAATGTCACAAGAGATGGCCAGGTTAATGATTTTACTTGTGGGACTAGTTAGAAAAAGTCACACAACTACCCTTTGGTGAGTGCGGACGGACGGACAGACGGACAGACAGACAGAGGCCATTCCTATAACCCCCCTCCGCTATGCGGTGGGGGATAAAAAGTCATCAAAGGGTTACTATGAGGTAATGGCTTAACCTTTTCCTTCATATAAATGCGTTTTCACGCATTTGCAAACAGAGCAGACACAGAGGGTCTGCTCTGTTTGCTTATGTAATTTGATTGATCTGTGTTTTTAGTTACTAAAATGGCTACAATGTCACACATTCCATATTTCATTATAACTATTTGGTCCATGAATATTCAGTAAGTATCAAAATTTGAAATAACATAGAACAGGGAAAGGGTTAAGGAATAACAATGGAATGACAAAGGGTTGCAACAACTACTAACAGCACTAGACAAGGCTCCACTCTCTCTGCCATCCTCTGGTGGAGCTGTTGGGATCAGTAGCTCCTTCTCACCCTGGGCCCCAACTGCAGTTTGAACATCGTCTGTGTCAATGGCAGCAATAGCATCATCATACTTCCTGTAGTCTTCCTCTCCTGGCAATGTCATCTCACGGCTGCTTAGGGATGATCGCAGACTTTTAACACTTCTACCTGTAATGGATTGCAAGTATGGTGTGATGGATTGCAAGTATGGTGTGTTAGACTTTTCCATAATAAAAATGCATTTTCACACCTTTGCAAACACAGTAGATCCTGATCAGATGGCTCCTGTAGGAGCCGGCTCCTGTAGGAGCCATCTGATCAGGGTCTGTTCTGTTTGCTTATGAAGTTCTAACTGATCTGACTCTACATTTTCTACTACTACCGAAAAATCATTTGTACATGTGCCATTATAAAAATTCAGCTATTAATTATTCATGATGTTATTTCTCACATGAATATTCATCAAGGAAAGGGTTATCCTTTTACCTGATGAATATTAATGGCAGTCTCCTACCATCATGAATATTAATCAACTAATTGTCTTACATTTTGTTTGCAAAACAAGTGAATACATTTCTATGAGAACATGTAGTACCAAATAAGATTTAAGATATTCTACAAGCAAACAGAGCAGACCCAAATCAGACAACTCCTTTGCAATGTGTAAAAAGCACCTCTATAGGAACATTCTGATCAGCGTCTGCTCTGTTTGTTCATGGAATTATGAAGATCTGATTCTACAGCTTTTGTCATGGCCAAAATATAGCAATAATCCCATATTTAAAAATCATCACAATGTCATTATTTCTGTATATGGTCATGAGCAATTTGAAATGTGTAAAGGGTTCATCTTGAAGGGTTGACCCAATGAATATTCACAAAAGAAATAATAACATCATGTACAGGAAAAAAACTGAATCCGATCTATATTATTTCATAAGCAAACAGAACTGACCCTGATCAGATGGCTGCTACTGGGGCGATCTGATCTTGGTCTCCTCTGTTTGCAATGGAGTGAGGGGTGCATCAAACTGTGTAGGCTCCTTAAGGATCTTGGTTTACAAAGCATCCAAATAAAGTGTTAACCCTTTCCTTGTTCTATGTTTATTCCAAATTTCAATACCTACTGCATAGTCATGGATAAAATAGTGATAGTGAAATATGGCAGGTGGAACATCGTAGCCATTTTAGAAACTAAAGAAACAGACCTTTCAAATTCCAATAGCAAACAGAGTAGACCCTGATCCTATAGGAGCCGTCTGATCTGGGTCTGCCCTGTTTGCAAAAGTACAAAAACATGTTTCTATAAAGGAAAGGGTTAAAGATGTAGACCAATTTGTTTCTAATGTAAAACGTTAAATGCAATTTTGAATCACAGATTGACACATATGGAAAGTAATGAGGCTTACCATATCTGCGTTTCAATGTGGAAATTGGAGCCTGCTTAGGCGGCCGAACTGCAAAAGCGACCTTGATTGAAGTGCCTTCAGATCCCAGGATGGCAGGCTTCTTTTTGGGCTCTGTAATTTCATCCTTAAATTCTTCTAGTTCTACTGCTTCCAATGGAACATCTAGCTCATCTGGGGTGCCGGGAGTAGCTGGTCTTGCCATGTTAGCCTGTATGAGAGTTAATAAGAATCTCTTTAAATTGAAAAATCAAAGGATGTTCAATTCTGAAATTTTAAGGTCAGGTAGTAGCTTAATGCAGGACAGTTTTATCTTGGTCTGCACTATTTAACTGTGCTTGTCTGGATGAATATTTAGCGTAAGTATAGTAAAAAGTCCAATGTTTGTCGCTTCATACCTCTTCAATTTCCTCAATGGCTGGATCTCGAACCTGGGTAACCGGTTTCCCTTCCATCACAACCTGTAGACCTGGCACATCAGCACTGTTAAAAAAATAGTAAAATAAAAAAAAAATGTGTTATGTAGCAGTGAGTATCAACTTAATTTGGATTCATATTGAAAATAAAATATGGTTATTTTTTTTATATGTTCTTATTTGTCTGTGCTCTCAACCCTTTAGCTGATGAATATTCATGTAAGAAATTGCAAACATAATGAATATTTATAAGCAGATTGTTTATAATGATACATGAACACAGGATTTATCACCATAGCAGAAACTGTAGAGTCATATCTATATAATTCCATAAACAAACAGCAGACCCTGATCAGAGGGCTCCTAGAGGTTTGTCATTCAGAAGTATTCCCTTTCATACTGTTAGAATGGATTCTCTTGTTAAACATTTGATAATTCAAAGGGTTTTTATGTAAATTCTGTTCTACCAATTTTCACATTTGGCTTAACCCTTTACTCCATAAATACACCATTCTACGCCTTTGCAAACAGAGCAGACCCAGATCAGACTGCTCCTACAGAAATATGTACAACATGATCATTATACTAATTCACTTAGATAAAATTATATGTCTACAAGAAACCTCTTACCAAGACCTGTTCGGCAAAACCCCAAGGCTTGTCACTCTTGCCTTTTGCATTTCTGAAATGGATGATCAACAGGTTAAATAAAATCTTACACCAGTGTAATTCATCACATTCTTGTTGTTGTTCTGACTTTCCAATTTTCTACATCCATTTTCTAGAAACATTTTTATTCTAAATGTCTGACAGTGGTGTTGCTTTGCTGTTTTGTGTTGTTTTTAGGTGATGTAGGAGCTTTCCCCAATGTTAAATAAAAGTTTACTTTCCTATCAAAATACCTAAAGAACAAAATGTGGTCTACAAGATGAACTTTTTTCTCAAAAGTGTGGCTTAATTGGGTTTTTTTCATAGGTCCTATTTCATGAGAAAACAAAATGTTGCATTGTCAGAGTTAATTTTTTTCATTCTAGTTGTACAAATCAGTGCTAATTTGCTAGGAAGTGGTTTTAACCCTTTCCTGGTTCAATATTCATGTAAGAAAAACTGACATCATGAATAATAATTTGATTAATTTTTATAATGACATATTTACAGGACATTTTGGCTTGGGCAGAAACTGTAGAATCAGATCAGTATTATACCATAAGCAAACAGAGCCGTCAGATCTGGATCTACTCTGTTTGCAAAAGCATGAAAATTGTTTATATGAAGAAAAGGGTCCAAAGGTGTGTCCTAGATCCAAATCTAAATTAGAATAAACATGTACTGGTTCTGTGTGACTGTCTTACAAAGACAAGCTACATGTAAACAGTTCTTGCCTTAATCCAACAGGACTAGCTTTTTATAATCATTTGTAACTTTAGATTTAAATGCTGCTAGTGTATTACATGTAGTTATCCCTTCAACTAATAATCCCATCTTTTTTACGCTATTGCAGACAGAATAGATCCAGATCTGACAGCTCCCATGGAAGCTGTCCAATTAGTGTTTGCTCTGTTTGCTAATATGTTAAGGAATTTATTCTCTATTCACCATGGCAATAAATTTTCTTATTTTCTATTTTTTAATACAAGTACATGTACATAGAATAATTAAATAAGTTATTACTCTAAACCTTTTACTCCATGAATATGGCATGCCTTTTAATGCCTTTGAACACAAGGTAGACTCAGATCAGATGTTTCCTGCAAGGCCTGTCTGATCAGGGTCTGCTCTGTTTGCTTATCAAACTAGAAAATTGTGTCTGTAAGACACAGCAATGCCTCCATGGTGGTGCTTGCCTAGCTTCACTTAAAATTCATTTGACCTTGACCTTAGGCTTGCGGGCAGCATGAGCTGGGTGCGCAATGAAAGTATTGACGGTGTTTAATGTGTATATGCAATTCCATGCCAATAGCTATAGTAGTTAGTGAGATATAAGACAATGAAAAAACTGTGACAACCAACTGCAGATAAAAGCCAAACACATGGACGGACGGGCGGATGGACGGAGAGACGGACGGACAGGTGCAAAACATAATGCCCCTGACTATCGTTAAAGGGGGCATAAAAACGTAGATCTGATGCTACAGTTTCTTCCATAGCCACATCATAAAATAACCCTTTACCCTTTCCCCGATAAATATGCCTTTCTACGCCTTCGAAAACAGAGTAGACCCAGATCAGACAGCTCCTTTAGGAGCCGTCTGATCAGGGTCTGCACTGTTTGCTAATGATATAATATAGATATGATTTTACATTTTCTGTCATGGCCAAAATTCCTGTGCCTATGTACTATTACAACAATGGATCTATTCAATAATCATGGTGCCATTATTTCTTACATGAATATTCATGCAGTAAACAGTTCATATCTGCTAGGTATCTGGTTACTGGAAGAATACGACATACCTTGAGTAGTCACAGTGTCCTCCCTCGCATATGGAAACTTGTTCATCTTGCCTTCAACTAGGTTCTTTGGCTGTCCGAACTTGTCTAAGGGATTGTAAGGGGGTATGTTCGGTATTAACATAAACGTTGGTGCCTGAAAATTATATCAGGAACAAGTGTGGCATATCACTTTAACCCTTTACGCCATAAATATGCATGTTAATGCATGCAAACAGGGTAGACCCAGATCAGATGGCTCTGTTTGCTTGTGGAATGATACAGATCTGGTTCTACAGTTTCTGGCCAAATGTTTGAGCGTTCAGATGTCATTATCAAAAATCCAACTAATTAATATTTATGATGTCAGAATATCTTACATGAATACATGTTAAATCTACAATGTCAAATTTGTTTGAATAGGAAACTACTGTACTATATATTTATACATGTATACATGTATTTCTGCTTTGTAAACAATGTAGACTCAGATCAGACAACTCATGTAAGAGCTGTCTGACTAGGGTCTGCTCTGTTTGCTTAAATAAATTTACAGATCAGATTCTACAGTCTGCCATGGCAAAGTATCCCTTTTCATATTATGCAATTTCATTAATTCAATTAACCCCTTCCCTGGTCTATTTTAGGTCCAATTTTCAATACCCACTGAATATTCATAGACAAAATAGCCATAATGAAATATGGAAGGTGAAACATTGTAGCCATTTTAGAAACAGGTAATGAAAATCCATTAACAAACACCAGAGCAGACCCTGATCAGACGGCTCCTCTAGGATCTGGGTCTATTATGTTTGCAAATGTGTTTCATGTTTATATGAGGGAAAGGGTTAATTGTTAATAAAGCCATTCATTCTGAAAAAAAATATTCACTTGTAACTATGGACCTATGTAACTACATTACCTTTGGTTTCATGGCTAGTAAGTCGTCATGGAAAACTGGCTCCAAATTCATCCTCTTGCGAAGTCTTCTTGGGATGAATGCAGGTCTCAACCTCCTGAATAAGTTATTGATAGTATAGTAAAAAAAACTCTAAACAGTAAAGTAATAAATTTATGAATAAACATGTGTGTCTTTAAAAGCAGGTGGTTGCTTAACCCTTTCCCTCATATAAAAGATTTTTCACACCTTTGCAAACAGAGTAGACCCAGATCAGACAGCTCCTGTAGAAGCCATCTGATCAGGGTCTGCTCTGTTTGTTTATGAAATTAATATATATCTGATTTAACCCCTTCCCTAACATAAATGCCTTTTAATGTTTTTGCAGACGGAGTAGACCAAGATCAGATCAGGGTCTGCTCTGTTTGTTTGTGAAATTATAATAGATTTGACTCTACATAGTTTCTAACAATACCTAAAAATACTGTGTATGTATGCCATCATGAAAAATAAGCTAATATATACTCATGATATCATTATTTCTTACATGATTATTCAACAGGGAAAGGGTTATGCCTTTACTCCATAAGTACGTCTTTCTACGCATGTGAAAACAGAGTAGACCCAGATCAGATGGCTACTGTAGGAGCCATCTAATTAGGGTCTGCTCTGTTTGCTTATGAAATAACATAGATATGATTCTACAGTGTCTGCCATGGCCAAAAATTCCTGTGTCTATGAGCTATCATAAAAAATTAATCTAATTAATATTTACGATGGCATTGTTTCTTTCATAAATATTTATGAAGTAAAGGGTTAAGACATATATTCTCCTAACCACCTTTTAACCTATGAAAGAAATCCTATACGATCCTATTATTTATCAAATGTTCATCCAATTATAGGAACAGAGAGATTAATATACGAGCATCAGGACATTTTTCTCATGCCAACCTTGCGATGAATTCCTCATTATCGACAGGTCGCTTCTTCTCAAGCTCTTTTTTAGTTACAATCTCATCCAAGGACTTTTTAGCAACATCATCCAACTCATGTCTGAGGGCAATTTCCACCATACGATTGGTACCATACTTGAAAGTCTTCCTCTCATCCCTGAGGCTAGGGTGCAAATCCTTTCCTGCCATCGTTATTTGTGTATCACTGAAAATGTAATCATGAATCTAGCTGTGAAAAATGATAAATTCATAACATTATGAATAACATTTTAGCAAGAAAATATAAATGACATATGCAGTCTAACCTGGACTTAAAATGTCAATAGACTTTGCAAGTAATCGAACTACAGGGATTCCAGATCACAAATGAATACAAGAATGACTACTTCACCAAGTACTACATGTATGATTATTCTGATCCACTACCCAAGTAAATATTGAAACATAGATATCTGAAAGTTAGGTGGAATTACTAGAAACATAGCAGGACTGATAATTAAGTGGAACACAGTTAACCCTTTCCTACACACAAACGCCTGTTCACGGATTTGCAAACAGAGTAGACCCAGATCAGACAGCTCCTACAGGAGCCGTCTGATCAGGGTCTGCTCTGTTTGCAAATAGAATTTGATAGGACTATTTCTTTAGTTTCTAAAATATCTACAATGTTAACCTTTTCCCTGTTCAATATTCAATTATAAATTCATGTAAGAAATAATGACACCATGAATATTTATTAGCTGAATATCTATAACAGAATATGTACACAGGACTTTTTGGTATTGGTAAAAATTCTAGAGTCAGATCTATCATAATTTCATAAGCAAACAGAGCAGACCTTCATTAGATGGCTCCTATAAGAATCATCCGATCTGGGTCTACTCTGTTTGTAAATGCATGAAAACGTGTTTATATGAAGGAAAGAGTTAAAGTGTACTCGTTCCCAGCAAAGGAACATATTAGTGTTTGACGGTGCTTCTTTAGGTATGCGCCCCGATCCATCCATATCCTATCTCAGCCAAATCCTATCTTAAAAAAAGTATTTGAAATTTATCAAAATTGCTTCAGAGAGGATATTCCAATGGGTACTATAATTAATAAGAGTTTGGTACAGAATTACAGGAAGTAAATTTCCTTACTTACTCAACATAATTTGGATTCAATAGACTTAAAAAGCTGAATAATTATGCTGGGCGCCATTTTTGATAAACATGGAAACAAGCAGTGAAGACCCTGATTAAACTGTCCCTTCATGAGCAGTTTGAGCTTGGTCTGCACTATTTACCTAAATTTACCTTTTCAAATACGTAGGATAGTTAGATAAGCTAGATTTCCCAACAATCCTCTTATCTACAGCCCTGAGAAATGCGCTCAAAATATAAATGTAGTGGTTCTGGTGTGTGAAGCTCGTTAAGCAGCCTACGTAGCTCAGTTGAAAGAGCTGACTCGCCCTGTAAGCGACGGGTCCTTGGTTTGAGTCCCACTCCAGGGTGCACTTTTTTTCCTGTTACTTTAATAAAAGATATATTGCCAGTTGATTTTCAGATTTCAATTTTATGCCTCAAATAAACACATACAATTTGATTTCAGTCCAGTAGCAATACATGTACTTCCTATTTTGATTGAATCATTGGTTTTGTAAAATTCTGTTTTGCAGTCTATTGCAGCTTTTATTGGTCTTGTTCAGTGTATCTCGGGTAAACTGTCTGCAATGTTGAGTTTGTATCGTAGACTCACCTTCTATTGAACCTCACCTGTTTATCGAACCTTTCATTTTTTGGTGTTTTTAACGCATGTACAAGAGCATACTACGTCATAAAATCATGAGTGCCGTTGCTTTGTCTGTAAACAATGTATCGTAGCTTTAAAAACAAAACATACATCATAAACATAGTTTTGTAAAAACAAAACATACGTCATAAACAGAGTTTTTTTTTCCTTCAACTATGCTAAACATGAGAAAACTCTTAATACGTTATAGAATATCAACATAAATTGAAAAGTGTACCACATTAAAAATGTTTGACAACTCTGACCCCTTCAGCTTATGCAAAGGTCGCGTGCCCATGAAGAAATCATGTGATTATGAGTATTATATTACAGTAAACAGTTTCTAAGTAAAGGTTCGATAAGCAGGTGATATTTTTCTGGCAGCCATTTTTGTTTTTGTTATGCGGGTGGTGGGGATCACTGGATTGTTTGGGGATTAATAAATGAGAATAAAATTACTTAATTGTTTCAAGGTATGTCTAAAAGATTATTTTGAACTTCTGATTTATTTTTTTATTCAATATTCACAGTAAACGTTTTCTGTTTCTGGTCAAAGGTTAAGAGGTTCGATAGACGGTGAGACCATGCTATATATGATGTTGGCATTGATTTACATGAATCATTGCAGCCAAGGTCGAGATTGAAACTTTTGGCTTTAACAAGCTTCATAACAAATGCATAATGGTTGATATATAGATATTAAAAAACATCGATAATTGAACGTTTAGGCAAACTATGTTGATCAGTGTAAGAAGTAATCAGAAGCACCTGAGTTCCTGTCGCGATTTCACATAACAAACATACATACGCCGATCATTTAAAGTACACATCGTGTAACTATTGCTTAAAAATACTCTCAAAGTATCAATGGTACCTTATCCAGATATCAGATATAGGTAAATAAATGCATACCATCAATATTTCCAATAATGTATCCTTAAAATCCGATGACAGCCCTGGCGGCCATATTGTTTACTGGTTGGCACGAAGTGATTGTACTTACACAAGATAAGGTTCACAGGTCCCTTTACCGAACAAATTAGAAATTATCGCCAACATTGTGTCGTAATGTCAGAGTGTCTGGACAATTTCTGCTTTATTTTGCTTTAAAAAATACAATATTTTAAATATAACTTCGTTAAAGGTTAAAGAAAACAAGTTTCGTCTGTTCAATGAATATTGAAATTTTCTGATTTCCTAATTAGCCATCCACTTGTAAGCACAATTCAAGATGTCTGCGCCCATGAAAATATATCGGTGACTTTGAAAACAATTCAGACTTCATTCATCTGTTTAAACTGGATACTTAATTTCATTGACAACACTTTCTGCTTGTTTCAAAATGCCCGTGAAGAACTATTTTCCAGTGTTTCACAAACTTAGTAAGTATATTGGAACGTTACTTTTCGTTTTTAGTAAAAATCATCTGATATTTTACTCCACCCGCATAAAAAAAATCCAACGATCTGCATCTTGTATTTAGGCGTTTGCAGGATTAGTCTAATATGAACGACGTCATGGGAGAAATAGCGGTGCTCTTCCGGAATGGCGGACCCTTTTTTATAGTGCACATTTTCACGTGACTTTAACTCTTTCCCTGTTTATATTTATTCCAAATTTTAATACCTACTGAAAATTCATGGACCAAGTAGCTAATATGAAATAGGCACAGCCTATAAGCGAGCACAGCTGCCAAATGCATTCAGCTAAATAAAGTGAAAGCATAACACCAAATATATGGTGAATTTGATGATGTATACACCAGATATAGATGAAATTAGTAACAGCAATTATAAAGTTCTCTCTAAAAGTAACAGAACAATAAACGAATACAGTACACCTTGATAAAAGTTGAAAGCGCAACTTCAAATAACAAACTTAAACCAACAATCTCTTACTTTTCTTTAATACATATCCAAGTCGTAAAGTGGTTGATAGATCTACTTTTGGTCCAAGACTGTGACATCTCGGTGCTACTAAACAGAGTCTGGTAGAGTCCGGTAGAGTCTGGTAGAGTCCGGTAGAGTCTGGAGGCCTTTTTAGTGCAATTTAAAGATTATAATGATGTTATATAACATTATTTTGTATGTTTGAAGCTGTAGTAGTTTATATCCATTAAAAAATGATCGTATATTAGCTTGAAAATACCCGGTAAATAGTATGGCCGCCCTACGTCGGATAGAGTCGTATACTTACTAGGTTTCGATACTAACAATTTGAGTCCAATTATTCACAAATTGCTACACAATTTTATGTGAAATATGGTTGCAGATACATCTCTACCTTGTTATTAATACATTAATTCGCTTAATTTTGCAAATGTTGGCCTAAACTTTCCGTTTTCATCTCCAGACACTACCGGTACCCTCCGATCTGAAAAAGGCGAAACAACAATCTGCCATACAATACATGTATATCATGTCCATACTGCCTTTGAAATTATAAAAAAAATCGCTTATTAATGTATGTAAAAATGTTTTCTGAAAAAGGGGGAAATGTAATACCATATAGACTTCTAAAACTAGAACAGAATCTATCCGACGTAGGTCGGCCATTACCGTGTGGCCCCGGTAATATTTACAGGGAGTTTTCAAGCTATTATATGCTCATTTATTAACGGATGTTAATTACTACTGCTGCAAACATACAAAATAGTGCTATATAACAGCATTATAATCTTTAAATTGCCCTTAAACTTCTAAAAAGGCCTCCAGACTCTACCGGACTCTACCAGACTCTACTGGACTCTACCAGACTCTACCGGACTCTACCAGACTCTGTTTAGTAGCACCCGTGACATCTTATTGGCTGATGTTGTGTGTTTCAGACTTATATAAGTGACTGTCCTGCTGCAATTTATTTAATGTATGCTTAATTGGTTAGCGACGATCATGTCACCCACCATACTATGTTGATTTAAAAAAAAATGGCTTTAACTGAACCTTGGCAATAAGACAAGTACTGTAATATTAACGTGAAATAGTTGTGTATTGGTTAGCGATGTTCATGTCACCCACCATACTTCATTCAATTTCTTATAAACAAAATACTACAGTTAGTAATAAAATGTATATATATTAGCAATATATATATATGTGTGTTAAATATTGTAATATAATGTGAAATAGTTGTGTATCATGGTTAACGACGATCAAGTCACCCACCAATTTTTTACAAGTTGAATGTTGTAATATATCTGTGAAATAGAACTTTGTGTATTGGTTAGCGACGTTCATGTCACCCACCAATTTTTACAACTAAAATAAGAAACTCATAATGCTGCGATGTGATGTTTAAATTATTGACATAGTCTAAATCACAAGACAGTAGATTAGTGATATTAACCCTTTCCTCCATTGCCAGAAGGGCATTACATGTATAATGTAATACTGCTTAAAGCAAGCTGAAATTAAGGTTTGGTAATGCTGAAAGCAAGATGACAAAAAACCAGAAACCTCAAGGTGCTTTCTGCGTTACTTTCATCATGATTTAAGCTGCCATCAGATCTGTATTCGCCATCATCAGTAAATATTAATTGTAAAAAATATAGTAAAGGTGTCATATGTGTTAAATATGCAGAGGAAATGGTTAAAATGGCAAGACAAGCTGTGTGTTAGTTGTGGTATATTTGCATGTACACGAGGTACATTTAGGTGCATTGAGATATAAACATGCAGAAAACAGAATATATTGATAGAGCTGTTGTGTTAGTAACTTAATGTCAATTGATGCTAATGATGGTGATGATAGACTTTGAAGTTACTGGATAGGTCAATAGGATAAGGACAATACTGTGTGCATGCATATACATGTATTTATTAAAACATACAACATAATGTTTAGCTATTTCCTATTTAGCATGGAGGAAAGGGTTAAACATTTGAACTATGTGTTACACATGCATACAGTATATCTTAGGGGTAGTTAAAAGCTATTTTCGTTTGAAATCCCATGAATCAGAATAATTTTCATCATTAAAATTGTAATCAATAGCATCATCATCAGCAGCAGCAGCAACATCTTGCAGACAAGAAGGACAACTTAAGTCATTCTGAACTGTCTTGCAAACAATGGAAAACCACTTGTAAGTTAGCCAGTGATCAGGATGAACTCCATCATACATATATGAACATAACTTCATAAGTAAATTTTCTACATTTTTTAGAATTTTGGGCATGCCTCCCTCGTTTTTTTTGTGCTTGTTTTCTGGATGTCTCTATCCCATCTGATTGTTGGTAGATTGTGCTGAGTGTTTATGTGTGATACTTTTGTATTTATATGTTTTATGTCCTCTTCTAAAGATTTTTGTTTAGTGTGTATTTCAGTGTCAGAGAATTGGCTTGAATGAAACTTGCTGTGCTTGTTTTTGAATTCTGTCTATTTCTGAAGTGATGCTGGTGGTATGCTCCCAACCTTTAAAGTTGTGATGTCTGTGTTAAATGCTGTTGCTAAGCCTTCAAGTTGTTCAATTATGTTATTAACTTTCTGTGTAGAATGATTGTAAATAGAGAATATGTCTTCAAGGCTGTAGGTCTATGTCTGGGATGTTAGATGTGGTTGTGTGTGAGACAGACAGACAGAATGATTTTTGTAAGCCAGTAGGCCTATTTAAAGAAGTCAGACAGACAGGCTGATTTATGTAAAACAGTATTTAAAGAAGGACAGAAAGACTACGAAACTTAAACAGTACACTGACAGACAGACCAGACAGACAGACTACTCTAGTCGGAAAGAACAAGTCAGATTTCACCAAGATTTAAGCCATTTTGGTTCAAAATGTAAACAATTCTACGTTGCCGTAGATCTAGTTCTTTATAAAATCTCAGTGATATACATTCGTTTGCATGTTTCACTCACATATTTATTTAAGCAATCGGCATTTGTTTAAGTAGGTCAAATTCACGAAAACCGCTTACACCGTCGAAAACACCCTACGCCGGGATAAATATCTAGATGTAGATCTAATTCAAATAATAGTGATGTTTTGTATTGACAACTGATTCAAATGAAAGAAAATTTAATAATCAATGTCTAAATTACTCACATACAAAGTTATTGACAGTAGGAACCGGAAGAGTAACACAGCTGAGCCTTGTATGTAAACAAAATGCACTGCAGACGATAAATGGAAGTCATGTGACCACAACTACGTCACTTACAAGTTGTGGATAATACGTCATCAGATTTGACACACATACACTCGGCCTTTTTCGCTAACTGGATCTCGGACGGAGATGTTTACCGAACGGAAAACATTAATTTTCTGGCAAATAAACAGCGATTCAAATAGTTAAATCGAATCTATACCGAAACGAAATGCAATTTTCAATTTAGTAAGTTTTAGGAGATCGATTTTCTTCGTAGACAAACGTTGTTGCGATTTGTGTGGACTGTCAGGTATTCAATCGTAACTACTCGCCGTATTCCGTCAGAGTTCGGAATATAGGAATCACTCGGAACACCACGGTTATTTCCCTCCATGGTCCAAACCGGAAGTGAACATCAGCAGATCCGATTCCAGGTTAACAATGTACAGCCTAGAGAACCAAAATTATATTCTACGCGTTACCATAGAGCTCACTTCGTGCTCGCTATAATGAAATATGGAAGGTGGAACATTGTAGTCTTTTTAGAAAGTAAATAAACAGATCTATCAAATTCCATTAGCAAACAGAGCCGTCTGATCTTGGTCTACTGCAAGTCTGTTGCAAGATTATGGAGCACATTGTCCATAGCCAGGTTATGAAACACCTGGAGCAACATCGCATACTCACCGACAGTCAGCATGGCTTCAGAAAGAGACGCTCCTGTGAAAGCCAGCTTACTCACCATACAAAATATCGCCTCCAGCTTGGATGACAGCGACCAGATTGATGCAGTGCTACTAGATTTTAGCAAAGCCTTTGACAAGGTTCCTCACAAGCGACTCTCCATCAAGCTGGACTACTAGTCTACTATGGCATCCGCAACCACCTTCTGAAGTGGATCGAGAGTTTCCTCAGCAATAGAAGTCAGGAAGTTCTTGCTGAAGGCCACACATCGCAATCTGCCCCATCACGTCTGGTGTCCCACAGGCTCTGTTCTTGGTCCTCTACTCTTCCTCCTGTACATCAACGACATGCCAGGAAGAGTAGCCTCCACCACACGCCTCATCGCAGATGACAGCCTACTGCACCAGAAGATCAGAACAGCCAAAGACACTGACATCCTGCAAGAGGACTTAAAGAAACTGGAGCAGTGGGAGAAAGATTGGCAGATGCAATTCAACCCATCCAAATGTGAGACCATACACATAATGAGGAAGTGTAAGCCCATTAGAAGGACCTATGAGCTTCACGGGCAACAGCTCAGAAATGTCCCAAGCGGTAAGTACCTGGGGGTCACACTGCATGAGAAGCTGTTATGGAACAACCATGTCGATGACGTCTCCAAAAGAGCCAACAACTCACTAGCATTCCTGAGGAGAAACGTTGCCAGCTGCACAACAGAAGTGAAGGCCCAATGCTACAAGACGCTGGTACGTCCAATCGTGGAGTACGCATCACCAGTATGGGATCTATATACTGCGACTAACATCACCCAGCTCGAAGCAGTTCAGCGCAGAGCAGCCAGATTTGTTAAAGGAGACTACAGGACGACAAGCAGCACAAGCCAAATGATTGCCACTCTAGGCTGGCCCACCTTACAAGAACGACGTGCTGACTCCCGACAGGTAATGATGTACAGGATAGTACACAACCTGATCGACATACCAGCCAACCTGTATCTCCATCCTGCTACTGTGTCTCTCCAGAGAGGGAGGAACGTTTGCTTCCTGATCCCATTCTGCCACACAGACCTATACAGGCACTCCTTCTTCCCTGCGGCCATACGACTGTGGAATAAGTTGCCGGTAGCCATCGCCTCAGCCCCGTCCTTGGACAGCTTGAAGGCAGGCCTGACCACACTGCATTAGAGTCTACGGACAACTTTTATCGATTTTAACCTGCACTTTTGTTTGTTGCCTCAAAATGCCTTTGTACAGTCACAGTGCGTTGATGCTGCACTTAATGAGAAGAAGAAGAAGTTTGCAAATGTGTAAAAACACATTTATGTCTGTAGCCAGGTAGAGGTTGTGGTGAATCAGTTGATAGGCTTTACTGTGTTGGCATGGTAAGTCAGAGGCCCTGGGTTCGACTCCCAGTCGAGTCACAACCTTTTCACCATGTTACATTTGGCGCCCAATGTAAATAACCCACAGGGTGATTTATATGAAGATAATATGAAGATTATACGAAGATAATTTGTAATACAATATAACCTCTGTTATCCAGCACCCCATGGTTCCACATTAGTATGCCAGTTAAGAGAGTGTGCCTGTTAACAGAATTATGCCTAGATTTACAAGTTTACCCACCCAAAGATTCATTCCAGCTAGTCCTTTTTCGCAGCCAGTGGAATTCCTCCATGGCAATTAACATATTACACGTAACAGCACCGATCCTGATCAGATAGTTCCATTTAAATAGAAAATCTTTGATCAGGATCTACGCTTGTCTATTGTCTTTTTAAACTACATGTGCATGTATAATAGGCATAAACTTGTTAAGCATACAGTCGGAAGTAAACATACATGTATAAAGGGCTCAACTAAAATGTAGCCGGGTAGAGATTATGGTGAAATAAGTTGATAGGCTTTACTGTATGGCTTGGTAGCTCAGTCGGTAGAGTGTTGGCATGGTAAGCCAGAGGCCCTGGATTCTAGTCCCAGTCGAGTCACAACTTTTTCACCATGTTACATTTGGCGCCCAACATAAATAACCCACAGGGTGATTTATATGAAGATAATATGAAGATAATTTGTAATAATAAGAAGCTCGTGGAGTGTTCTTTGAGTAAGAATTCGGGACGAATTCTTGTGTAGAGGGGGTGTGTGTAGCCGGGTAGAGATTATGGTGAAATAAGTTGATAGGCTTTACTGTGTGGCTTGGTAGCTCAGTCGGTAGAGTGTTGGCATGGTAAGCCAGAGGCGCTGGGTTCGAGTCTCAGTCGAGTCACAACCTTTTCACCATGTTACATAAACACTGGCACATTGCTTGTATGAACTGCAGGCTCACTCGCATGACGTTTCCGATTTCCTGCCATTTCACCGCACTGATACAGACAGACCACACAAATACATGTAAAGTGTCCAAGTATGCCAAATTAGACAAGTAAAAATTGTTCACTTATATTCATGTTTCAGAAGTGCTTGATAACAGAGGTTTCTGGTTAAGAGAGGTGCCAATCAACAGAGGTTATACTGTAATAAGAAACTCGTGGAGTGTTCTTTGAGTAAGAATTCGGAACGGGTTCTTGTGTAGAGGGGGTGTGTGTAGTCTGGTAGAGGATGTGGTGAATCAGTTGATAGGCATTACTGTGTGGCTTGCTAGCTCCGTCGGTAGAGTGTTAAATTGGCATGGTAAGCCAGAGGCCCTGGGTTCGAGTCCCAGTCGAGTCACAACTTTTTCACCATGTTACATATCATAGGGGTCTGAAGTGTGCTTAGGACCCCCTAATGGCACACCTGTGTAAAAAAATCAATTCTGGGTCTAAGTCATTGATTACATATACATTGTATAATTTTTATATACATGAAAGGGGTGGAACTCCGCTCGCTATATTCATGGTCTCATTTTGACTGGCCTCAAACAAACCCAAATTGTGTTGCCAATATTTGAACTTGCAAGCAAAACTATGCGTCAATCAATAGCATTTATATTTTTCTTTCAAAATATGTATAGGTTCCCATGGCACATAGCTCCGCTTTAGATGAAGAACATCTCAAAGTCGAAAATTCTCGTCTAGACACTCAAAAGTTATCCATTATTTGTCTTTCTCCCTGTCATTTACGCTTCGACGGCAGCCATTTTGTACATGTATACAATGTGCATAGCTGGTTGCAACATCTTGTCCCAGACGCATGTTGACTTTGAGATGTTCTGCATCTAAAGCAGAGCTATGTACGATAGAAACCTATACATTTTTGGAAAGAAAAATGTAAATACTACTGATTGGCACATAGCTTTGCTTGCTAGGTCAAATATTGTCAAAATGAGACTGTGAATATGGCGAGTTGAGTTCCATCCCTTTCCTTATGTATATATAATTATGTAATCAATGGCTTCGACCCAGAATGGATTTTTTTACATGGGCGGGAGATTTGGGGGTCCAAGGCACACTTCAGACCCCTATGGTTTATATGAAGGAAAGTGTTAAGCTTGTTTCAATGTTGGTTTTGTATGTTCAATGTTTCTTTTTGGGGGCTGGTGACCCCACATACCTGCTGAATTGCTACTAAATGTTCTGTTATCAAGCATAAATTACTAGAAAGACGCCCAAAAATATGAATTTAATCAGTAAATCTTAAAAAACAAAATGGATGCACAGTGGATGGGGGTCAGCCATTTTGGAATCTACCCAATCTAGCCAACATTGTTAGTTGTGTAGGCCCAGATCAATGACCATGTCAAAAATGGTGTATCATCTGAGTTTGCATAATCATTTGAAGATTTTTCAAACCTTATGGACAACAAGATGTATTTGTGAAACATTATGGCCCAGCCAATTTGACCTTTGATCCTGAAGGATGACCTTGACCTTGACAGGTCACCCTCAAAATGTGCAGCTTCATGAGATACACATGCATGCCAAATATCAAGTCTCTCTCTCTAATGGCTCAAAAGTTATTGCCAATGTTAAAGTCGGTGATTTGACCTATATATTTGACCTCTTACCTTGAAGGATGACCTTGACTTTGACATGTCACCCCTCAAAATGTGCTGCTTTATGAGATACATATGCATGCAAAATTTCAAGTCTCTATCTGTACTGGCTGAAAAGTTATGATCAATGTTAAAGTTTTCCTCAAACAGACAGACAGACAGACAGGGCAAAAACAATATGCCCCCAGGTCTGATCGGGGGCATAAAAATGACATCTCGTCAAAATCCAACTAGCTTTATGCTATGATTATGTAATTATTTTTTTAAACATAAAGAAGAAAGAATTGAAACCTGTGACAATTTTTGCAGATGAAACCTATGACAATTTTTGCAGATGACAATTCTTATGGTGATTCAGATTGGCGTAGGCCATTGGCAATCTGCTGATACAAACTTCAGAATGCCAAACTAATATTTATAATTCAGTCACACAAATATCCCGATCAATATTCTGTTTCTAGGACAACATAGTCTATTCTGTTTTCGAGAAATTTGACACCAGATCATAGATTGCGGATTGCCAACACACATATACATAGACTAGATTAACCTTTCCTTCATATAAACATATTTTCAAACAGAGTAGACCCAGATCAGACAGCTCCTATAATGAAATACAGTAGAACCTGTCTTAAGCCTGTCTCACACAGAACACGGTTGGGCACACGGTTCCAATACGGTATACTCGGTTATACACGGGTTGACTGGTACGAGTATTGAGCTCCAACCGTACCTGGGGATGAGTTGGTACGATTTAGACTCGAATGTAGCATGAGTATGTACGAACAAAGCACGGATATACTCGGTCAAGCAAGGTTTGTCACGGTTTGAACACGATTTGCAAAACGATTTTCATACGATTCATACGATTGTTGTACGGTTCCAAGTACGGTCTAGTACGGTCTGTTACGGTCTAGTACGATTAAACACGACTTTTACTCGATTAACTGGACATTTACAGGGTTTACATACGGTCCCACCGACTTTTGTTCGAGTTATGCTCGAATTATCACACATTCGTGTATGTTTTGATATAAATTGACTCGTTTTGATGGCTTGGCTCCATAAATTTTCGAACTTTCAACAGAGAAGTATAGGAAAATGGCAGATGACAGAATAAGGGAATTAGAAATCATGATAAGACTGATAGACATTGAGATTATTTTGGCCAGAAGGCGTGAGGGGAGACAAGAACAAGTCAACAGAAGGAGAAGAAGAAGGAGACAAGTTTGGACTAGAGAATGGCTCAACAGAAGGGTCATGTTTGGTCAATATGATACTCTGATCATACACGAGTTTTGTACAGACATAGAGACCATGTCTGGTCGTACTTGACCATGTATAATTCGTAATTGAACCGTATTGGTCGTATGGCGCTCGTATGAAACCGTATTGGTCGTATGGCGATCGTATAAAACCGTGTGTACACTCGTATGAATCGTACGGTGATCGTGTGACATTCGAGTGTTAATCCGGGTGTTGGATGTAGGACTTGGGAACGGTTTCACACGATTCCATACGATTTATATACGATATTGACACGGTTGAGCTCACTCGTGGAGTGGACTTCATGTGCGGTTGTATATACGGTCTCGTACTGTCTCACACGGTCTCTCACGGTCTGTACGATCGCTAATACGATTATATACGGACATGGCACCCGTGTCAGTTTTTTAAAAGTTTTAAAAATCATACACGGCTTTCACGGATACACTCGAATGGCCCGAGTGTAACTCGGATAAGGCCACGGTTGGTTCGGTTGTATGTACGGTTTACACGGATGGCCAACCGTATAAGCCGTGTGTTCTGTGTGAGACAGGCTTTACCTCTTTCCCTGTGCAATATTCATGTAAGAAATTATGACATCATGTATATTTATTAGCTGAAGTTTTATAATGTAAAATTTGCTAAGGATGTTTTTGCTGTATAACCAGATCTATATTTTTCTTTAACCCATTACCTCATAGGCTATTTTTAGATCCAACCGCTTTGAATAAATCTACCGAAAAGGAGCATTAACTAGAGAAAAGGGAAATTTTAGAATTTTGTAGTTTGAAACCATTGTGATAAATAGATTATTTGCTCCTATAGGTTTCAACAGGTGATTTTTATAGAGGTGTAGAAAGGTGTATTTATGGAGGAAAGAGTTAAGCAAACAGAGCAGACCCTGATCAGACGTATCCAATGTTTGCAAATGCGTCAAAATGCGTCCATATGGAGGAAAGGGTTAAGCGGCAATTCAGTTATTGAATGTAGGAGTTTATTGAATGTAAGAGTCTTGAAACAAGAGGGCCAGAATGTCCCTGACATCGCTCACCAGACAATCAGAGGAGAAGGTTTTCAAAGTTTTCAAGTTTTCACTACATATATATGTTTCTATTGAAAACTGACCACCCCTGGGCGGTGCCAATTTTGAACCCAGGGGCATAATTTATATAACTTTTGTAGAGGACTTGAACATGATGCTATGTGCCAAATATGAAATCTGAGAACATTCCAGCTTCAGGAGAAGATTTTCAAAGTTTTCACTATATGTTTCTATTGAAAACTGACCACCCCTGGGGCAGGGCCAATTTTGACTCCAGGGGCATAATTTATATAACTTTTGTAGAGGACAGAAATATGATGCTATGTGCCGAATATGAAAGCTGAGAACCCTGTAGATTCAGAGAAGAGTTTCAAAGTTTTCTTGTATCTTCTTGCGATTTATCTTTTATTAAATGTCGGTGTAGAAGTGTTTCAAATAGTTTTCCCGTACTTTTAAATTATGACGTCATTTACATGATGACGTCGCTTGTTTACCTCTAACGTTTATTTTCAAATCATTTTCATTTTGGCAGACATCGTTATGCATGTTGTGGAGTTGTCTGGAGGGAGAATTTTATTTACATTTTGACTTTGGTGAAAGTGGGATAAGGACGAGTTTGGGTACCCGTAAACCAGGTTTAAGTCCCCCAGTAGCCCTTTTTTTTGGGCTGCTGGCCGTTCCAAGGTGGCACTCCTGCTTTCAGCCTACGGTCAATTTTGTTGTTTAATATGCTTAATGTTTAATGTGTTTCGTCTTGATATGCGTCCTGTTATGTTTTGTCTTGTGGCTTTACCGTTTCTTGTTAGATGGTGTTTGGTGCGGTGTCATTTCGTGTGTGGCTCTCCCTGTTTGACTATTTTTCCATTTTCACTTTATGTTTCTATAGACAACATTTCTAACAGATGACAGAAACTCAGTGTTATAACCCTATCTGTGACTGCTGTGACTGAATTTAGCACAAAGTTTGGATTCTGATCTGACACATATGTAACTTCATATGTGGTTTGTACAAGAGAGTTAATTGTAAGATTGATATGTATTAAAAACATTGTGAACAAACTTAAACAAGCTTTCAACAATTCTGAAGCAGATAACATCACAATACTGAAAGAATGGGTAGTGCATAGAACACTGGAACTTGTATTAAGCTGAACTTCACAACAGATATACTGATAGGCTCTATATTGATAGCTGGCAGCTTAATGCAAGGCATAGGTATGAAAAAAAGCTTTAAGAGCTTTCTGAATTTGAGAATTATCCGAATAGTTTTCTCAATCTAAAAC
Source organism: Azorinus chamasolen (assembly GCA_963576725.1). Taxonomy (NCBI): domain Eukaryota; kingdom Metazoa; phylum Mollusca; class Bivalvia; order Cardiida; family Solecurtidae; genus Azorinus; species Azorinus chamasolen. Next base: position 57,520,414 of record OY755242.1, read on the forward strand.
TAGAGGTTTGTTTTTGTCACAAAAACAGATGTCTCCCCCTCCCATCCTCGTTCCAATATACAAGTGTAATGCCTGTAACTCCAAACTTATCAGGGTCTAATTTTAAGTCATCAGGGGCAATAACTCCAACATTATCAGGGGGAGACAATTCAAAACCCCGGGTACACAACAACACATGCTGGTCAACATTCCTGTGAAGTTTGGTGACTCTAGTACTAGTGGTTTCAGAGATACACACGACACAAAGTAAAGTTTCTCTTATCTTAAGTCATAAGGGGCAGTAACTCCAAAGTTATCAGGGGGAGACAATTAAAAAACCCAGGTGCACAACAACTCATGCTGGTGAACACTTTTGAAGTTTGGTGACTCTAGCCCAACTGGTTTCAGAGATATTTGCAGCACAAAGTTTCTCTAATTTTAAGTTATCATATCAGGGGCAATAACTCAAGAATTATCAGGGGAGAAAATTCAGAAAACCCAGGTGCACAACAACTCATGCTGGTCAACATTCCTGTGAAGTTTGGTGACTCTAGCCCTAGTGGTTTTAAAGATATGCATGACACAAAGTTTCTCTAATTTTAAGTAATCATATCAGGGGCAATAACTCCAAAGTTATCAAGGGGAGACAATTCCAAAATCCCAGGTGCATAACAACTCATGCTGGTCATCATTCCTGTGAAGTTTGGTGACTCTAGCCCTAGTGGTTTCAGAGATATGCAGGACACTAAGTAAAGTTTGTCTAATTTTAAGTCATCAGGGGCAGTAACTCCAAAGTTAACAGGGGGAGACAATTGAAAAACCCAAGAGCAAGACAACTCATGCTAGTGAACAATCCTGTGAAGTTTGGTGACTCTAGTCCTACTGGTTTCAGAGATACACGCGACACAAAAATTTGTATGAATTTAAGTGTTCATATCAGGGGCAATAACTCAAGAATTATCAGGGGGAGACAATTCAAAAAACATAGGTGCACAACAACTCATGCTGGTGAACATTCCTGTGAAGTTTGGTGACTCTAGTACTAGCGGTTTCAGGGATACGCGTGACACAAAGTTTTTCTAATTTTAAGTCATCAGGGGCAATAACTCCAAAGTTATCAGGGGGAGACAATTCAAAAACCCAAGGCGCACAACAACTCATGCTGGTGAAGTTTGGTGACTCTAGCCCAACTGGTTTCAGAGATACGCGCGACACAAGTTTGTGACGGACAGACAGACGGACATACTAACAAATGGGTAGTTGTGTGACTTTTTCCTTTGATCTTTTCTTGTGGGACTAGTCCCACAAGAAAAACTATTTTTGGCTCTAACTTTGGAAAAGAATGATCTGGAAGCTAACCCTAACCCTATGTCCCACAACTGGCCAGGTTAATGTCACAAGAAATGGCCAGGTTAATGTCACAAGAGATGGCCAGGTTAATGATTTTACTTGTGTGACTAGTTAGAAAAAGTCACACAACTACCCATTGGTGAGTGCGGACGGACGGACGGATGGCCGGACAGACAACTCTGGCAAAAACAATATGTCTCCCCATAAATGGGGGAGACATAATGAGTGTGTGTTATTTGTCTATTTTCTATTTCTACTCTACTGATCAGGCTAAGGGTGATTACATTAGCACTCACACTGGCTAGTCTCAGTCTGATTTAAGGGGGAACCTTTAAACTGTAGTTTCTGATGTGAAGAAGTCTATATACACAGGGCATGACCAATTTTAACCGCAGAACTATGATATTAACAAAACTCATAAAGGTATGCTAAGTAAATCTATACAACAAATATCTAAACTCTGGGACATGTAGTTTTTGACAAGAAGGTTTTTAAAGTTTTTCCTATGTATAACTAGTGATCCCATGGGCTGTTTAGCAGTCAGCTACAAAAAACTGGCAATCCCTGGGGTGGGACCAATTTTGACCCTAGGGGCATAATTTATATAACTTTTGTAGAAGACCTGAAGTTGAAGCTATGTGCCAAATATGAAAGCTAAGACCCTTCTAGTTTCAGAGGAGAAGAATTTCAAAGTTTTCACTATATGTTTCTATTGAAAACTGAACACCCCTGGGGCGGGGCCAATTTTGACCCCAGGGACATAATTTATATAACTTTTGTAGAGGACCTACAGATGATGCTATGTACAAAAGATGAAAGCTGAGAACCTTGTAGATTCAGAGGAGAAGATTTTTAAAGGTTGAAATTGTTGATGCCCGACGACAGATGACGAAGACGGACGACGGACATAAGGCGATCACAAAAGCTCACCCTGAGCACAAAAGTGCTCTGGTGAGCTAAAAAGCAGGTGGTTGATAAATGCAGGGAAAAAGTAATGCAGAAAGCTCCTATAGGAGTTTTCTACATTACTTTTGATATGCATTAAGCTACCACCTGCCTTACAGACCCATAATTAGTCCTCTTTTTGATGACCGCTTAAGACAGGTTCTATTGTACCTATCAAAAGCATCTCCAACAGCCAGACTGTTTAGGCTAGCTCTTTGGTGAAGCAGTTTGAATATGAGCTTCAGTAGCTATCTAAAAGTAGTGGGTTCCATCCTAGAGGTAGGCTGATGACTTTTACTCAACAGTATTAGTCTACTCCCAGCAAGCACAACAGACACTGGTTATATGCTCCTTTTTCATGGCTGATCATTGTCTGCACTGTTTGCTTATATCTCTAGACAGACTTCGGAAAATAGTTCAGATCGGGTCTATTTTGTTAGGTTACTACCATGGTAAAATGTCCTTGTTCATTATGCCATTGTAATAATATTTATGCCTCCGCCTTTAACTGACGAGAGCATTAAGTTTTACCCTTGTTGGTCCACATTTTCTTTTATTTTCAGGTGTTCAAATATTAAGGATAAAAACAGCATCTAAATATAAAGATAAATTTCATTAGTACGTCATAATCATGCCATGTAAACACCTTTTCACGCATTTACAAACAGAGTAGAACAAGATCAGACAGTTCCTATAGGAGCCGTCTGATCAGGGTCTGCTCTATTTGCTTTTGGAATTACTTGTATATAGATATGATTTTACAGTTTCTAGGTAAAAGAAAATCCTGTATTCATATACAATTATAAAAATTCTGCTAATAAATATTCATGTTTCTAAATGAATATAGAACAGGTAAAGGGTTGTGTCTATGTGTTGTAGGAATAAATCATAATTCTGTACTGCAATTCCTCAGAGGGCCAGGTAAGATATGTAAATCGAAACATTTTCAATAATAGTTCCTATATTTCTCCACCAAACCCTATATTGTGACCTCTTTCGAACCAGCTGTCACGACAAAATTTTAGTATTTGAATACGCACATTTTTCTTTTTCTCAGAGTCTGGTGCCTATTCCTACATATGGACAGACAAGTGTGAGAACCTGTTGCCCAAGCACTACAAGGCCCGATGTCTTGAGTACATGATGAAGGAACCGACACCTGTACACTACATACCTGACACAAGAAAGTACTACTATGACAAACATGGCACACGGTAAGTCTTAACCCATTACCTCATATTAGGCTATTATTAGATCCTACCTCTTTAAAAATCTACCCAAAAGGAGCATTATTTAGAGAAAAGGAAAATTGTAGAATTTTGTAGTTTGAAACAATTGTTATAAATAGAGCATTTGCTCCTATAGGAGCAAAATTTGCTCTATTTATCACAATAGTTTCAACAGGTGATTTTTGCAGAGGCGTCAAAAGGTGTCAATATGAGGGAATGGGTTAAGAGTGACAACCAGCAGTCTTCTTCCAACATGTGTGTCTCTCTAATGATTTGGAACTAGCATAAATCATTCTTCTTCATTCTTTTTTAGATCACCAGAGCACAAAGTGCTCAAGGTGAGCTTTTGTGATTGCCTGATGTCCGTCGGCGTGCGTCGTCCGTTGTCCGTCGTCAGTCGTCAACAATTTGAACCTTTAAAAATCTTCTCCTCTGAATCTACAGGGTTCTCAGCTTTCACCTTTGGCACATAGTATCATCTTTAGGTCCTCTACAAAAGTTATATAAATTATGGCCCTGGGGTCAAAATTGGCCCCGTCCCAAGGGTGCCTTGTTTTCAATAGAAACATATAGTAAAACTTTGAAAATCTTCTCCTCTGAAACCAGAAGGTTCTCAGCTTTCATATTTGGCACATAGCATCATGTTCAGGTCCTCTACAAAAGTTATATAAATTATGGCCCTGGGGTCAAAATTGGCCCCGCCCTAGGGGTGGGCAGTTTTCAATAGAAACAAATCGTGAAATCTTTGAAAATCTTCTCCTCTGAAACTTGAAGGCTCTCAGCTTTCATATTTGGCACATAGCATCATGTTCAGGTCCTCTACAAAACTTGTATAAATTATGCCCCTGGGGCCGAAATTGGCCCGCCCCAGGGGTGGGCAGTTTTCAATAGAAACAAACAGTGAAATCTTTGAAAACCTTCTTCTGAAACTGGAAGGCTCTCAGCTTTCATATTTGGCTCATAGCATCATGTTTAGGTCCTCTACAAAAGTTATATAAATTATGGCCCTGGGGTCAAAATTGGCCCCGTCCCAGGGGTGGTCAGCTTTCAATAGAAACAAATAGTGAAATCTTTGAAAATCTTCTTCTCTGAAACTGGAAGGTTCTCAGCTTTCATATTTTGCACATAGCATCATGTTCAGGTCCTCTACAAAAGTTATATAAATTATGCCCCTGGGGCGTTCCAGGGGTAGCCAGTTTTCAACAGAAACATATAGTGAAAACTTTGAAAATCTTCTAGTCTGAAACTGGAAGGTTCTCAGCTTTCATATTTGGCAGATCGCATCATGTTCAGGTCCTCTACAAAAGTTATATAAATTGTGCCTCTTGGGTCAAAATTAGCCTGCCCCAAGGCAGGCTAGTTTTCTATAGAAACATATAGTTAAAACTTTGAAATTCTTCTCCTCTGATTGTCTGGTGAGCGCTTCAGGGCCATTCTGGTCCTTTTGTCTGGAGTAAGCAGCTATGAATCACAACCGCTGAATTAACGAGATGATTTAAAATCTTTTGTGCTAGGTAACATAATATTCATATTCACTTTTTAGACCCATATGAGAATGCTGTAAGAGCCGTCTAATCAAGGTCTGCTCTATTTGTTTATGAAATCATATACATATGATTCTACAGTTTCTACTAGGGCCAAACATTCTACAGTTTCTACTAGGGCCAAACATTCTACAGTTTCTACTAGGGCCAAACATTCTACAGTTTCTACTAGGGCCAAACATTCTACAGTTTCTACTAGGGCCAAACATTCTACAGTTTCTACTAGGGCTAAACATTCTACAGTTTCTACTAGGGCCAAACATTCTACAGTTTCTACTAGGGCCAAACATTCTACAGTTTCTACTAGGGCCAAACATTCTACAGTTTCTACTAGGGCCAAACATTCTACAGTTTCTACTAGGGCCAAACATTCTACAGTTTCTACTAGGGCTAAACATTCTACAGTTTCTACTAGGGCCAAACATTCTACAGTTTCTACTAGGGCCAAACATTCTACAGTTTCTACTAGGGCCAAACATTCTACAGTTTCTACTAGGGCCAAACATTCTCATGTCCATGTGCCATTATAAAAATTTAATTAATATTCATGATGTCATTATTATTTAAATGAATTTTCATGGAGTAAAGGGTTAACGGAACTGAATGTAAAAATAATTTGTTCATTATTGATTACAAATTCATTAGAAACCATTTAGCTAGAAGAAATCACTTTTTTACCATGTTTATATCCTGTCTCATTTCACCTTTCAGGCTGCCAGTTCAAAACCACCCTATCCCTGTTCGGTACCCTGCCCAGTGTAATGAAGGTTTGTGGGGTGGAGAAGGTCTGATCATTTGCAACACTAAAAGAATCAAGGATCCAGTAAAAGATAGATATGCAGTAAAGTAGGTCAATCTAATTGTTTAGAGAATTATTAACCCTTTCCCTCGCATAAACACATTTTCATGCTGTTGCACACAGAGAAGACCGAGATCAAACGGCTCCTGTGAGTGCCTTCTTATCAGGGTGGTGGTCTGCTCTGTTTGCTTATGAAATTATAATAGATCTGACCCTACAGCTTTTACCAATATCAAATGCCATAATAAAAAATCAACTAATAAATAATCATGGTGTCATTATCTCTTAACCCATTCCCTCATATAAGCGCTTTTTCACGCATCTGCAAACAGAGTAGACCCAGATCAGAGGGCTCCTATAGGAACCGTCTGATCAGGGTCTGCTCTGTTTGCTAATGAAGTGTGATAGATCTGTTTATTTACTTTCTAATAACGGCTACAATGTTCCACCTTCCATATTTTATTATAACTATTTTGTCCATGAATATTCAGTAGGTATTGAAATTTGAAATAAACATAGAACAGGGAAAGGATTAACCTTTTCATTCATATAAACGTTTTTCATGCATTTGCAAACAGAGTAGACCCAGATCAGACGGCTCCTATAGCTATAATGAATTGAAGGTGAAACATTGTAGCCATTTAGAAACTAAAGAAACATCTTTCAAATTCCATTAGCGAACAGAGCAGACCCTAATCATACGGCTCCTATAGGAGTTGTCTGATCTGGGTCTACTCTGTTTGCAAATGCGTGAAAACGTGTTTACATGAAGGAAAGGGTTAAATACCTGTAATATTCATTAACCCTTTCAGTGCTAGCATTGTTGCCTGCTGGACACATATTCCTCAGCTTCAAGTTTTAGAGTGGACGCTTGTTTAATTTCTTTATAAAAAGATAATCAGAGTGTCAGACATCAGGATCCTGATGAGATGCTGAGTTACTTCTGGGTTACATGGCTTCTTATGTGGATCCAAACAAGAGTGATCCCTCATTACAACGGAGGTGTTTATTTCCAGACATTTTGCTGCTATAATGAGGTTGCTGTTATAACAAATTTAACCCATTCCCTCATAGGCTATTTTTAGATCCAACCTCTTTGAATAAATCTAAGGAGCATTTAACCCATTCCCTCATTGACGCCTTTTGACGCCTCTGCAAAAGTCACCTGTTGAAACTATTGTGATAAATAGAGCATTTGCTCCTATAGGAGCAAATGCTCTATTTATCACAATTGTTTCAAACTACAAATTTCTAAACTTTTCCTTTTCTCTAGTTAATGCTCCTTTTCGGTAGATTTATTCAAAGAGGTTGGATCTAAAAATAGCCTATGAGGGAAAGGGTTAATACAGGAAAGGAAATGTTTTAGAATTGTGTAGTGTTGAAACCATTGCTCCTATGGAGCAAATGCTCTATTTATCACAATGGTTTCATAAAGTGATTTTTACAGAGGCGTAGAAAGGCGTATTTATGGAGGAAAGGGTTAAATATTAAAGAAACCATATGGCAAGCTTTAAACTAGTACCAACTGGTGAATGCTTAATGCAGAACACAAGAAGTGCAAAAAGCTCCCTTGTAGAGCTTTTTGCACTTCATGTGTTCTGCATTAAGTGACCGCCTGTTTTAACGACATTACAGCTATTTAGTCGGTGGTAGTTTAGAAGTCAAGGTATACTGGCACTGACGGTATAACAAGAGTGCCATTGTAATGAATGCTGGTATAATGAGGGTTCACTGTATGTACATATGATATCACAGACCTGTCTTCATAGCACTGAAGGGGTTGAAAGCAGGTAGCTGCTTAATACTAAACAAAAGAATACAGACAGCTTATATTAGGGACTTTCTCTATATAACTTTTGTCCTACAGTAACCCCTTTCCCTGTTCAATATTCATGTAAGAAATTATGACATCATGAATATTTATTAGCTGAAGTTTTATACGTAAACTTTTCATGGATTTTTTTGCTTTGACAATAACTGTAGAATCTGATCTATATTATATCAAAAGCAAACAGAGCAGACCCTGATCAGATGACTCCTCTAGGAGTTGTCTTATCTGGGTCTACTCTGTTTGCAAATATGTGAAAATGTGTTTACATGAAGTAAAGGGCTAAGCAGCCACTTGTTGTGAAGAAAGAGTCTTTTATCCAGTCACCAGGCTTCTCTAGTGACATAATAAAGGGGGTGCAGATAAACTTAGGTTTATTAGGTTACTTCCGGTAGTAGAAGGTTTATTAGGTTAGTAGATAGGCGTAATGATTCTATAACCATGGAACTATTTTAATTTTCTGTAAATATGCATAAAAATCATGTTGACGAAATAGATCTAACAGAAAATTCACCAAAAAAAAAAATTATTCAAATGAGAAAAAATAAAAATAATTGGCTATAGCTGGATTCGAACCCGCGCCTGATCATACAAAAACTAATTCTAATCACTCTAAAGACGTCGTCCTTACCGATTACGCCACTGAGGCCACATAGAAATTGTCGTTGATTTATCAGTTTTATTAATTTAATCCACTGCTAGCGAAACGTGTTTTTGATAAAATCAAGCCTGGAAGCAAAGATTGACAGATAAATAGTAAATGTTTTTCCTTTCACTCTCATGATAATTTGATTGATAAACTCTTACAGGGGCGGTGATTGTCATAGACCTAAATATAGCCCGTTCAGTTCCATCGTTAGGTCTATCTAAAAATAGAAACCGAGACTACGGAACTCGAATTTGACCAGGGAATATAACCATGTCTGTTTGAAATAACTTATCGACCCTCGATTCAAATCATCTTATTTTTCAAATTCAACCACGTTTTCCCCTCTTGTAATGCAAGTATCGAAACTCTTTTCCTCTGTGGTAGCTCATTAGATCTATTTACGTCTAAATGGAAATGAAAAGGGAGGGATCCGTTGATCGAAAAACCGCATTTTCAATGTAAATTATTTCAAGAGTGTTATGTTAAATATGAGTCTATGAAAAAAGATATTTAACTAAATTGACTGGATAAATCGAATAATAGGTTAGTGCCGAAGATGGGACGCCTTTATCCGACTCGGAGAGAAAACAGTTGAGGCTCGGCAAGCCTCGCCTCAACGTTTTCTCCCCTCGTCGGATAAAGGCGTACCATCTACGGCACCAACCTATTATTCTCTATTTCTTGAGCAGTTGGTTAACCCATTCCCTCATAGGCTATTTTTAGATCCTACCTCTTTGAATAAATCTACCGAAAGGAGCAATTACTACAGGAAAGGAAAATATTAGAATTGTGTAGTTTTAAAACTCTATTTATCACAATGGTTTCAGAAAGCGACTTTAAACAGTGGCGTCAAAAGGCGTCAATATGAGTGAATGGGTTAATGGATGTCATATATGTTATAGAGAGGTTATATTGTCTATTTCAGGTATCCTCGGGTGTACGCTCCGTATCTTGTCCAGCGTAGCCTCTACAGTGAAATCCTTGACAGATGGTACTGTTTGCCTTGTACCAACAGAGCTATGGATTTGATAGATGACCACTTTGGGCTTGATGCCTACATACTCAAGGTCTTAGCCTTTCACATTAACCCTTTTCCTGTTGAATATTCATATAAATATTAATGACATCATAAATATTTATTAGATCGAGTTTTATAATGGCATACAAACACAGGATTTTTTTACCTTGATAGAAAAGGTGTGTACATACTTCTAGCATTTGCAAACAGTGTAGACCCAGATGAAAGGAACCCTCTGATCAGTGTCGGATCATTTTTCATTCAAAATTTAAAGATTTTCATACTGAAAAGCCTCTACAGTTTAACCCTTTCCCTGTTCTATGTTTATTCCAAATTTCAATACCTAATGAATATTCATGGACAAAATAGTTATAATGAAATATGGAAGGTGGAACATTGTAGCCATTTAAGAAATTAAAGAAACATCTATCAAATTCTATTAACAAACAGAGCAGGCCCTGATCAGATGGCTCCTGTACGAGCCATCTGATCTGGAACTACTCTGTTTGCAAATGCGTGAAAGGCATTTATATGAAGGAAAATGTTAATTATCTGGAAATATATTGTTTGTGAATGTCCAATTTTAGAAATGATTATAAAGTTGTATTTATGGATGTCTGCTGTTCTTCAGACTCATGAACGAGATCTTAACTCCAAAATTGGGATGGACATGAAAAGAATGATGCTTGTGGCCCTAGCCAAAGGAGATATCTACCCAAATGAGAAAAAAAAGAGAGAAAGGATACTGAAAAAATATGAGGAATTCAAGATACCAGTAAGTCACATAGAAGTTAAGTCTTAACCCTTTACCTGACAGAAACACCTTTTGATACCGATGCAAACAGAGTAGACCCAGGGCAGACGGCTCCTTTAGTTTTATTATGGATCATAGACACAGGAATATTTGACCAGAACAGAAACTATATACATAATCATTGAACTCCATAAGCAAAGAGAGGAAAATGCTCTATTTATCATAATGGTTTCAAAACATTACTTTTACAGAGCGGGTCAAAAGGCATCAATTTTGAGGAATGTGCTAAAATTTTAAAAATCCTCATCAGGCTTCACAAAGATTTAATTGACATTTTAACCCATTACCTCATAGGTTATTTTTAGACTCAACCTCTTTTAATAAATCTACCGAAAAGGAGCATTTACTAGAGAAAAGAAAAATGTTAGAATTGTGTAGTTTTGAAACCATTGTGATAAATAGAGCAGTTGCTCCCATGGAGCAAACGCTCTATTTATCACAATGGTTTCATAAAGTGACTTTTGCAGAGGCGTAGAAAGGTGTATTTATGGAGTAAAGGGTTAAATAGATTTTATCAAGACCATATGACAAGTTAGGTAGACAGAAAGAAATTTCTTGACTCTGGGAGGCCATAAAAGATTACTGCTGATGTTTGTGGAGGTGAAAAGAGGATAGACTGGTAGCAAATATTGCATGTTTAATCCTTTACTCTATAAATAGGCCTTTCTACACCTTTGCAAACAGAGTAGACCCAGATCAGGGTCTGCTTTAATGGTTTATGATATAGATATGATCCTACAGTTTCTGCAATGGCAAAAAAAATCCTGTCTCCTTGTGCTAGTATAATAAATTAATCTAATTAATATTCATGGCATCATTATTTTGATTATACATCAATTTTCATGGAGGAAAGGGTTAAACCATGCATCATGAGTAAAAGGTGTCTCTATGAGATAAAGGGTTGCTTGCAGATAGCTGCTTAACCCTTTCCTCCATGAATAATCATATAAAAAATAATGACATCATGAATATTAATTAGATTAATTGTTATTATAGCGCATGGATACAGGAATTTTTGGCCATGGCAGAAATTGTAGAATCATATCTATATTATATCATATTAACGCTTTCCTCCATAAATACACCTTTCTACGCCTCTGTAATAACCACTTCTTGAAACCATTATGATAAATCGAGCATTTGTTCCTATAGGAGCAAATGCTCGATTTATCACAATGGTTTCAAACTACAAAATTCTAAAATTTTACTTTTCTCTAGTAAATGCTCCTTTTGGGTAGATTCATTCAAAGGGGTTGGGTCTAAAAATAGCCTATGGAGGACCCAGATCAAACTACTAGTTGGGCAACAGTTTGATCATAGTTGGGCAACAGTTTGATCAGAGTCTACACTATTTGTAACTCCATTACATCGAGTAAAATGTTACTGCATTAACTTTTTTAGCCTTAAAAACAGGTGAATACTCGATTAAAAACTGTAGAATCAGATCTATATGATGTCATAAGCAAACAGAGCAGACCCTGATCAGACGGCTCCTGTAGGAGCCGTCTGATCTGGGTCTACTGTTTGCAAAGGCATAGAAAGGCGTATTCATGGAGTAAAGGGTTAATGCACCATTGCAGTATATTTACATGTATAACAAAAACCAGAAATGCAAGATGATTTTCGAAAGTAGTATAAACTGCAGGTCAGTGGAATATGTCAGAAATAGAGAAACACAAGGTGAGATAGAAAGAAAGAGAGACAGAGATACAGACAGAGAGAAATAGAGAAACACAAGGAGAGACAGAAAGAAAAGGAGAAGAGAGAGAGAGAGAGAGAGAGAGATAGATTGATTTGAATTGAGCTAAGGGAGGCAACTAATATTTGCCTACCATATGCAGATGACACATTGTGGTACTTCAAACAGGATATGAATTGCCTCCCTTTGACAATGTACCGCACATGTGTGTGTTTATGTACCGGTAATCTATTTGCAAGGATGGATTTGCCAATTTTATTAGTACTAGCCCTCTTAACGAACATTTATGCAGGAATTGAGCACTTTAGGAATATCCATTTAACTTCATTCATATACATTGTATTGTAAATATTTAAACTGAAGGATCAGATCTATATATTTTTACAAGCCTATAGAGCAGATCCTGAGCAGATGGCTTTTACAGAAGTGGTGTACTCTGCTTGCAAAGCAGTGAAAAGGTGTCTATATGAAGGAGAGGGTTTAATCAGATAATGACTGCATGAATGTTAATCCATTAACACCTATTGACACCTTTTTGCGCCTCTGTAAAACTCATTTTTTGAAACCATTGTGATAAATGGAGCACATGCTCTATAGCAAATGCTCTTTTTATCACAATGATTTAAAAACTACACAATTCTAAAATGCTCCTTTTCTATAGTTAATGGAGCAAATGCTCTAATTTATCACAATGGTTTCAAACAATGAGTTTTACATAGGTGCAAAAAGGCGCCAGTAGGAGAGAATGAGTTAAATTTGCTACAGGATCTTGAATGACAAACAGTGCATGCACTAATTCTCAATGTTTTCAAATGCCAGTTCACTTGTTTCCTACATTCAAAGCATTAATCTGAATTCATGATATTTCAAGTTTTTAACCCTTTCCCTGTTCTATATTTATTCAAAATTTCAATACCTACTGAATATAGGTATTAATGAAATATGGAAGGTGGGACATTGTAGCCATTTTAGAAACTAAAGAAATCGATCTATCAAACTCCATAAGCAAAAAGAGCAAACCCAGATCAAACAGCTCCTATAGGAGCCGTCTGATCTGGGTCTACTCTGTTTGCAAATCAGTGAAAATGCATTTATATGAGGGAAAGGGTTAAACCAATATTATAGCCAAGTTACTTGGAGACAGACTTGTATCCAAATTTTGCAGTACAATGTACTCTGTTTGACCTCTACTGATGTTTTGTGAGAAAAGGAAAAAATGTATTTTGTAGAGAACTATTTGTCTGGTGTCACAGTTAACCTTTTTCTTGATGAATGTTCATGTAAGACTATCATGAATATTAACCCTTTTCTCCATAAAATACCCCTTTCTACACCTTTGCAAACAGAGTAGACCAAGATCAGATAGTCATGCGATCAGGGTTTACTCTGCTTATGAAATAATATAGATATGACTACAGTTTCTGCCATAGCCAAAAATACCCATGTACAATGTACATGTGCCTTTATAAAAATAAACTACTGTGTATCTGTCAATCGATTTCAATCGAGATTTTTTTTTATTCCGCTACACATTGAAATTAAATATATATCATTCGATCGCATCATTTTTTATGAACTCTCACCTTGAATTTCCCACTAATCTATGCTATAACAAGGAAGAAAACAACAAAAATACATTTTCTACATGCTAATTCGATCAGCTGTTTCTTTGCAAATGGCCGCCGAATGACGTTGTGCGCATGTACGTAAATAACCATGGAGAATACCATTTTCCAACAGGGGCGACAGGTAATGATTAATTGAAAACGTGATCAATGTAAAAGATCTTGGTAATTTTTAATACTTTGTGGTGTATATAATGTCACATTGCAGTCATATTATCTTTTATTCAGTACCTAAGAGAAAATAAAAGCCAAATGAATACAACTTTACAGTGTTCGTATTTATCATACCAGTTTGAAATTACCAAATGACTGCAATATGACGTCAAGAGGGGAATATTAAAACGCACCTGCGCGGCTATTTTCAAATTTTCGATTATCGTTCTCTCAGATGTAACACTATTTTTTATATCTTATACAATTCAGCAAAAAATGAATGCAGCCTTCAAAAGATAAAAATAGAATAACACCTGAAGTAATAAAATGTGTATTAAATTTATCAAAATGTTTTTAACAGGAGCTGAAGCAGGACCGGAACACCAGTTTCAAATGCTAATTTACACTTGAATTTGCAGACAGTGTATCGCATTTTGCACCCATCAGAAGAAAATGCAAAGAAAAAGTTTCTCTTGGGCAGAGAGAGAGAGAGAGAGAGAGAGAGAGATGGGAATATTCATCGTAGTTTCTTATGTTTTGTTTTGTTTCATATACTTATTGTTTATATTTACTGCAAACTCTCTATATATATATATTTATGAAATGCTCGCTTACAAAGAATGAGAATGAACCATCTGAGTAAAAAAATCATATTCACGATTTATTTGAATTAGCAAGCATTTATATTTTCGTTTGTTTCCATTACAACCCTTTTCCCCATAATTATATGGATTGATTACGTTCATTACCAGTTATTATATACAGTTGTAGTCGTATATATGTCCCGAGTTAGGTACAATCAATCTGTATATCGAAACACTTTCGCTATTAATATGTTTGGTGTGCTAGATTCAATTTCGAATTGGAGGGATCTAGATCTACTGTCTAGTATCCCCGTATTACGTTTCAAATGGCGTTGATCCTGTGACATATCAAGTTACTCTGTATCGCATCGTGATCCAAACTGTCTGCAAATGTTATCATGGACTGAAATACCCAAACAGATTAATGGACTTACTAGGAAAACATGACGTGAAATTTACCGTCATTATTGGGTGTAAAATTACGTCATACTGAAAGTTTAGTTGAAAAATGCTAAAGGGTTTATCGATTATTCTCCCACATTTTATTTATTTATTTCATTAAAACAGAATAAAATTTAATGCACCGTGTACAGAATGCAATGACAGTGTTTGAAAGTTTTAAGCAACATACCCACTACTAGGCCACTAGCCTAAACCAATTACTTGTTTGAACACTAGATCTCCCTACATTATTTACACATGGACTATTCCAGAAAAATTACGTCTATCGGCGGCCATTTTAACTGTCAAAATGACTAATGCTACAAGGTGAAAAATGATTTTTTGCTGATTGTCACGACAGATTAGCAGGGATCAAACTTTTATTCAGGATCTGACTACATAAAAAATAAATACATTGATTGATGTAAGTTTAAAAACAGAAAAATATGGAATAAAAAAAAATCTCGATTGAAATCGATTGACAGAGCTGGGTGAAACACACAGTAATTAATATTCATGATGTCATTATTTCTTACATGATTAATCATGGAGTAAAGGGTTGATTTCATCAGTGTACTAACCCCTTCCTTTATAGAAATGCCTTTTCATGTATTGGCAAACAGAGTAGAGCCAGCTCCTGTAGAGCTGTCCGATAAGTGTCTGCTGTGTTTGTTTGTAAAATTCTTACAATTCAAGAATATTGAACAGGTGATGGGTTAATCCTTAACCTTGTCACATTCATGTAAGAAATAATGATGTCATGGATATGTATTGCCTGATGATTATTTTAGCATGACACAAACTGTATATCTCCTTTTTCAAAGTCATTTATCAGGTTAACTCATTCTCTCCTAGGCTATTTTTAGACCCAACCTCTTTGAATGTATCTACCGAAAAGGAGCATGAAGTAGAGGAAAGGAAAAATATAGAATTTTGTAGTTTGAAACCATTGTGATAAATAGAGCATTTGCTCCTATAGGAGCAAATGCTCTATTTATCACAATGGTTTCAACAGGTGACTTTTACAGAGGCGTAGAAAGGCGTATTTATGGAGGAAAGGGTATATCTCCGTCATTTATGAGGTTAAGTGCTTGAATTAGGACAGTCGTTGCCATGGAAAGCAAGAGAGAATCAGTTCTGTAACACATTTTACCCTTTCCCTCATATACATGCCTTTTTATGCCTTTGCAAGCAGAGAAGACCCAGAGCCAATGGAACTAGGTCTGCTCTGTTTACTTATGTTATTTGATAAATAAGTTTCTTTAAAATGGCTGCCATGTTCCACTTTCCATCATAACTATGTTGTCTATGAATATTCATTAGGTATAATTGAAATTTGGACTAAATATTGAACAGGAAAATTATTAATCAAACAGACCCTGCCAATATAGGACCTACAGCCCATATAGGACCTACAGGAGTGGTCAGACCTGTTTGCACAAGTGCTAACCCTTTACTCCATAAATATGCCTTTGCAAACATAGTAGTAGACTAAGGGTGTGCTCAGTTTGCTGATGACATAATATTAATATAATAGTAGTTTCTGCCATGGTTAAATATTCCTGTGTCCATGAGCTATTATAACAAAATAATCTAATTAATATTCATGACATCATTAGTTGCGCTTACAAGATTGGCAGCTGCCCTCTGTCCGTCCGCCCACCATACATCACCATTTCAATAACCGTATTTTCCGTGGAAAACCCGGCTAACAAAGCAGACCCTGATCTGGGCCTACTCTGTTTGCAAAGGCGTAGAAAAGTGTATTTATGGAGTTAATGAATATTCATGACGTAATGAATTCTTGTATAAATATTCATAGAGTGAACGGTTAATCTATGGATTTCTTTAACTGTTTGCATTTTACACATAAAACCTTTGGTATTCTACAACCTTCAGTAACTTTTTCTTTCATTTTTATTTTAAAACTGCGAGTATCCAGCAGCTTGGATTCTGATGAAATGCTGAATTACTCCGTGTCTCATTTGGATCCCGACCATTTGCAAAGTTATCTGCTTTGCTGAAAGTGTTGAAAAATTATCACTTTACTCCATGAATATAAATGTAAGAAATAATGACATCATGAATATTAATTCACTGAATTTTTATAATGGCACTATAAATTTAATAATTATTATTCGTGACAGAAACTGGAGAATCAGATTTACATTATATCAAAGGCAAACAGAGCAGACCAGACTACAGACCTTGATCAGACGGCTCCCAGAGCAGACCAGACTACAGACCTTGATCAGACTGCTCCCAGAGGAGTTCTTATGTGGGACTTAATGATTTTCAATGTTCTTTTCATAATGCAGTCATAGGAGCCGTCTGATCTGGATCTATTCTGTTTGCAAATTCATAGAAAGTAGTATTTATGGAGTAAAGGGATAATGTGTAAATATTGAACTTTGATATCTCGAACTCAAACATTGGGATAACTCAAACATTGGGATAACTCAAAGTAAAAGTTTGGGCCTTCCAAAATTTACAATAGAGAATTGTTCTAAAATGTATCACTACGCATATCTGGAAATACATGTGACAGCTTAATGCAGATCTATCTAAAGTAATGCTGAAAACTCCTAAAGGAGCTTTCAGCATTACTTTAGACCTTTATTAAGCTGTTCACTTGAGAAATTGTCCAGATTAGAAATTGGATGAATCATACTTTAGTTATAGAAGTAATTTGTATCTTCCCTTGAAGTTCAAGATATCAAAGTTCAACTGTAGTTACAATTAAACTAAAGGCAATGGAAATAAACACAAACCCAAGGTTAAGTTTGATCATGTATTTGACGTTTTTTACCATCCTTAACAACTAACTGACAGTGATCCTTTCACTGCAACAATAAATAGAGTCTAGGGCATACACATATATAGTTATATACAGGTGAAAAATGCTTGGGTTTTTTCCCCAACTCTCCAATCTATGGTTATTACTCTAAATATTCAGCCACGCACACAAGTAAATAGGGTAGACCCAGATCAAATTACTGGTTGGGCAACAGTTTGATCAGAGTCTACACTATTTGTAACTCCATTACATCGAGTAAAATGTTACTGCACTGACTTTTTTAGCCTTAAAAACAGGTGAAAAGGGGAGACAGGGTGATCAAATATTCAGAGTAAATATGGGTCACTCGGAGAAAACAGAGAAATATCAAGAGAGACAGAGGAAATAAAGGAAGAATACAGTAAAAAGTTCAACCCATAACAACCTTTAGCATGCTGTTGTAGTTCTTTTGTAGGACTTAATGATTTTTAATATCCATCTCATAATTCAGTCAGTTTGGATCCTGAAGAGATACCAAAGTAATTGAAGTCTCGTCTATATCCAACTTGTTAGCTGGTGTTTTCAGAATCGGAAAAAGCATGCTACAGGTAGATTTCAAAGGGAGAAGCAACTTTTACATTCAAACTATCAAGTTCTTGCAAACTTTTTGGTCAAGTCCCAGTCCATTCTAAAGTATCTGATTGTGAGCAAGCTCAAAATCTGACCAATCAGATGCTTGAGAATAAACAGACTGAAGCAGAAAGTTTTATAACCTCTGGCTGCTTTAGTATCAGTGCTTATGGGTGGAGAACAGAAAATAAAAAGGGAAGTAACTCTTACATCAACTGTAATAACATTGTTTTAAAATCTCACATTAAAAAAGAGTAATATATGTCAATAATGATAAAAAAAATAATGAAAACTGCTTAAACATTCAATTTGACATTCAAATAAAATGGATTTCAATGGTTTATCAATTAACTCATCATGAAAGCAAAAAACATGCTAACATGTGAAGTGTGCCACAAGAAAATATGTCTTTGGAGCTGTGCAAACTGTGTAGACCAAGACAAACAAGTCACTGTGTCAAAGACACTGTGGGAGGTACTACACTGTATATATAAAAACACTAAAAATAGTACTGATGAGTTCCAACTAGTAATTCTGAGCGGATGTTGCAAGAGTGTATCAGTGGCAGCTGAGTGTGTCAGTGGCAGCTGATCTTGATCTTCACTGTATACATCACTTCAAAGACACTTTTTTCTATGTGGGATAGTTCATTAAAGGAATGATCATCTCACAACCAATCATTCACAACCGTTTTATCACCGTATACATTTGTTCGTAGTTACAGGCTTGAGCACTAATCGAAGATTACAAGATACCAGAACAATAGATAAACTTGTGTATTCAAATACTAAAATCAACTATTCTCCACTAAAAACTATGTTGTGACCACTCTTTAGAATCGATCTCAAAGAGACGATTCTAAAGAGTGGTCACAAAATAGTGTTTGATGAAGTTATTCTAAGATGATGTTTTAGTTTACGCATCTTATCTAGGTCTCTGAGACACCTTGCAAAACCATTGCACATTTGGTAGTTAATACTGTAGTATTATGAGGTCCCTTATTGTCACACATGTTACAGATTGGCTAGCGTTTCAATCTTGGGTTTGCCAGATCTGTCAGTCTTTCCAAAACTGCTGCTAAATCTCTTAAACTTCTTAATCACTGCTTTCTTGTCCATAATTCTAGCTTCTTGTTGAAGATTTGTAGTGCCTGCAGAGGGGAACAGCTGTCTACGACTGTTACCCTGACTTTCAACAGGTATCGCTGTGTCTCTAGCAGCTGGCGTTTTGGCCTTAGGTGATTTCCCCTTTCTACCGAATTTGAATAAATGTCTGAGTGGCAAGTTCTGCTTAGGAATTTTGAACACAGCACCATTTTGAATGTCAGTGTTCTGAACTTTTGGTGAGTCACTAGTCAAAGGAATGTTTCTTGGCAAGAATTTCGCAGGTGTAGCCCGTGTGTTGGCATTGGAGTCTGATGATTTGGCATCACTGGTAGTTGAGCAGCTGACTCGAGAACTGCTGCTGATGTTGGTTCCAGGAGAGTTGTACGGAGCATTAATACCGCTACTACACACACTGTTGGGACTGTCAGTAAGAATAGAGTCTACATTACCACTACCCTGACTAAGCTGAGATGGTTCTAACATGGATGCATTGGCACTAGGATTGTCTGTACTTGAACTAGATTTACCCTGACACTCGAGGCGTTCTGGTAAAGCCTTATTGTCCTCATCACTAACACTAGATAAAGATTCAGGCACACTCTGGTCGTCATTGTTGTTTGATGTACAAACACTATTCAGATCTGGCAATGATGCACGACGAGCTTCCATGGATGAACTTCCACTAGATTTGTCCTGCAGTCTAAGTCGCGTACTCGATCGTGGAATAGTGTTTGCCTTTAGCACTGCACATTCGGCATCCTCATACAGACTGTCCACAAACAAAGGAGCACCGTGGTAACCATTTGGTTGAATAACTGACACAGATTCCAGAATGTCTTTGGAACAAGGTTCTCCCAGTAGTTTGTGTAACTTATGATCTTGACACAATTTTTCAGAGTCACTGTCTCTCGAGCTGACACTTCCACTGCGCTGACGTTTTGATGGCGGCAGAGGAGGCTTGCAGCTGGTTTTCTTATTACTGTAGTTGATGTTCTTCATGTAAGACTCCTCTAAACTAATGTCTCTGTCTGAACCACTATCACCATCATGAATAGACCATGTATAAACACTTTCACAGTCATTATCACTGGTAAGACTCTGACGACTACCACTGTGGATTGCCGAGATAGTTGGATCAGTTCCACATGAAAGCTGTGGCAGAACATCACTGATCATAGTCGAGTTGGCCTTTGGAATAGATGAACTCTTCTGTCTGCTGCTGCCGGAACCAGCTGACCCAGATGACAAGAATGACTCGTTTAACATTGTTGAACAGGCACGGGGGTTTGAGCCACCAGTTCTGTTTCTTCGACTGCTCCCACTTGATGACTCAGACTCGCAGATCATGGTAGAAGAAGCCCAGGGAACGGCTGAGCTTCCCCTGTGACTGCTGTGGCCACTGCCAGAAGAAGAGAAGCTGTCATCAAGCATTGTGGACGAGGCAAGCGGTAAAGAAGAACTCTTCCTTCCACTCTTTGCATGATGGCGACGAGATCTTTCCCTACGTGTACGCATATGGCGAGATGTTGGTGTTGACTGGTAGTCTGAACTGGAGCCAGAGTAAGCAACTGTTGTTGGCTTGACAAACGGAACTTTCTCTGGAGAACTTTCCTTTCCCTCAACATGACGTGTCAGGATTTCTTCAGTGACAGCACATGGTGAATTATCAGCAACAGAGCATCCAAGCTTTGACACAATTGAGTTGATTTTACGTTGACGATCGACTGTAAAGTCAGAATAATACTGGAGACGAGACATGAATTCTTTGTCGAGATCATAACACTCTGGTACAATCTGGTTGTCAGTGGATTCATCAGACTTTGGATAACCATCTGACGAAGTCATTCGATGAGAACTACTGCTGCAATTTGAGGTTGAGTTGGTTGATGATGAGGTATTCTCTAGACTAGGAATAGCCTCAATGACTGGGGTGCGAACTGCTGACTCGTCATGTGGTGATTCCAAGTAATTTGAGTTATTGTCAATCACTAAAGTCTTTGACGAAAGCACAGAAACATCCAGTGGGAGTCCATCAGAACTGTTCACAACAGGTTCTGTGAAACTGACATTGTCTGGGAACAGTGTGCGTGTTTCCTCATCACTGTCGGAGGATAGTGTAGTGTACACTGTCCTTTCACTATTCTTCTTCAAGAATGTTGGAGTCTCCAGGTTAGTTACGTGGGTCAGTGAAGTTGATGTGGTCTTCATAAATGACGGTGTGGACGGTGGAGCCATTGTGCCAGAGTCCCTGTCAGAGTCTGTACCTGTGGCACACGTTTCTAAAAGCTGGTGAAATTTCGATGCGATTTCCTCAATCTCAGTCTGTAATGCTTCCTCCTGCCGTTTGATTGTGATCTGGAAAAAAGACAGGCATTTGTAAGACAACTAGCAAAGAAATCATTGGATGAATGTTAAGCTTCTATAATCCTATAAAAACTGTAGGGTCCTTTCCCTTTAAATAACCCTACCTAAAACAGTTTGGATCCAGATCTGATGTGTACCTTCCCTATTTAAAATCATGATTAGACTATAATTTGGCTCTTGGCATGACAATTCAGGAATATAAATTACTAATATCTTAAAGACAATATTTAACAAACAGTTAAGTATGTCAGTAGGTTAAAGGTCAGTTTGAATATTCAAATCTCATACTTTCTGAGTTTCATGATTTTTTCAGGTTTAAGCCAATTCTTTAATGAATGGACAGATGGTGGGTAGTAAAGTTACGCTGACCTTTGCTAGTACACTATCTGATATAGACTGACCACTACTTTATATAAAGTTTTATTTATGGAGACAGAGGGGTTGGCTTGACTGTAATCCCAATAAAAATACAATCAAACCATATGAAATGTATCCGCCCTTTAAGATGCCAGCACTAATCTCTCTGAATGGGTTGAAAGTTTTATAAAGAAAACTTTGGGCAAATGCTATTTAGCAGTTTCAGAAAAGATAATCCCCACTTCCTCTAGGACCACCGAAAATCTGATTTAAGTGCTTTAAATGTCCCCCATAACTTTTCAAATTTATTGAGACATTAATAAATCACTCATCGACGACTCAGGCAGATAGTCACCTGCGGTTAGATTGTGATTAAAATGATAACAAGCTTTTTGATCCCCTTTTCACTGTATGAGAAAGTCACTAGCCATACTGCAGAGTTAAGACAAATCTTTCTGCAGAGAAGATCATTAAATAATTATCAGTGGGCACTTGATTTCAATTTTCCCACATTTGCAAGCAGCTTACTCCTCACCTCTGACCCACTAATTTCACTTTTCTAGCCAACTCAGCAATAAAAAATCACTTAATTTATTCTGAACATGATTAAATGCAATCTTCTTCTTAAAAAATACAGCTATTTTACTCAGATTTTTTTACGGCTGACCCCAGATACAGACAGACCCTTTGGAAAAGCGATTGATCTTGACCTTAGAAAATAAAGCCAGTGACTAAATGCCCAATTTGTCAGCACTGGTCATCTTAACACCTTTGGCCAAAGTGACTACTGTCCAGCCCAAAGAAAGCTTCAGTGAAGGGTTTGATTACATTTTGCCTTTTTTCTGCTACAGCGCGCCTAGTGATTTTTTCTGCCTGATTTGAGGTACCCCAATCTGCATGTTACGCATTTGACATGTTATGAAAGACATATTAAATGTTCAAGAGGCTATATTAGCGGCTCATTCAGTTTGACTGATCATTGTATGAAACAATTCGAAAAGGTGACAAAATGTGTGAAAAGTTTCATTTAAATTGTCAGTGGAATTAAATTCATTACATCTCAAAGTTGTCCAAAGCTGTTAAAACCCCATTAGCAGTTACATAATTTTTGAAAAATTTGGCCAATAAATTTGACCTGTTACAAATTATATAAGGACTTTTAAAAGTAAAACTGATGGACCCAATTACACCTGACAAATTGGAGACTTGTACAGAAAATGAAAAATACTTGACAACTTTTGAAATCCAAAGTTCAAAAGTTACTTACAATCTTCACCAGCAAATTAACCTTACATTTTGGTACCACTAGTTTTCCAACTTTCCAATTAATTTCTGAAGTACCTTTAACCCTTTCCCTGTTCTATTTTTATTCAAATTTTCAATACCTACTGATCATTCAGAGACAAAATAGTTATAATGAAATAATTTTATGGAAGGTGGATCATTGTAGCCATATTAGAAAGTAAAGAAACAAATTTATCATGTTCCATCAGCAAAGAGAGCAGACCCTGATCAGACAACTCCTGTAGGAGAGTCTTCTGATCTGTGTCTACTCTGTTTGCAAATGTGTGAAAACATGTTTATAGGAGAGAAAGAAATTATCAGTATCTGAGCCGAACCCAAACACAACTGATCTGAAGGCTTGAATTATCAGTATCTGAGCCGAACCCAAACACAACTGATCTGAAGGCTTGAATTATGCCAAAATATGAAATAGGTTTCATTCTCCACATGAATAACTTTTTTTTTACATGAAAGCTCTTGTTTCAAACAAATGATAATAAATACAGTGTTAAAAGTTTGGACTTTGGTGATATCCTAAGCTAATTGGAATCACTCACCACATCGAATTTTAGGATGAAAAAAGGGATTTCCTAACATGGACTCAGTGATCACTCATTACATTGCCGCTATGTAACATGTATGATATCAAAAGAGTCTTCACACCTGATTAACATGAAGTTGTTTGGTAATCAGTGTGGGCTCAATTAATTCATAGAACCCCTGCAGAGAGTGCAGTGGTGGAGTGTGCCTCATCAAAGGGAGATAACTGCAGTAAACAGTGGCACCATGCTTGTGCCTTTTACCTCCCACCGATTAATTAATTGCTTATATGGTGTGAAGCATATGTACATGACTGGGGATGTTAGTCGCTGCTGGGTGTAATAACTGAACATCATAGAGAATAATCTAATGTAGAGACACAAGCCAATTGATTAGCATCTGTACAAAGTTAATTATTCTGAATATGCAATAGTATTTGGCTCATGTGGAGGGGAGGTATAATACTATTGTCATGGACAGTAATGATATTTGATATTTATGAACTGAATTTTTATTTTGGCATATAAATGAGGAAAATTTTGGTATAAGCAAACAGTAGACCCTGAATGCCACAGCTCCTGCAGGCACAGTTTGATCTGGGTCTATTGTGTGCAAAGGCATGTACAAATGTTAAGTATGTCAAATTTAATTTTTCAGTATTTGTAACATTTTTTTTGTAAGATTTAATCCTGGACAGTTGATAACTTTACATCATGAATATTTATGTCAGAAACAATCGCATTAGGAATAGTAATAAGAAGTTTAAATTGGCATATTAACACATGAATTTCTTTGAACAAAGAAACTGCAGATTTAGATATATATTATTTCATAAGCAAACAGAGTAGACCCTGATCAGCCACATTAAGACCCATCTGATCTGGATCTGCTCTGTTTGCAAAAGTATCATAAGGTGCATTTATGGAGGAAAAGGTTAATGCAGGGTGAAAGTTTCAAAGGGAGATTCTGAAGACATTTTTACAGCATGCTAAGGGCTAAAGGCTGAAGATGGAGCTTACCATATCAGCTTGAAGCATAAGATACATCTCGTCAGGAGCCATGCTTTCGTTGTTGTCACTGTCCATACCCGAGAGTAGGCGGTCTGAAAATACAAATACAAACTTGTTAGCATGATCGTTATAATAAAATACTATTTATCCAGAACTAGGATGAGTAGTGATCTATTTATTTCCCAGTCAAACCCTCTCTTACTGGTACTCATTAGAATCACCTCAAACAGGTAACGAGTACTAACAGCATAATGAGAACCAACAGCATAACTAAAGAGTTCACTAAGAATAAGAGGCTTTAACTTGCTAGAGTATATTGAATAACAAACAGTGCAGACCCTGATCAGAGGGCTCCTCAAGGGTCTACACTGTTTGCAGATGACAGTGCATGTGTTTCCCACATTCAAAGGGTTAAGTTTTGTCGATGGCACTGTTTCACCATGTTATATTATTGCTTTCTGAAAAAAAAATCAGCTAATTAATAGTCATGATATCATTATTTCTTATATGAATATTCAACAAGTAAATTGTTAATTACATTATTTTATAATTAGCAAGAGAACCAACCTGTATAAATAGCAATGATAAATCCATCCTTATCGTGGGTTAATAACAAGTTAACCATTTAGATAATTTATAACGTCCAGTTTCAGTAAACAGTATACAAAATACTGGGCAGTCCACTAATAGCCACTTGTTCCAGTCTTTTTTTTAAACTTGTCCCTTTTTCTCTAACATTCCAATGTATGTCACACTCATTCAAGAAAACACATGTCAATGAATACAGATGCAAAATGCAAAGTAGTTATGTGTCTTCTGTACAGATGCTTATCAGTATGGTATGAAATTTCACTGTGTCTATCTAACAACTGATCAGACCAACAAGACATCAATCAAAACTGCCCCTTGCCACACTTCTACCTTAGACTTACAGCCAAGCTCCACCCACATGGACAAAGCTGTGATCTGATTGGTCAGCTGTTCACACCTTGTGGGAGGACTATGAGCACATGCTGATTGGTTTAGCACGCTTGTGCTAACTAATTCTATCAATGACTATTGGGTTTGTAAAAATACCTGCATTTTGTCACAAGGTCAAAGAATTGCGCAACATTTGTCTATCCTCTTTGATCCCTTGTCAAAATAGTTTGTACAAGGTTTTAAGCCATCCTACCTTCCTTGTTAGGCATGTGTCCCCAAATCCTGTCCCCTAAACCCTTTTACTTCATGAATATTTATGCAAGAAATAATGCCTGTTAATATTAATATTAATTAGCTGAACTTTAAAAAAGGCATCATGAACAAGTGAATTTTTACCAAATAAATCTATATTATTCCACAAGCAAACAAAGCAGACCCTGATCAGACAGCTCCTGCAGGAGCTGTCTGATCAGGGTCTGCTCTGTTTGCAAAGTTGCCAAAAGTCATCACTATGGACTAAAGGGCTAAACTCCAAACCCACCTGGACTGAACTATTTGTATTGATCTATTTGTTGTCTGCGCACGCCTAAACCATTACAAATTAAAAACTTGCAGAGCTTTTAAAAGATGTGAAAGCAGCCAGATGTAATTACACCTGAAAAATGGCGGAAAATTGATGAACCCCCGTCTAGCAGGCTTGCTCCTATTCAGTCAAACAATTGTATTGCCACAAATATCGAGACTGGCTAAAATTTGTTCTTTTCAATACAGACCATGAAAATTAAATAGCCGGACTTAAATTACTGCAATTTAAATTGTTTTATTGGATATTTAGAAGTCTCAATGTTTTTTTGACACTGTATCTGTGGGCTTTAATGATTTTGACTTCCACCCATAACAGCTGCATTCTGCTGGTATTTGGAAATTGATCTGGTGTGCACTGATTTTATTCTTGCAAATACTTCAAAGAATAGCACTTCAGCCATCTGTGACCTTGGCAACCCAAAAGTTAGAAATCTATCACTCTCTCTTACACAATTTGTTAACATTTAATAGAGGTGTAACACGGTTATTACTGGATGTTAACTATAGTATTAATATAATTTACACCAATGTTATTCAAGACCTTTCTTTATTGTGTTGCTGTTTAAGCAACAGATGTATTAAAATAAACGAGAAAATGAAAAGCAACAACTGACACGGAACAGGATGCTTGTATAAAATATGAAATATGTAAATTTACTGTCCAGGCAAGCAGGAGAGAATCAGTAATATAAGCAAACAGAGCAGACCTTGATCAGATGGCATCTAGGTGAGATTTGATCTACCTTGGTCTGCTCTGTTGCAAAGGTGTCAAAAAGCATCTCTATCCAGTACAGGGATAACATGATATCTTTCTTTATATTAAAGGTAATTTACACTCAATGTTTTACTATGCAACAAACTAAAAGGTTCGGGCTTACACACAAGATTTTAATGGATTAATTATCAGTTTCAAAATATTTAGTTCAAAGGAATGTTAGTACCATGAAAACATTCATAATACCTCATAATTGTAATGTACCCAGTTAGAGTCGGCCATATCACTATGATCTATACATTAATGCTGGTACAATATTAGTATTTGGATAGACCCAGGGACTGGGACGTTTCTGTTTTTACATCAATTAGTGTTGTTAATGCAGTTTATCTGAGTTCTGTCACCTTATCTGACAATCTCTCCAGTCTGTATATCAAACATCTCAGTGTTGGACACTAAGTAAGTAAGATGTAGACAAACATAGGGATTTTTTAGCCTTGATCAGAAACAACAATATTTGCTATGGACTCTACAAAACAGCTGGATGGCATGTAAGTAAACAAATGGAGTAAGACAGCCCTTTATAGGGGTCTGATATGGAGTATAAACATTTAATCCCCTCTCCTAATCCCTCGCCTTAATGCATCCCCTCAGGTGTCCCATGACATCTGCAATTAGCCCTTATTTTGGGGCAATGGCCCTTGATCAACTCCCTATATGTTTTGCTCTTGATCAGAATGTTGTTTTAATCAGTCAATATAGCATATGCATCTACTGCAGACAAATTTCATAAAACACGTTACTCCCAAACATTTCATTAGGATCCAACTATTTGACAAGATGATTAGAATCAGATCTATATTTTATCATCAGCAAACAGAGCAGACTCTGATCACACAGCTCCTACAGGTCTGACCTAGATCTACTCAGTTTGCAAATGAAAATGGTGTTTATATGAAGGAAAGGGTTAAAGAGCCCACTGCATTAGCCTGGAGCAATTTGCCACATTCTGAAGACATCAGTTTTGTCCATATGCTAGGCGCTAATCCAGGAAGGCCCATTGGATGGACACTCAGCCCGTGCCATAAGCTTTCTTTCCGACACATCCATCCATACCTGGATAAAGCCTCTACTTCCTTCCCATTCAATAGAAGTCACTTATATTTTATCACAGTTGACAACTATTGTAGCATCCATTTATTCTTTGTCAAAGAGGATGCAAATGCCTTCATTGAAGGGATTGTCACACATGCTATTGAATCTTAAAGGGTGTTAAGTCCATTTCTAGGTCCTGCTAATGCCATATCACTTGAAAATGTCACCTTGATTAACAGTAATGGAAATATTATGTAAAAACAAACTTTGATCAATAACTCATTTCTTACTCATCTCTTTTGAAGGATTTCCATCAAAGTCCTTATCTTAACATTCGCAAGTAATTCCAAAACCATGTAAGCTGTTTAAATCTTGAAAAATTTCAAATTTAATTTTGAGATCACTTCACATAAATAGCATAGTAATCCAAAATACCCCTTGACATAGTGATAAATACACAAAATGGCCTAAACATCTTATCAGATCGAATTTTATGTACCAATACATGGACTTGAATTCAAAAGATCAAACCAATTGATCAGTCACACTAGAATATTTTACAATATCTTATTGTCCTCCATGCAACAAAAGACATTTTAAAAGAATAGGCAAGCGAGATAGTAGATACAGCTACCAGCTAGCCTATAAGATACCGGTAAACAATTTATGTATGGCGTTCATTAACAGATTTCATAAGCTGATATTAAATCCAATACTGCATTGTTAAATTAATCTGATTTTTATGTCCACGAAATTTTTAGTGTCTGCTATGCCTAAATTTATAATTGATTTGTTTACATACAGACAGGGGAAAATCAATTACGATTTTCATCAAAAAGGTTTTGGTTTGAAATGAAAACTTATCTATATTCATTTGACAAACTTTTGCATCAGTAAATAATTATGAACTCTGAAAGCATGTTTATGAGTGCAAACCTTGTTTATTTGTATGTATCCAGTTACTGGTGTCTTTCAAAAAACACTTTGACCAAGTTTGATCCTGGTAAGATGCCAAGTTATTTGGTGTTGCAAACTTATTTTACCCTAATTACCATAAGTGCATAGGTATAGAGAACAGACCCTGATCAAAAGGCTTGGAGCCTTTTGATCAGGGTCTACACTATTTGCAACTAGGTCAACAAAATGGTACCAAATCGAATTCTTTAGCTTTACTACCTAGTCAGTGTCCGATTACATATGATAACTTTGCCAAAATTGAACATGCAGAAAAATTTGATGAAAACATTTTTTTATGCCTTATATGCTTCCATGACAACACACCATGCAAAATCTAAAGTATTCAAAATGTATCCCTTGATATAAAAACCCTTATCTAATTTAATCTCACGCTACATTCAATCCAATTTCCTTCCCCACTGAAACTTTTGAACAGATCAAATGTGATGATCCAAAATAGATAACTGAAAGAAATAAGATCACCAATAGTTGCTCAAAAACAATAGGATGTGCCAAAAATAGGTGTGGGATTTTATTCCTGGTTTATCTCTCTGAATGCAAAGTAATTCTTGTCTGCTAAATTTGTTGTCTCCTATAAATTCTAAAAAGCGGATTTTCAGCATATCATCAAGATATAATCATTTTGACACTCAGGCTGTATAATTGAAAAGAAAGAGCAGACAACTATTTTTGCAGGCAATATTCTTCAAGCATGCAAAAAGCTAACAACAATAAACCAATCAAACAAGTTTGGTGTCCAATATCAAACACTTCTTTTACAAAAAAACTTAACAGAAATATAATTTTTTACCCCAAATGTATCATTTTAAGTGATAAAATCAGTGTTGCAGAGAACTAGGCTAAAATTACATTGTTTTGTTTTAATGACATTTAGATTAAATTTGATTAATTATACAAATTTTCTGGTCCTTACCTCTTGTGATCATTTCCTCATTTTCAGTTTTAAAATTGTTGAAATAAGTATCACCACCATGGCAACATTTTCTGCTCCATAAATTTATCTTCATCTTGTGCATTTGAGAATGTTTGAAAACCTACTAATTTGCTTAGACAGATTAGAAGTGTTTTTATTTCCAAGTTAGAGTAAAAGTTTTCAAGGGTTTGAGTGATGCATTGGACTGGAGTAAATAATTACAATTAATGACATCCAATTGATCAAGTCTGTTTATCACAGGTAGATGATGTTTGCTGGGTGAACGGTCAAAGAGGCTGGAGCTAAAATTATGGGTCTTGAGTTCTTAAATTCTTTACTTGTTTGCATTGATAAATACGACCTTGTTTGCTGTTTAATAAAAAATGACCTTAAATGCCATGTTGATAAAAAATTGAATTGAGCAACATCAATTTTTTGGTTGTGTTACCTGGGCCAGGGCGCAAACTGCCATCTGCCACTCACAAGAAACCCCCTTGACAATACTGTGTAAATACCAATTTGATAGGACCAAGATTAATTTTTTTTCTTTCTTTTCAACAATGACACTAGAATATTATTAATCAAAGAAGGTCGAAAAAGCAGTCAGCAAAGGCAGTGACACATATTGAAGATGGACCAACACAAAGCTGGCACTGTGGTAATTTCAAATGTAAATAGCCAATGAAACATTTCTAGTGTCACCTCATCCTATCTGTTGACTATGACCTTTTTTCAACAGGTAATAACTGAAATGTGATCTAGGCTGAAGAAAATAAAAATAAATACTGTTTTATACAGTGAATTATTACTGTGTCATTCAAATGTCAAAGTGTCGTTTTGCATGGCACATACTAGTCAAACATTTTAGGACCTCCATTCCCCCCCCCCCCCCCCACCCCCCCCCACCCCCCTCTCCCCTGGTATATATTTGTATATAAAGTTGAATAAGACTTTTGCACCATTTTGATCTCTAAAGAATGAAACTTTAACAATGGCAAATAGTGTAGACCTTGATCAAACAGCTCCTGGCTTCAGGGGAAGTTTGATCTGGGTGACATCATTTTTTGCCTGAGTTTGTCTAGGAGAATTTTCATGATAATTACAGTAATCAGTAAAATAGCATCTGCATATTGGAAAACTGACTTTGGAAAAAAAGAGCACTTAAAATACGCATCTTTGATGGTCATACAGGAGCCAATGCTTAAAACAGCAATAAAACTTGAGGAAAAACTTTACGACACTGGTTTAACTGAAGTATTTGACCGTGGAATAAAAGGATGAAAGTCACAGCCGAGGTTGTCTGATGCTAAAACAACAATGATTAGAAGCTTAATGGCCAACTGTGACACAAGACTTGTTACCGCAGCAAGGGTAATGGTGTTTGAAATCTCATTATCTGAAAGCTGGCTCTTCCAAGGGGACTGGTAATATCTTAGAGATAAGACCACCAGGCATTTCTTCAGGTGCTTATCACATTCAAAGTTCCTGAATTTCTCAATCAAACTCCCATCAAACACCATAAATCAATTTAACACAACAAGGTATCACTGCCATGACTTCATTGACTAACAAACTGACCATTCCCAGTTGAGAATTCTGTAATTGAATCATCTTTAAAATCAAGTTGCATTAGGCACCCAGCTTCTAGCATGTACAGCTTGCAATAACAATGTAAATAGTTTGTATCTGGGGAAAATTATGGAATAAATTAAAAGATAGGTATTAGTTATGAGAATTAAACCTTTACAATATATCTAAATCAACCTACCAGAACAGTAGTTTTCATAATACATCCGGAACAGTTCTTTTAACTTATTAATGTTGTCACAAGATGTGTTGGTAATCAAATCCATTCTTGTACACTTCTTGTGCAATCTCAATAGGTATGCAATGATCAATACTTGTCAATGTTTATAGTAGCAATAACCAAGGCAATATGACCAGCTAACCAAGTTTCACCAAGATATATACTAGAATTCAACAGGAACAAAGCAATTACATTCTCCAGTGAAGATGTCCATAGTCCAATTACAAATTACTTAGAACAATTGCCAATTGCCTTCAATTGCTTTTCTGAATGCCCAGGATATGTTAACATTATTTCTTACACCTCTGAATTAATTGATCACAAAGGAAGTGTATCAATTAGTTGACCAGGTAAATGAACCATGGAAATGATGTGCAATACAGGAACAACTAAATCCTTGTGGAACTTACTAATCAATTAGTGTAAATGATACTAAGTGTTTTACATTTGATTGGTCTGATTGTTCATATCTCTGAGACTCTGGAAGGATATGCAAAGGGATTATTGAGCATACAATACTTTCAAAGAGAGGCAATATATCACCTATATCCAATGGATGCACTTAAGATTATCACAAATACAATAGATCTTGGGTGCAATATATTATAATATTGTATGGCTGAGAAAGGATGTGAAAGACATCAAGGGTACTAAAGTTACTATTGTAGTGCAATAAGTGGTATAACACCTGCCTGTTTTACAATGTGTAAACTTCACACTCTATGATACTCTCATGTTCTATTTAGCACTGAAATTTCAGAATGAAAAAAAAAATCATCAGTGTTTAACTATAGAGTCCATTCAGTTAAAAAGATTTAAAACTTGCCTCAAGCCTTGGAGTTTGAAAGACACACAGTGCATACCCTGATCAGAGGGCTTCTCAGTAAAACCTCTGACCTGGGTCTACACAGTTTAAAATTGACATGTATGTCTGGCATTCAAAAGGTTAAAGCTGTTCATGGTTATGGTTAGACCTAAGTTCTTGTAAATAGTACAATTTTGATAATTTGCTTTAGAGGTCTCATATATTTGTAAGTTTATGGATTAAGTTTGAAAATTTATGATATGTAGGTCTTAGAATCTGACATGGTGTATGATCGGTGGTGTCAAATTTCTCAGTCTAAATCATGCTGAAATTCTTTCATTTCATATTTCAACCCATCATTAAGATATCTCGTTCTTTAATAATGCCTACCTGACCACATCTATTTGACCTTGCAATACAGTCTTTGTGGACCAAAAACTAGTTCAGGGGTCCAAATTGATGAAATCAGACTCTCTTAATCAGATATTTTACAAATATTGAGATGGTCAGATACATAAACAAACCTTAACTACCCTTGTAGTTACCTGTGATAAAATCCATTAAGATCTGTATCTGAAATATTTTGACCCAGTTTATGATTAAATTGTTGGAAAAGGGTGTGTTGTTTCCTTGGACATGCAGCATATATGTCTGCAAGCTATACAAATATTTGGGAAATAGAAATAACTTTGTGCATTGGCTTGTAATAAAACATATCTTTATTGTCAATCAAAGGCCTCAAGGAATTTTGGCCATCTTCCTGGTAAAAATTCCCAAGCTTCTTTTCCATGTTAAACTTGATTTAATTTTTACTTTCCCACATCAATGCCTGGGGTAAAACTTTTCCTCCAATACAATTTTTTACAAAAAGATCTACAAGATTACATGTATTTTAATTAACTACCCCTCTCCAATCTTGCCATCATCTCTGTAAAATATTACAACTGTGTGTTGTTGTAAATTTGTTAATAAGTACTTAATATCCTCCAATAAAAGACTAATACTGAGAAACTATCAAAACTGATGAAAAGTTAATTGATGCATTATTTTAATGACACTAAAGTTATTGTAAAGATCAAGAAAAATTGTTAAATTATAGCTCATGTAATAAATTCATGTACTGTCAGAGAGTTTTGGTGCTTTTAATACTACATTCAATGAATACTCAAGTAAAAAATAATATCATCATGGAAGGAATATCAATAAATTTAAATGAATGTTTGGCCATTGCAGCGGAAAATCTTTATCATTCCATAAGCAAACAGACCAGATCCAGATCCTGTTTGTAAAAGTATATATATGGTGAAAAGGGTTAATGCAGGATAGTCATGCAACTAGCTCCAAGAGGTGATTTCTATATGAATATCACCCCTCAGTAACGTTTACTCCATGAATATTCATATAAGAAATAATGATGTCCTGAATGTTAATTACATTAACTTTTAAAATGGTATATTAACACATCATTTTTTTAATTTTTTTTCGCGAAAGTATTAACTAAAGAATCAGATCTATATTATTCCATAAGCAAACAGAGAAGACCCTGATCAGACAGCTCCTATAGGAGCCATCTGATCTGGATCTACTCTGTTTGCTAAGGCATATTTATCGAGGAAAGGGTTATAAGCTTAGTTTGAACAGACCCAATTTTTACAACATTTTTACAGTATAAAGGTTAACTGAAGAATGCTATTCTGCAAGTTTTTACAGGAAAATGTTACATGTTTATCAAAGGGTTAAAGCCAAATTATGTAAATTTCTTACCCCGATGGTGATTTAGCATTTGTAAAGCCTTTTCAGCTTGACACATAGACTGATCATACTGTTGGAACAACAGCCAACGAAACACCCAAGACTGACTTCTCTTCATTCTGTCTCATTCAAACTAACTTTTAATGTTTTCAAATATTTATTTTATATACAAATATTATTGATATTGTAAGACAACTTTATCAAGACAACTTTATAACAGCTTGCACAGTATCTATGGGTGTAAATAAATTCATGAATGCATGTTGTGTATATAATACCAGTATTTAAATGAGAACATTTGAGGAGAACTTTCTTTTCTCAAAGGGATACTCAAGTCTCTTCATTAATCCCATCCCCTAATTAAGAGTAATTTATTACTATCTCTATCTGGTAAAGTGATTGTACAGAGTCTTGCTCCACTGACTTGTTTGACCTTGACAGTTTGCTCTGGTGACCTAATTAGACATAAGATACTAATAATTTTAGATAATTAAATACATGTATATGCAAGTTGGCGTGGCAAAGTAGTACATGTAATTAAGAATTCATAAAATTATTGTTTATTTATCATTACAAACTTATCATGTATATAATCGTTGAAAAGTTGAAAGTGTGTTGAAATGTGGAGATAATACCCAGGTATTTCAAATGTGATAAATTTGTATTAACCTTTTCCTTAATTAATATTCATGTAAGAAATAAATTAATGATGTCATTAAAATTAATTACATTAAGTTTTATAATGGTATATTAACAGGACATCTTGGTGTGGGCAGAAACAGTAGAATCTGATCAATATTATACCAGAAGCAAACAGAGCAGACCCTGATCAGACAGCTGCAATAGGAGTAATCTGATCTGGGTCTATTCTTTTTGCAAAGGCATGAAAAGGTGTCTATATGAAGGAAAGGGTTGATTGTAATTTCCAAATGCCAAAATGTCTTGTATTTACATGCCATTATAAAAAAAAATGAATCTAATCAATATTCTTGGTGTCATATATTATTTATTTGTTACATAAAATA
Source organism: Azorinus chamasolen (assembly GCA_963576725.1). Classification (NCBI taxonomy): domain Eukaryota; kingdom Metazoa; phylum Mollusca; class Bivalvia; order Cardiida; family Solecurtidae; genus Azorinus; species Azorinus chamasolen. The sequence continues at coordinate 57,555,734 of OY755242.1, forward strand.
TGCAACAGGGAAAGAGTGTGAATTAACCCATTCCCACTGTATTGTGCAATTTTGAAACCATTGTGATAAATATTTATCACAATGGTTTCAAGAAGTGACTATTACAGGTGTAGAAAGGCGTATTTATGGAGGAAAGGGTTAAAATTTGATTTTATCTGTCATACTTACACAGAGTCTATAAAGCAAAACCTTTGTGGTTTATGGAGGTGTTTAAAAATTGTTCTTCTTGTTGACTTTAGTTTAGGGGGTTATCCCCTTCATTGGAACTGATACTTTTAATCAGCTCTCATAAACCACAATATTGCCTTGTATCATACAGTCGATGGTCCATTTACGAGTACTTGACAGTACGATATCTCTGTCAATATTGACTCACCAGAACCCATTGTGATGTGACAGTTGTCCCTGTCTATACAACTTCACTGCTTCTCTTGTTAGTTTCATCTTAAGATTATGAAGCCAGCCACAATACCTTCTTATTTACCTGACACTTGAAATTTAATTGGCAAGTCTTTGATAAATTTTGAACATCATCGTCAAAGAATCGTATCTTACACAATGTATAACAATCAGCAACCCCATCTACAAATTAACTTGTAAGATAGTATTTATACCCAGTCTCTCCTATCTATTTGTGATTTGTAAATCAGGCTCCATTTTGATAACTTCAAATGAGCGAGACCCAGATCAAACTACTCATTGAGAAACTGTTTGATCTGGGTCTACACTTTTTGCGCTGAATTTATTTGTCCAAATAATTATGGTAATTAGTGTATTTTCAGGTCTTTGTGCCAAAATCATTCAAATATGCTGCATGGCAAGCATTGCAAACTTGAAATATGCTGCCTGACAACCATTGCAAACTAAATATGCTGCCTGACAACCATTGCAAACGAAATATGCCGCATGAGAGCAATTGCAAATAGTTTGGATCCAGATTAGCAGCCAAGTACAGTGTACCTTGGTGTCTTGATCAAAATGTTTCAAGTTACTTGAGTATGGCTTCAATATTTGAATGAATCATATATAAAAGAAAAATAAAGTGAATTATTTAATGACCTTTAACTTCAATAGGATCACCTTTTTAATGCCTTTGTAGATCAGACGACTGAGCGCAGTGAGCAAGGTCTGCCCTGTTTGTTTGTGAAATAGTATAGATCTAATTCTACACTTTCTGTTATCCCTTTGCTCCATAAATACGCCTGCCTCTGTAAAAGTCACAAAATGAAACCATTGTTATAAATAGAGCATTTGCTCCATAGGAGCAAAATTAATGCTCTATTTATCCAAATGGTTTCAAAACTACACAATTCTAAAATTTTCCTTTTCTGTAGTTAATTCTCCTTTTCGTAGACTTATTCAAAGGGGTAGGATCTAAAAATGGCCTATGGAGGAATGAGTTGTGATAAAAAAAAAATCACTTGAAAATGAGTGTAAAGGGTATAAATTATAAACTCAGTTCACATAAACTTGCACAGGCACAAACATGGGCTAAGTTCCATGCCCTGTGCCTTCAGTCTAGACTATGATCAGTGCTAATTAATGCCCCTCTAATTGAATCAGAATGCTCCATTAGTTTTGTCAATCACATTTGCATTAATCTCAAACCCTTTATCTATGGGTGCCCTTTATCAAAGTTAGGAAGTTTGGAGTGGAGTCATAGAGAATCTGTCTCAACCTCTACACCTATCCATAATTGACCCAATCTTGCACTGCCCCAAAGCCTATCTTGAATTTCATCTGATGTTAGATTAACTTTTCTACCCTAGGAGTTTAAGATAATCCAATTAATCAAGATGGTGATCAGGTTATGGTGTAGGTAAGCTGAGTGTTTGCTTGTTTGTAGCAAACTGACAGACTTGCTGTCTGGACTCTAGGAAATGGTCAAGATCACTCAAACAATAAGCCTTAAATTGTCTCTTTAAGATTAAAATCAAATCAGATTGCTCTGTTTAACTGCTGAGGGAGCAGAAAGTGTGAGAAAATTCACACCATGCATCTTCAAACCTTTTGCAAAATATTAAATATATCATGAGCCATATTACTTTACCAAATATCAGATTTAACACTTTACTCCATGAATATTCAAGCAAGATATAAAGCCATTATGAATATCAGATACATACTACTCTATGACATATAAACATAGAACTTTTGCCATGGCAGAAAAGGTAGAACCAGAATAGAATAAACAGAATAGACCCTGATCAAACAGCTTCTATTGGTATATAGAGTAGAGTGGTATTTTCATGGAAATGGTTAAAATGAATGGACTTTGTCTAATTGTTGTCAGTCTTCACTCCCTTTAAGCTAAACAGGCTGTCTGAAACCCCCAATCTGAGTCTGTCTGACTTCTCAGTTTCCTATTGTGTCTCATTTAGGGGCTTTATGTAAACTTTCTATTTCTTTGGTCAAGCCCCTTTGTTATTCCATTAGAACATTATAGCCACCAATTACCCAGCAGGGTAGGTAGCCTCACTCTAAATCCTTTACCATTCAGTACCTTTCACCATTTACTCCATATATAAGCCTTTCTGCGCCTTTGCAAACAGAGTAGACCCAGATCATATGGCTCCTGCAGGAGCCATCAAAACACGGTCTGCTCTGTTTGCTTATGAAATAATGCATATGATTCTACAGTTTCTGTCAAGGCCAAATATCAATGTGCTATTATAACAAATTAATGTACATGTATTTATAATAATCATAATGTCATTATTTCTAACATGAATATTCATGGAGGAAAGGGTTAAGAGATTCATAAAACCCTTTGCAGTATGTTGTATGGATCCAAATAAGGAGATCAGACACCTGGTATCCAAATAAGGGGATCAGACACTTGGTATCCAAATAATGGAAGCAGACACTTGGTATCTCATTAGGATCTGCTTACTCATTCAACACCACTTTAAATATTTAAATAAAATGTGAACAAATAATGAATAATAATTTGAGCTTTATATTAGAAAACAATATTTGCAGAAACTTGAAAATAAATAGTATTAAAGGTTGGTTATCTGATCTACCTGTCTCCTAACCTTTTAATTGCTTCTATACACATGGCATCATCTGACTCTACAAGGATTTCAGCTGATAAGTTAAATTGATCTTTGAATCTAATTTTCTAAAAAGAGTCATTAAGAATGTAATATGATCTCTAAGACTCTTATGGTGTCTGAAAACATCAAAATGCATTGTCCCAAGACCTAGATCTAATTTCATTTTGTATTATTTTGCACTGAATTACAAATCCCCAAACCACTTTCCACCTTCCCAGCAATGTATAATCATTTCCCTCTTATCACGATCATTCTCAATGCTCAGTGAAATCCTCCATAAACATCACAATAAACTACTGGGTACCTTCAAAAGGGGCCGCACACCCCATGTTATCTTGCATGGGGTAACACAACTTAAACTTATCATAAGAAGCTGGGACAGTATGGATGGGATAGCTTTAATCAGCTTACCTGGGAGACCAGATAGGGGACAAGTGCTTTATGTAACTTGGGCAACTCCTTTAACTAACCCCCCCCCCCCCCCCCTTGACTTTGAAATAATATATCTAAGATCTCTTAAACTATCCTAAATAATTAAAGCCCCCTAGCAACTCAAAGCTTTCAAGCCATTCTACCATCTCTAAGTAGCTTTTGAATGTATGGAAGTTGGCTATCAGCTTTTTTGAATGTTATTTTTATAAACATATATCTCATGCATTTCAGTACTTAATAAATTCATGTTATATTAAATATTCTTGATCATGGCAGAAACTGTAGATTTATATCGATATTATATCATAAGCAAACTCACTGCCAATGATCCCCTTGCTTTAAGCATTATCCCCTTCCTTCATATAAACGCCTTTTCACACATTTGCAAGCAGAGAAGATCCAGATCAGGCAGCTCATGGTACATGTTTCTTTATTTTCTAAAATGGTCAGTGTTCCACCTTCCATATTTTATTATAACTTTATTGTGAATGTCCATGAATATTCAGTAGGTAATAAAATTTGGAATAAGAATAGAACAGGAGAAGGGTATAAGCAATCATATATTGAATGGGCACACACATCTTAAAAAGCAGGTGGTTACTTTGTACAGGGCAAAATTAATGCAAACTAGAAAATTGTGTCTTATAATCATAAATGGGGGCATAAAAACTCCAATAGGGCCCGGGCTTTTTGCATTACAGTGTACTTATGAATTGCATTAAGCTACCTCGTGAGTTATAGACCCAGATATGTCTAAATCTTTTCATCTGATCTGGATCTATTCTGTTTGCAAAGGCATGAAAAGGTATCTCTGAGGAAACGGTTTATATTAAATACAGTACATTCCAGTAAGGACTAGCTCAAATGGGTCTGCACTGCTTACATAGGTTTATGCCCTTGATTCTCTGATCTGATAAAATCATCTCCATCACTTTATTCCGTAGTGTCAAACACTTACATACTAACATACAAGCTCAATAAAAGTTTCTAAACAGTTGAAATAGTACTTTCTTACCTACCGAATATAAAATCCGTCAAATCCGTAAGAAAATAAATCCATTAAGATAACATTCTATTTAAGGCGAAAAAACAGTTTTCCATGATTGACAACCGATTTACCTGAACAATCTGAATGGGCACTTCTAAAGCAAGTACCTACAAATGCTTGGGTAAACAGTAAAACTAATTACGCTTTTAGGCTTCTACATTTAAAGTCAAATGCTGCTTAAAGTAAATAAATTTATAAATGATAATATTTGCTTTTGATAGATGTAAACCTGCAAGACGGCCATAAAGTCAGTCTACAAGCTGACATGCCCACCAGTTGATCCGATCTACAAGATTTCACATGAACTCTTTTGCATACAATTGAATTGTCCTCTCAACTGTCAACTGCTTCAGTTTACATAGCCCTACGTTTTTTCACGCATCTGCAACAGAATAGACACTGATCAGATGGCTCCTAAAGGACCCGTCTGATCAGAGACTACTCTATTTGCTATTAAATGGAATTTGATAAATTCTTAATGGTTACAATGTTCCACCTTTCATATTTCATTATACCTATTTTGTCCATGAATATTCGAAATTTGAAACATTAACATTAACTCATTTACATCTTGCATTGTAATGAAAAATCTGGATCTGAACTATTTGGAAATGTTATCACAATTTCATAACTTGCATGCAAAAAGAATTTAAAAGCAAGTCATTGTTTAAGTTAACCCTTTCCTCCATAAATACGCCTTTCTTAACCTCGGTAGAAGACATTGTTGAAACCATTGTGATAAATAGAGCATTTGCTGGATCTTGGTCTACATTGTTTGCTCATGTAATTCCCCCACCTCAAGGATGAAATACAAATAGTTTTCATACTATTCATATTTATTGAAATCAGATAATGTTAGTTTATTGGTCTGAGGTTTATTGGTCTGAGAGAAATGAAGGTAAAAACCTCATCAATAGGAAACGTTTCAAATTTTTTAATTGATATCATGTGACCATAGCAAAGAGTTTGTTAAATAAAAATAGATATCATTCAACTGTTATCTTTTCAAACAAAATAAGGAAAAAAAAAAAGATTAATTGCAGAAAAGTTGAAAGTCTGTTATACATACAACCAATCAACGGTCTCATATGTTAGAAGATACACAACAATTAGTTGAATATTATTAGCAAGTTAACCCTTTCCCTTATATAAACACCTTTTCACGCATTTGCAAACAGTGTAGACCAAGATCAGATAGCTTCTGATCAGGCTCTTTTTTATTTGCTTATGAAATAATACATGTATGTTTCAACACTAAAATTCTATCATGGTTAAAATATCCTGTTTTCGTATGCCTTTTATAAACCTAATTTAATTTTAATATTCATATCATTAATTTTCACATGAATATTAAACAGGAAAAAGGTTAACATGTGTCAGATTTCTGATCCAGTTTTATAAAGCTCTAATAATCAATGCAATAAATCATCCTATATTTACCCTTCCAATGCTGTTGGGTTTTATTTCAAAGAGGATAATGGTCTATCACTTTTTAAATTCAGTCCATTTAGTATGAAAGGACTTATTTTGGATGAGATTCAGTGAAGACTCTATTCAGACACCTCCTCCAAGAAGTGTCTGATCTGGAAGACTACACTGATTATAAAGGCCAGTTATCTGGTTTCTAACATTTAAAGGGTTCCAACCTGATTTATTAACAGCTTCTCTGCCTTTGAAGTTTGCAAATCTTTTATTAACTATAAACTTCTTTTGTTATTTATACACTGCCTTTTTTAGTCTTTAGCTACTGAATGCTTTACTCCATAAATAATCATGGAAGAAAATACCTTAATTAATTGCCGTAATATTTATAATGGCATATGAATAAAAATTATTTTGAGCCTTGTAAAAAAAATAAGATATATACATGTATAAAATTCCACTGGCAAACAGAGCAGACCCTGTTCAGATGGCTCCTATTATGAGGAGTCATCTGATCTGGGTCTGCTCTGTTTGCAAAGATGTTAAAAGGCATACTTATGGAGTAAAGGGTTAAATGGCTTATATGGCATCATATAAAAGATCTAAAAATTGTAATAAGATTTAACTATGCAATATTACAAGAGCTCCAGATAAGATGCATAAATTTAAACATAGCTCCTTAATTTCTCAACCAAACCCAATACTCTGACCACTCAGTAGATTGTCTCGAAGAGACGATTCTAAAGTGTGGTCACAATGTAGCTTTTGGTGGAGAAATGACGATTTTAGTGTTTGGGTAAGCACCTTTATGAGACTGTAGCTCTGCATGCAATATTACAATTGTTTACAACTAATGATATAACTTCTATATAAATTTCTGATTTTCCACTATAGACAATACATTCTGAATGATTCTCTGATCCATGTCACTCTGCAATCTAGTGTTTCTTCTTTACAACAAACCATTTATCCAATAATCCTGGGCCAACAAACTCATCAATCATACAAAATTAATTGCTCCTACCTTTAAAGCCATTCTTACTGCACAAGTATTCATAATTGTCCCACAATCACCAATCACAGTAATAATATCCACAACCCATAAATCATAAATGCTATCACTAGCTTTTCATTTCAATTATAACTGGTGTCTATTTCAAATATCAAACGCTACCCTGCGAAAATGACTTTTACTATAAATTGATCGGCATTGTATAAATCAGAGAAAATGAAATTGGGTGGGCTTAGACAGTTTTATTGGTAAAGGTTCAATATTGCTAGGCAGGATTCTACATGAAATGATATATTTCAGATCAGCATTATCACCCTTATGTTAATCCACAGATTGGATTTAGCGTAATCTGTGTATTATCCAATTAGCAGACAGATGTCTAGGGTGTTGCATTATGGGATTTGCAACACTCAATGTTATGGCAGAAATCAGACAGCGTATTTAGATATTTACCTGTTCAGGTACTAAAACAACATTTGAGATCGAAAACAAATAGAAATGTTTATTCAGTTATTTATTGATTATTAATTGCTGTTTTCATGCTAGGACACAACTTAAATTATCTTTCTAATGGATAAAGGCATCAATACTGGTAACATACTGGTAACCAAACAGTCACTGAATATTTGACAAAATGATGTAATTGTGAGCACATTCTGATACATGTGCAAATGGAACATTACAGTTACAGGTGGTTTGGTGGAGAAATAAAGAAGTTATTATCGAAAATGTTTTAACCCTTTCCTCCATAAATACGCCCCTGTAATAATCACTTCTTGAAACCAATGTGATAAATAGAGCATTTGCTCCTATAGGAGCAAATGCTCTATTTATCACAATGGTTTCAAACTACAAAATTCTAAAATTTTACTTTTCTCTAGTTAATGCTCCTTTTGGGTAGATTCATTCAAAGCAGATGGTTCTAAAAATAGCCTATTGAGGAAAGAGTTAATTTACACATCTTATCTTCTGAACCCCTGTGTGCAAACATTGGAATAAAACATCTTCTGCGAGATGTAATTTTTATTGATTAAAAAGTTACAAGTTGTTACGGACAAACTTTTAACTTGCATTTGTGAAATACTATACATTATTATCATTCTGATCTTTGTGCATATTGCCATGACCTTTTTCCTCATATTAACGTTTTTCACGCCTTTGCAGGAGTTGTCTGATCAACTTCTGTTCTTTTAATGTCACTTTTTGTGTCACTGTAGGATTTAAATGACAACAATAAATTCAAAAAGTTGTTTTTATTTCTGCTGGGCTAGTAAGAAAGAAACTTGGCATAGAATTGCAAATTAATACTAATCACTTTTGACAAGCATTATCATTATCGACTACTGTCTGCAAGGACTTGATGGCCAAGCTTATGTAATTGATCTGATGACAAATTGGTCTGATTTGTAGCCCAAATGAGGGAGCATGTAGCCCATTATTGTGATAAGCCCCAACTTGATTAGTTATATCAGTCTACCAGACATTTGCCCCATCACTGCCCTTGTTGACAGACTTTCTTCATATTAATGTAATTCTGGATACGTGGATAATGTTTTGAAGTTTTGCATAAGTTTGGCGAATGTGAAAACATTGGTCCACTACAAAAAATGTGGTCCACTACAATCCTCTAACTAACTGACTGCCCTATTATAGAAGCCGTCTGATCTGGGTCTTCTCTGTTTGCAAATGCGTGAAAAGGTATTTATATGAAGGAAAAGGTTACAATATAAGTAGACTGTCCAATAGTTCAGATCTTGTATGCTGAGTAAACCTTTCACCTAATCTGAAAGTTATGAAAGTCCTTGAGAAGTTTACATTAGAAAACTTCAGCTAATGAGTATTCATGATGTCATAATTTCTTACATGAACAGGGAAAGGGTTAAACAGTGTTGATTCAACAGGACTAAGATGTTCACCAGTGAAGTTCTATTGAAAGACAATGACATTTGCACAGTGTGCCAAAACCTTTCCACATCAGATCACAAATTGACCTCTCATTAATTGAAATGCAAAATAAACATGATCACTGACCTTTTCCCTGAAATGAACCATCAGCCAAGCACCCTCATCTCTCAACACCCAAGTCCCTGACAGTAACCAGGCTATCAGGGGCTATCTACACTTGATATCAGCCATTATGAGCCCCCCTCTCACTCTCTACTCAGGATCAAGATAGCAGTCACCCACAGTCCAAGTCCCTCAGATGATAGATCCAAATCCTAACACCTGTTCCAGACACCCATCAACCAATATGGCCAATAAATATGGACTCATTACCTTTTATCTCCCTCAGAGTTTGTAGCCTAACTACTGACTTTTGCTTTAATCCCCTTAATAAATTCCTTTCTCTTTTCAATAACTTTGTGAGCACTGATCACTTCATGAACTGGATCAAGATTTGAGACATCAATCATGACTAATCAGGATGATGTGTTTGTTTATGCAATCAATTCATTCATAGCATGCAAAGAGTTAACTCTGTCCTTCATAAAAACACATTCTCATGCATTTGCAAACAGAGAAGACCCAGATCAGACAGCTCCTTTAGCAGCTGTCTGATGAGGGTCTGCTCTGTTTGCTTACAACATAGATGTGATTCTACCGTTTCTGCCTAAGCCAACATATCCTATGTACATATGCCATCACGGTACCCTGCCATCATAACAAAAATCAGCTAATAAATATTCATGTCATTATACCTTACATGAATATACAACAGAGAAAGCGTTAATTATTCTTCATATGTTCATAGAACTAATAATCTAATCTTCCATTTTCATTTCACATCAAAGGGTAAGCAACCTGGACAATGCGCCATAGTATAGAATCTTACCAGGATGTAGTAATTTGATTTGGTAACAACTGCTTGCATATTTAGACGTCTTTAGACATGGCATATGAAAGGTTTATGGCCATCAGATTATTATTGCTATGACTATAATCATTAATTATTGTCATAATTGCTCATCCCTAGTAGCAAGCCAATATAGAAAGATGAATAGTACTGCAATAGCATTTTACCTATTGGTGTTTGTGTCTACATGCAATCAGCATTAATACTGTACTTTATAGGATTCTAATGAGTAATATTCATGCATTATTTATAACATAAATATTCATTTAGTAAAGAGCTAAAAAGTAAATACGGCTTCTCTTCTAGACTTTTCGAAAGGGTGATCACAACATAGGGTTTGGTGAAGTGGCAATTTTAGTATTTGAACCTGTATGACTGTTGATCAGTGCATACTAACTTTTTCTTGCCAAACTGTAGATGCTGATAAGAAGTTGTTTATTGAGATAATAAAGTTTTAAAATCTTCTCTACATACCATCTGTCCAAACTGTCCAATTCAAACCACACTAGAAAACAATTGGACAGTACCACCTTCACAAAATCTCCCTTTCACATATAACAAATGCAAAAACATTTGATCATATGTCCATCAAGGAAAGTGTTAATTGTCCATTTGGCCAATTTCAAAATGAAAGGAGTCATATGTCCATTTCAACAGCTCTAAGCTTCAACATTTCTATTTGATTCTGAAAATTGTCACTAGAGATATCACATAAGGTGCAACAAGTCTGTATAAAATGACACAGGTGTAAATGGGTCTTCTAGTATTGTCTGTGCCCAAAACAGGCCAGGATGGGTGTTGAAATGTTGTTTTATTTCCCCTGACCCCATCAAAGGGGTTGATAATTAAATTTACACCCAGGGCAAGCCCGGGTGTGATGTATAACATGGGCTATGTTTATCATGGAAGTGTCTATTTGAGTTTGCCACATAGTCAAAAGAATGTCTTGTTTACACTGTCCTCTAACTATGCCCACGAGATCGGGTTGAAAGAATTGAAAATGGGTTTAGCACAAGGTCTTATTGTTGTACAGGATATCAGTGCTCGCAACTTTTAGCACTTTATCAGAATTTTCTGAGTAAAATGTCATCTGCTTCTATTCTCAAAGAATGTTTTCATGAACCCTTACCCTGTTCTATGTTTATTCCAAATTTCAATACCTATTGAATATTCATGGAGAAAATTATAATGAAATGTGGAAGGTGGAACAGTGTAACTGTTTAAGAAAGTAAAGAAACAGATCTTTCAAATTCAATTAGCCAACAGAGCATACCCTGATCAGACGGCTCCTATAGGAGCAATCTGATCTGGGTCTTCTCTGTTTGAAAATGTGTGAAAACATTTTTCTATGAAGGAACAGTTAGGATCCTGATGAGGCCTCAAGTACTATCCCAATTTTTTTGCATAGATATTACATCATCAATAGCATGTTGTAGGTTAACCTCTTTTTCTTCCTTTGAATGCAGGAAATGTATACTAAACTTTGCAGCCAACACTGTAGGCCAAGATCAGATGATTCCTATTGAAGAGATCTCAGATTAGGATCTGCACTGTTAGTCATTCAACAATGCTCTCACAAATATACCCTAGTTTGGACTTTGTACTGATATTGGACTCAAGTTAAAACGCTGATTAAATTTTGGATATTTAGTGCTGAAAGTGATAAATTCAAGGTGAAATAATGGAGTATCTTAAGACTCACAGCAGAGTAATGATAAAATTGTCATTTTTACAGGTATTCATCAAAATAATACGATTAGTTAACTACTTTCAAAGGGGTCCGTCAATCACTGTCCAGACACTGTAATTGCACCACTGACCACAAACCATAACAGACAGTGTTGGTCAGCTTTGACTACCATAATATGAATATGACAAAGATGTGTCATTTGTGACTACAGGAAAATGAAGATCATAAAATATGAGATGCTGTATGATTTTCATGACAAACAGCAATAAATGCAAATTCATGACACTTAGTTACTAAGTATCTCATCTGGATCCAACTGTCTGCAAATAGCCCAATACATCCTACAGCAGAGCAACAGATAAACATGCGTACTTAAAAACTAAAATCCTCCTTTCTCCACCAAACCCTAGTATGTTGTGACCTGTCAGTCTTTAGAATTGTCTCTGTGAGACGATTCTAAAGACTGGTCACAGCATTGGGTTTAGTGGAGAAATGAAAAAGTTATTCTTTAAAATGTTTTAATTTACGCATCTTATCTGGAGCTCTGCCAGAGTATGGCAAGCAATGACTTCACTATGGTTACAAGGCAATTTTGATAGTTGCGCTTTTGGCTTCAAGGCAGAAACACCTCCACCCAGCGAGCAGTCAGGGTAATAAGGGGCCAGTTGGAGTATAGGGGACCCGACAGAAGGCCCTGTTGTCAATATTGATTGATTACATTTCATCTGTGCTCTCTGTGATTCTATAATACAACATGAAGTTTTGAATGCTTACAACAGTAGAACCTCTCTAAACCCGACATTAAATTCAGTATAAATATCGGTCTTGGAGACAAGTGGCAGATTAATGTAGGGTGAAAGTCATACAGAAAACTCCTCTAAGAGCTTTCTGCATGACTTTCACCCTGCATTAAGCAGCAACCTGTCTAGATTCTAAATTCTTCTCTACTAAAATTCCAGTTTACTGTATTCCAAGGTGAAGTGGCATGATCTGTCACTCCATGAATATTCATGTAAAACATGACATCATGAATATTAATTAACCGAATTTTGATAATGACACTATGGACAAAAGAATTTTTAGCATGACAGAAACAGTAGAATCAGACCAAATTCCATAAACACAGATCAGAACCTGAACAGACCACACCTTAGTCTTCAAACAACTTTATGTCTGATCTGGGTCTACTCTGGCTCTATTTGCAGAGGCATAGAAAGGTGTATTTATGGAGTAAAGGGTAAAACTAAAATTGCAGCTAACTAATATTCATAAAGTCACAAATTTACATGAATATTCATCAGGCACAGAGTTAAATAAGCGTGAAAAGAGTATCCATTAGCTTGCCGACAAGTGGTCAGTACGGCACACGTGAGACTGGTACACGATGCCCCACAAGAAAATTAGTTTAGGGGTCACCAAGTCCCTTCAGTGGATTATGAATTAATAATGATCATGAGATTTGAACAGGAAGTGAAAAGGGTCTCAACAAGTAGGGCCATCTGTTTAGGGGCCATGATTGTAACCCCATGGCAGCTATTTGCATGACCATAGGTCACTGTGGTCTCCTTGTTATTGGTTTGATGATCAGAAATCAGGCAGAAAAACAGGACTTTTAATTCGAATTTTGCCCTCCGATTGTCAATCACATGGGAAACCATGTTTGTGCCCATCTGGAATATGACTGCATGTTAAGCTTAACCCTTTATTTCATAGATATGCCTTTTGTCAGCTTTGCAAAAAGAGTAGACGCAGATTAGATATGTCCTATAGAAGCCATCTGATCAGGGTCTGCTGATTTTCTTATGAAATAGATCTGATTCTACAGGTTACCTTATGTCCTTATAAAATTCCATTGTTCATAGCATCATTATAACTATAATGAGGATATATAAGTATTGTATTATTGTGCTAGTATGAATTCCATATGTTAGGAACACTATTAACCCTTTAAATGTTGAATCAAATGTACCATTTAATCAGTCATAGAATCAGAATATCACTTTCTATTAGTTTGCCCAAGATTTAAAGAAATAAGAGAAAAATACCTCAAGCGATATTACTGTAGATGGCCAAATCTCAACAAATTTGACAATCTCATGATGACGAAATCCACGAAAACCCTCTTCAATCTATCGAAATATATCTATTTTGCATTTAAACAAAGGGAACAGTATATCTCAGAGATTAGCAGTTTTAACTAAACACATATGAAAGCCACGATTTCTAAAACAATAGTCTGTATCAGATAAATAACTTCCTTAGATAAATATATCATGCTTATTTTTATACGATAACAACCGATATTAGAATGCATACAACTAATGCTTAAAACTCCAATGATTATCTCCGTTTGTCAAATAACAGATTGTTAATAACAACTATATGTATACCGTATATATAATAGATCCACTCTCAATTGTTACTGGTGTAAATTTTCATATGCAGGAACTTCTCTGTTAACCGATGAGACCGTTTTTTCACTACGGTGTACTTCACCACTATGTTTATTGAATGTAGACTATAAACGACTATGTACGTTTAATGTTGAATAAAAGATATGTATGTATGTATGTATGTATGTATGTATTTAACCCTTTCCTTCTTATAAACACTTTTTCACATCTTTGCAAACAGAGTAGACCCAGATATAGGAGGCATCTGATCAAGGTCTGCTCTGTTTGCTTTAATGAAATTATAATAGATCCGACTGCAGTTTCTGTCAGTACCAAATAATCCTGTGTACATAAAAATTATTCCATTTGAAAATTCAGCTTATGAGTAATGATGATGTCATTATTTCTAACATCAATACTCAACAGGGAAAGGGTTAACCCATTTCCTCATAGACTATTTTTAGATACAACCAACCTCTTTGACTGAATCTACCGAAAAGGAGCATTAACTAGAGAAAAGGAATATTTTTAGAATTTTGTAGAAATTTTAGAGTTTTGTAGTCCTATAGGAGCAAATACTCTATTTATCACAATGGTTTCACAAAGTGACTTTTACAGAGTCATCAATATGAGGATATGGGGTAAAGGCTTCTTTATCTGGGTCTACTCTGTTTGTAAAGGTGTGAAAAAGTGTTTATATGAAGGAAAGGGTTAAATGGTACACTCGATCCACAGTTTAAAAAGGTTAATAGTGTTCCTAACACATGGAACTCATACTAGCACAATAACACAATACTTACATGTCCATCATAGTTGTTGGGGGCATCACTAATTGTTACCTGAACAAGGGGTTCTAATTAATCCCATCTTCTCATTATAACCATTTATTAGTATTTATGATCCCTACTTCCTATGAACCCCAGCGACCCCTTGGTCTTCTGATTGTCTTTATTCCCTAAACAATTCAGGCAACAATATACTAGGGGCCACACTCTGTACCATTTAGCTTCCAAGTGTTAATTAAGTCTACCAAATTTGATAGAGTTCAAATAAATTACACTATTCTGTATATACTTATCAAGCTCTGGGATCAAAGGGTCCCTAATTATATATGGGGTAATAGGGTACAATAGAGTACCTACTTGGTCCCAGCAAGGGGTCTGTGTAAGAACTGAATTCCTACAGTAATTTGATCAGTATGACCATTTAGAGAGTAGCTAACAGTTTATTTGACCCACCAGGGGGCGCTCATTCTGATGATTGAGAAAACAATGTGACTGTTTGATGTATCTTTAAGGGGCTCGCTAGATTGATCTTTGACAGAATTATCAAAGAGACAAGCTCTTCCTTAAGATTAGGAAGCCTACCCGCAGTGTAATCACTGACTATAACACAAAAAAACATTGGATCCAAATCCCATTTCTTACCAGCCCGGCAGGATCTGTGCTGTTTGACAATCTGATAACATTTAATGGGGATATGAACTTTACTTTGACTGACGGCGATCATAATTGTTGACAAAATGATAAATAACAGGCTTAGGGTTGAATGTTTTTGCATACAGATGATCTTTATAATGGATTCTAATAAAAGACAATCAGAATTGAAATTTGCTGTTGTATACATAATATTTACATCAATTTTTTATAAAATCACTCTTCTTTGAATGATTTTGAACAACATCCCATCATCAGAAAGGGTCTCCTATTATCACTTTCTTTCAAAGTAATAAATCATATGATCAGCAAGCCTTCTTCTATTGGTCATTGTTTCATTATCAATAAACCCAAATAAATCAAGAGCTGATCATATTGAATCCTCTATGCATTTCTTCTTTGAACCAAATTTTGTATTCGAAAACTATGTGCCATGTATCTGAATTCCTTACCTGATGTTATTTTCATGTTTTTTAACCATAACCCTTTCTTTGCTGAATATTCATGAAAGAAATGAAAACATAAATTAATTTGATACATTTAATAACTGACATAATGACCCCGTAAACCATTGCAGAAACAGTAGAATTAGATCCATATAATTCCAAAAGTAAACAGAGCAGACCCTGATCAGACAGCTCCGATCTAGGTCTACTGTTTGCAAAGGCGTAGAAAGGCATATTTATGGAGTAAAGGGTTAATGGCAGAAAACATTGTGTATCAAAGTCAACCTTAATTTTGCACATGGCAATTATTTATCATGCACAGAGGTTATATCTGTCTCAGTCCCTTGTAGATTATCCAGATATCATTTATCATCCTAATATCGTCTCCATCTCTGACAGTGTGACAATTTCTGAATATGATACTTATAACTACCTATTTTGGCCGTCTACCTTCTGTCTGGACACTGCATAGAACAGTTCATACAAACATGAAATGCTTCCCTATCTTCAATAATGCTATAATTCACCATTTACTCCATAGATCTATAGATACGCCTTTGCAAACAGAGTAAGCTCAGATCAGACAGCTCCTGTAGGAGCCTTCTGATCTGGGTCTGCTCCGTTTGATTATGACATAATATAGATTCTACAATTTCGGTGTTGGTATGCCATTATAATAACTTAGTTAACTTAAATTTATGAATATTCGGGAAGCAAAGAGTTAATCGTTCTCAAGCTATCAGCTTACATATATCTGCATTTGCAAATAGTGTCGACCCATATGAGACACTATGCTCCTAAAGGAGACATTTGCAAATAGTGTAGATCCATATGAGACACTCTGCTCCTAAAGGAGACATTTGCAAATAGTGTAGACCCATATGAGACACTCTGCTCCTAAAGGAGACATTTGCAAATAGTGTAGACCCGTATGAGACACTCTGCTCCCAGAGGAGCACTATTTGTCATTACAATTCGGAGGCAACAATTGGTCCAACTTTATAATTATTTAATTAATGTTAACATATGATAATGTAAGTTTTGAACTTTACAGGTATGATCAGAATGTTACATGTCCAAATTAATTACTTGCATGAAATTGTGACAATCTAAGCAGACAGTTTGGATCCTTCATGCCAAATAAACATAAAGTACTACAATAAATAAGTCTTTGAATCCTATCATAGTATCAAAGTTAAATTTACCTGTTTCATCTAGCCAGTCTCTAAGTCCAACCATTTTCTCTCTGACTCTTGTCAGTATACAAAATGTCAAATTTTAGAACAAATTCAGATTTCAGCCAATTAGTAATAAACAAACACTGTCACTCTGATTGCTTGAAACAAACTAACTAATAGGGACTGTTGATGGTCAATCAATCAAGTAGTAATGGCTTACTGTTTGTCACAGTTATGTGCCATATTTGTGCCTTACTTGGCAATCATTAACACCTTCAACCCTGGACCCCTACTGGGTCCACAAGGGGTGCCTTTAAGATCAAACATGATCGGCTGGAACCCCTACTCAGAGGGAATCCTGAGGACAATACAGTGGATGGGTGGCCTCTACTCAGAAGCTATCAAAAATTAGACAAGACAATATTGGTCACAGTCCAGTGGAGATTGGGGTCTTTTGTCAGAGGGTTTTGTTATAATTTCATAATGACATGCAAATTATGGTAATACTGTGTCCTTATTGGAATATGAAATTTGACCCTCATTTCTCAAATTATGATTTCATGCAAATGTCCTCATTCAACAGTTTCAACCCTGTCAGTATGTGAAACAAGTCATAATGTCATTTGCAAACAGTGTAGGTCCAAATGAGAGGGCTCTTAGAGGAGCCCTCTCATCAGGGTTTGCACTGTTTGTCATGTTACACTTTATTTTTAAAAAAAATTCTTTTGACTACTTAGTGTAAGCTTGACCTGTTTGAATGTTGAACTAGTTCATTTGAAAACTCAGCATTGAAAGGGTGAAATAAATCAATAGGAACATGTGCTACAGGTTTGTATTTTCTAAAGTACTCTTACACTTTTAGAAGAAATTGTTTTCTTAGTACAGATGTTTAATTATATTTTCACATTGTTAACCATTTACCCAATGAATATTCATACAAGAAATCATGAATATTCATTAGAATAATTTTTAGCCTGGCATAAAATCAACACAGGAAATTTTGGCCACTGCAAAAACCTGTAGAACAGATCTATATAATTCCAGTTGCTTACAGATATTAATACCCTGATCAGACAGCTCTTATGAAATAGTATAGAGCTAGTCCTACAATTTCTGCATTGGCCTTCATTTACGGTGTTAATGTTCCATTATAAAAAACTACTTCATTAAATATTCACAATTTTCATTATTTCTTACATGAATATTCATAGAGTAAAGTTACTTAGTTGCTGCTAAAGGACTAAAGAAGTACCATAAGCCAGCTGTTCAACTTTAATATTCCAAAATTATGTGTGTGATGGGTCGGTGTATTACAAAGACATTTTTGTAGACAGACAGACTGGACTGCTTTTCTGATCCGATATCATCCGATCTTTGCCATTCATGTATTATATCATTGATATTTGCACACATCATCCTAGTTACTCTACAACAATTGACAGTAAGCAGGGTGAAGTCTGACGTTACCTTCAGGATGGTTGTAAAGATTTTAATTCTTTTATAATTATTGTTTTCTTCAGACAGACAGACAGACAGACAACCTTTAATATAATCTTTAAGACACACTATCAATGACCCCTTAGATAACCAATGAGAATTATCTGCTGCTTATTAACAAAAGGAATTTAGTCGTCTGCACAATTGTCGTTCAGAACGTTTTCAAAACTATTGATTTTCTTTCTGATTGTTTTTGCAGAAATTGAGCTGCAGTGACAAACAGTATAGATGTCAGATCAGGCCCTGTGTTTTATGGGGGATATTCTGTGTGCATATGTCATATTAGTGGCATGCCAACTCTTCACCCTCTAAATAATTGTAGGCTGCAAGTAAAAATTGTCTGCCATTATTTCTATATGGTTTTCAAAGTTTCTTTTCAAAACAATGTCACATATGTCAAAAAGTTGGTATCTTGATGAGATATCAAGTTAATAAGCCGTCCATTCGGATCCAAACTGTTTGACATTTCTCTATATTATGAGGCACCATCAATCGAAGGACAGTCTCAAACTGCGATTAAAACCTAACAAAATTGTTAAAATATGGCTATCATGACTCGGGTATGACAAGTTTTATTTTACACCTGTCTTTAAATGACCCACTTGGGGAACAGGTGTATCCGGATTAGCTATAAGATGGGTAGGTTATCAGCAGGTAGTGCCGCTGATTATGTTAGTGGTTATTATCCTATCAAGGGCTTCGCCCATTCGATGTCCTTTATGTCCTCTGTGTGTTATTACAGGGAGCGTGTCATTTTCGGGTGTAATATCATGTTTGTATAATAAGATGTTGAGGGTACAATTGTTCTGTATGACTACAGATGTCATTATTGAGTCTTCAATATCATCAACAGGCAGTGTCAGATACCCAGACACAAAACTGTGAAACAACCATTAAAGGGAGATAACTATGAACTGTGTAGTTGTAGCAACCATTAACCCTTTCCTCAATGAATATTCACGTAAAAAAATAATTATCTCATGAACAGTAATTAGATTAATTTGTTATAATAGCACATTGACACAGGAATTTTTGGCCATGGCAGAAACTGTAAAATCTTATCTATAAATATCATGAGCAAACAGAGCAGACCCTGATCACCTATAGGAGCAAGACTGTTTGCAGAGGCGTAGAAAGGCCTATTTATGGAGGGATAAAGGGAGATAAGTATGAACTTTGTAGTAGCACAACAATTAAAGGGAAATAACCGAACTTTTGTAATAGATGACACATACAAACAAAGCTCTAGGTAGGCATTAACCCTTTTCTTCATCTAGAAGTCTTTGCATGTATGATGGCATATGAACACAGAACATTCTGGCAGAAACTGTAGAATCAGATCTATATTATACCATAAGCAAAAAGAGAATGATTCCTTCATTTCTCCAGCAAACCCTGTGTTGTGACCACTCTTTAGAATCATCTCAAAGGCAGAGAAATGACAAATTACATGTACTTTTGTGCATCACTTATCAAGGAACAATTTAGGATCTAACCCTTTACCTGATGTAAAACAAGAGGGCCAGAATGGCCCTGACATCGCTCACCAGACAATCAGATATGTTTCTATTGAAAAGTGACCGTCTCTGGGGCGGTGCCAATTTTGACACCAGGGACACAAAATATAACTTTTGTAGATGACCTAAATATGAAGCTATGTGCCAAATATGAAATCTGAGAACATTCCAGTTTCAAAGGAGAAGATTTTCAATGTTTGCACATTAAAATTGTTTCTATTGAAAACTGACCACCCCTGGGGTGGGGCCTATATTGACAACAGGGGCATAATTTATATAACTTTTGTAGAGGATCGGAAAATGGTGCTATGAGCCAAATATGAAAGCTGAGAACCCTGTAGATTCAGAAAAGAAGATTTTCAAAGTTTTCACTATACGTTTCTATAGACAAGAGGGCCATTGAAAGTGTTAATTTTTCAGACAAACAAATTACAGATGACAGAAACCCTATTACTGCTGCACATATTTTGACTGAAATTAGCACACAGTTTGGATTTGATCTGACACATATGTAACTTCATAATATGTGGTTTGTACAAGAAAGTTAATTGTAAGATTGATATGTATTAACCAGGGAATTTTAATTATGCAAAGCCATACAAAGTTCTGACTAAAGACGATCAACTGACCTCTCAAATAATCAACATTACTGTTCCTCTGAAAAGGTATGTGTACCCTAGCATTCCAAACTGATTTTTTGCATTTGAATATTATTATAAATTATTACATAATAATTTCATATTCATAAGTTCACTGAACTTAATATTTTCAAGTAATACAATTTCATGTTAAAAATTATTTCATAATTTATTTAAAATCTTTAATTTGGCATTCTGGAGCCTTTACATGATTTACCCTTCTTCTGAACTGCAGGGCAGGTTGTAATAATGTCATAATGCCAATCACTATTATTAATTAACCCTTCCCTCATATAAACGGGTTTTCACACATTTGAAAAATCAGTAGACCAGATCAGATGCCTCCTATAGGAGCCATCTGATCAGGGTCTGCTCTTTTGTTAATGGAATTTGACAGATCTTCCTTTAGTTTCTAAAATGGCTACAATGTTCTACCTACTATATTCCATTATAACTATTTTGTCTATGAATATTCAGTAGGTTGTGAAATTTGGAGAAAAAAAATGGCTACAATGTTTCACCTTCCATACTTCACTTTAACTATTTTGTTCATGAATATGCAATAGGCATTCAAATTAATAATAAACACAGTACAGGCAAAGGGTTACTACAGCCACTACCAGCAATACAGGTGTACTAAAAATAGCCACTGGTCATCCCCATCTCTATTGCTTGACCTGATGACCTGTTTATGAGACTGAGTAAAGATAAGATGCTTAAAAGTGCAGTCAGCTTCAAGTTTGCTAGAAAACTTGCCACCCGTGGGTGTAGCCAATTTTGACCACAGGAGCATAATTTATATAACTTTTGTAGAAGTCCTGAAGTTGAAGCTATGTGACAAATATGAAAGCTGGGGACCTTCTAGTTTTAGAGGAGATGATGCTCAAAGTTTTCACTATATGTTTCTATTGAAAACTGAAAACCCCTGGGGCAGGGCCAATTTTGACCCCAGGGGTATAATTTATATAACTTTTGTAGAGGACCTACAGATGATGCTATGTGCCAAAGATGGAAGCTGAGACCCCTGTAGATTCAGAGGAGAAGAACTTTAAAGGTTCAAATTGTTGACGACGAACGACGGACGACGCACGACGCACTACGCACGACGCACGCCGACGGACGACGGACATCAGGCGATCACAAAAGCTCACCCTGAGCACTTTGTGCTCTGGTGAGCTAAAAAGCTTTTGCAAACAGGGTAGACCCAGAGGAGCTGTCTGATAAGTGTCAGCTCTTTTGCTTAACCCTTTCCTCCATAAATACGCCTTTCTACGCCTCTGTAAAAGTCACTTCATGAAACCATTGTGATAAATAGAGCATTTGTTCCCATTGGAGCAAATGCTCTATTTATCACAATGGTTTCAAACTACACAATTCTAAAAAAAATTCTTTTCTCTAGTTAATGCTCCTTTTCGGTAGATTTATTCAAAGTGGTTGGATCTATGGAGGAAAGGGTTAAATATGACATAATGATAATTTAGATTTGATTCTACCTGCTGTGTGATTCTACCTGCTGTGTGATTCTACCTGCTGTGTGATTCTACCTGCTGTGATTCTACCTGCTGTGTGATTCTACCTGCTGTGTTGGCCAAAATTTCTGGTGTACATGTGCAATTGTGAAAAATAATCTTATTTATATTCATGACACCATTATTTCTTACATGACTATTCACAAGTGAAAGGGTTAATTCAATGCAGACTAGTTTGAAAATCAAACGGAGCATACACCATACAACAATTTAACCCTATGATCTGGATCTGCACTGTTAGTAAACACTGGTTTGTTTGTTTTCAGAAGTTTAAATCATGTTACTGATTCTAAATCAGTATAACCTGTATTAAGTGGCCATCAAAAAGAGATCTTATGATGGGTCTGTAAGGCAGGTGGTAGCTTAATGCAGGTCAAAATAATGCAGACAGCTCCTATTGGAGCTTTCTGCATTACTTTTGCCCTGCATTAAGCAACCACCTGCTTTTTACGACTCATATGTTCAATAAATGAATGGCTGCTTAGACTAATAGCACTGGTTCTACTGTAGTTAGTATAATGGTTTGATCCCTAAGGCCAAATTTTAATGTCTACTTTAATGGCTTTGACATTACATAATAAAAGGTCATAATAGTAGTGTACTTTTTATGATTCATCATCAAATATATTGTAATGGTTATCATTAAATCTGTTTTACAAAGTTTAAGATTCCTTCCTGCACACACAGGTGACATATTGTAATAAAATCTTTGCCTTCTTTTGTTTGCCATGTAAACTTGAATTTCAACATTGTGTCATACCTTTATCACCCAGGAAGACAACATAACACAGCTATCCTAAATATTCAGAGAAACGTAGGCAAATAATGCCGACCCAGATCAGGATCTATACCATTTGCTTATCCATTAACACTTTCTTTCATAAACACCTTTTCCAGCATTTGCATACAAAGTAGACCCAGATCAGACGGCTCCTATAGAAGCCTTCTGATCAGGGTCTACTCCTGTATGCTTATAGGTAATTTGATAGATCTGTTTCTTTAGTTTCTAAAATGGGTACATTATGTTCCACCTTCCCTATTTCATTTAAAGTTATAACCATTTGTCCATGAATATTGAGTACGTACTGAAATTTGGAATAAACATATTCATGGAGTAAAGGGTTAAGGAACACCATGGATCTAATTCTACAGTTTCTGTCATGGTGGAAAATCCAGTGTTCCAACTTCATTTACAATTTAATATTCATGATCTCATTATTTCTGACATGAATTTTCATGAGGTCAAAGGTAATGGCAGCCACTACCACACAACCACTTTTAATTTTTTCTTCATAACAATATTTTCAACTGGAGGTACACAATACAACACTTTTCACCTACCATGAAAAATGCCAGCTTGATGTAGAACTGCTGATAATGTTAAATTTCCATTGTCCATTCTTTCCCCATTTCAATGTATGAATGTTAACTTTCATGGTGTATCAAACAAGCATTGTGATGGTAAGCTTCCAGCGGCTGCCGTGTGCCATTGCCGTTTATGACAATCAATAACAAACACAAAGACTCTAAATGGACCATAAAACATCAGCAAATCACAACCTCCGAAAACACTGCCTCAATCTTAATGAACCACAAAATATCCCCCTAACCAAAAACGTTTCAACTTCCGCCTCTTGCACAAGTACCTGATTAGATACAATCACAAAATCATAAATTATGAATTTAACAATCTTCTGAATCAATTAAAATGTTACAGTTTGTCAAATCTTGTATAACCCCTCAGTCCAAATGTCCTGATCAGCATCAATGATAGATCATTATCAATGGGACACCAGGCTTGCAGCTCACTTCATCCATACTGATTTATTTGACTGATTTGCCCAGTGAACAAAATCGGGCCATTTGTTTAACAATAGGCCTCCCTATAATTTTCCTTCACCATACAGTGCCGATCCAGATGCCTCATCCCCTTATAGCACCTTTAGTATGCTACAGGTGAATTGGCGATTATCATTGCAAATAACTCCGACTCAGCGTCACACCAGGATCCAAACAAAAGGATACATGGTCGGTATGTTGTAAAAAACAAAGTAGCTCAATGCATGCCAAGAATTGAGAGGCTAAAACGTTTCCTTAAAGCAGGCCCAAGATTTATGCAAAATTATCATTTAACTCTTTACCTGATTGAGATACATTTAGATGCCACTGCAAACAGAGCAGACCCAGATCTATATGAGCAATCTGCTCAGAGTCTGTTCTGTTTGCTTAATGGAATTACATTGATATTTATAATTCTACAGTTTCTACCATGGCCCAAAAATCTTGTGTTCATAATAAATTATATCATCTGTTAATATGCATTTACTCCAAAAATATGATTTTCTATGCCTTTGCAAACAGAGTAGACCCAGATCAGATGCTCTGTTTGCTTATGATATAACATAGATATGATTCTACAGATATATATATATAGTCATAGCCCAAATTTCCTGTGTCCCTATGCTATTATAACCATAAAAATAATTAAATTATTCATGATGTCATTATTTCTAACATGAATATTCATGGAGTAAAGAGTTACTGAAACAGACGTCTGTTTTGACCAGACAACATATTCCAGCATGATAAAGGTCACGAGTGTGACTAATTGCTCTAGCATCAATACCCATACACCTGTGCCTCAGGTAAACAGCTTCAGCACGCACTACCATGGCAACAGTGCCCCTCCCACTCCCTGCTGCTGATGCTGACAGGCTCCTACCACCCCTCACAGCACCTGTCACAACAGGTGACCTCTACATGTCCTTTTACCTGCTTTCGTTGCCACGGTACTGTCTTTATTAAATAGTTTCACTTTCAAATTAAATATCATTAATCACTAGGTATTAATTACTGTTTCATCAGTACAGGTAATAGATTCTGAAACATCATAATTATTATGTGGTATTTGATATGTAAAAAGAACACACATAAGAAAATGCTAAAGTTTCAAAATGGAATGATCCATCAGTGTTAAACTATACAGTCCAATCTGAGAGAGGGTATCAAATGACAAACGGTGCAGACCCTGATCAGAGAATCCCTCTGATCTGGGTGTATACTGTTTATAAATACATTTAACTAACATGTATACAAATTTACCATATTCAAAGGGGCTTAAGCACATTGGTTTTGAAAACGTTTCCAGTTGGGATCCAGATCACCATGATCTATCATTTTGACTTAACTGTTTAGCACCCACGTGGTATTTCTTTTAACTCTTTATAAATGCCCTTTCTTGCTGTTTGCAAACAGAGTAGACCCAGATCAGTTTTTGTCAAAGGAAAACAATCCATTGAAAAGTTTACCTTATAAAAATTTAGTTAATGAATAATCATGAAATGAACAATTCACACCTAACCCATTACCTCATAGGCTATTTTAAGACCCTATCTCTTTGAATAAATCTACCGAAAAGGAGCATTAACTAGAGAAAAGGAAAATTCCAGAATTAGACCTGTAATTTTGAAACCATCGTGATAAATAGAGCATTTGCTCCACAGGAGCAAATGCTCTATTTATCACAATGGTTTCAGAAAGAGACTTTTACAGAGTCATCAGTATGAGGGAATGGGGTAAATGTTCATTAGGGAAAGGGTTAACAAAGAGATGGAAGACATGATAAATATGCCAATAAGATTTCAAACTTATCAATTGTTTTTGCTGATAACAATTTATTTAGCTGTGGTTTATAATTTTTATCAAACAGGTGACAAATCTAATGATTTAGACCTGCTTATGGCTATAGGGCTTTGACTCTCAAAATCAATGTCCAACTTGTGCACTACTGCACTTGACTTTATCATCCACTTGAAATCCTTAGTCTGTAATGAAAATGAAATTTCTGTCTGAAGATTCTTTATCACAAACTCTCTCCCTCCCCCCCTCCCCCCCCCCCCCAACAACAAAAAAAGAAAGTAAAAAATATATAAAAAAACATTTTAAGATTTATTTGTTACAGTTTTATTAAAACAGGATCAAGATCCTAATCCACTCATCAGTTGGACATGTTTATACCTTACAACTTCCACCATTATTTTCTTAACAGGTTAAAGTGTTATTTTTTTTAATACTAAACTGCAAGGAAAAGTACAAAATGAACAAAAGGCAGTTCGGTTTCTATAACAAGCAATAAAAATGCCTTATGATCTTTCCATTGTTCTCTTTGTGTACCCCTGGCGTAGGGACATACCCATGCAAATTTATCAACATTGTCAACGGGCCACATGTGCTGGGTAAATTTCATTTAATCTCGATATTTCACCAGGATTAAACCTGTTTAACAGTCTAACATACTTTTTTGAAAGAATTAAAACTACACAACTCTAAAATAAAATTTCCTTTTTCTAGTACTTTTTTTTTTTTTAGTAAATGCTCCTTTTTCAGTAGATTTATTTAAGGAGGTTGAGTCTTAAATTAGACCCATTCCCTCATATTTACGCCTTTTGATGCCTCGGTAAAAGTCACCTTTTGGAACCATTTTGATAAATACAGCATTTGCTCCTATAGGAGCAAATGCTCTATTTATCACAATGGTTTCAGAACTACACAATTCTAAAATTTTCCTTTTCTGTAATGCTCCTTTATGGTAGATTTACTCGAAGAGGTTGAGTCTAAAAATAGCCTGGGGTGGGGGGAATGGGCTAATATACATCTGTATTTGTACAAGGATTAAATACAAACTACGGAGCACAAAGACCATATTAATATTCATCCTTGTAAGCTCTCAGCTTCCATGTTTTATTTTAAAATAATTTTTATGGAAACAAAAAAAATTACAAGGAAGAAATACTATAAAATCTGCGGGTGAAAATATTCTGGCACAGTTGGATATCACCCTGGAAACCAAATTACTCAATAAAATCTCCAGGACATTTAGGACATCAATCATTTATTACATTTTAATCAAAAAGGTTATGAAATTTGGATTAATTTAACCAAAAAAGGAATTTGTCTTTAAGGAAAAAACTGAGGCATTGGTCTATTGGATTGATTAATATTCAGTACAATGAAAACTGTAATTTAATAGCAGTAATAAAGAGGTCATAAGTTCACAAGAATGTGTTAAACTGAGGAACTTCACCTTTCATGCTTTATTTGTTGGTTTGTTTGGATTAGGTTTTACATCCCCTTAACAATCTTTCAGTCATATCACCATGTCTAGCTTATTACACGTAACAGGTATTTTTTTTTATGCATTGAACGAATTCCTTTAACCCAGTTCAATACACATGTATAAAATAACGACATCATGAATACTTATTAGCTGAAGTTTTCATGGGAAGTTTTTGCTTTGAGGAAAGCTGTTAAAGTGATAGTCTCTACTTGCAATGTGTGCAAATGCCTAACAAATACATAAGTCATTTGTTCATATGCTGAAAAGAAGTACGGTAATCACAAACAAGAGGGCCATGAGGCCCTGAAGCGCTCACCAGAGATAACCCCTGAGGGGCGGGGCCATTTTTGACCACAAGAAATCATGTGTACACCCTTGGTAGAGAACCACAAGACAAAGCAATATGCCATTAATTAAAGGTCTAAGCCTTATAGTTTCAGAGAAAAATAATATTTATATTTTTCCCATGAAAAACTGATAAGCCCTGAGGCAGGGCCAAGTTTCGCCCAGTGGTCAGGGTCGTAAGTTAAACATTCTTGGCAGAGGACCACAAGCCACAGCTACATATTTGTAGAGGACCATTAGATCATGTTACATACCAAATATCAAAGGTCTAGACTAGGCCTTACAGTTTCAGTAGATTTTTAAAGATTTTCCAATGAAAAACTGATTAGCCCTTGGGCAGGGCCATTTTTGGCCTAGTGTTCATAATTTGAACAAAATTTGTAGAGGACCATTAGATCATGCTACATACTAAATATCAAAGGTCTAGGCCTTACAGTTTTGAGAGAAGATTTTTAAAGATTTTCCTATGAAAAACTGATAAGCCCTTGGGCAGGGCCATTTTTGGCCCGGAGGTCTTATTTGAACAATCTTTGTAGAGGACCATAATATCATGCTACATACCAAATATCAAAGGTCTAGGCCTTACAGTTTCAGAGAAGAAGATTTTTAAAGATTTTCCTATGAAAAACTGATAAGCCCTTGGGCGGGGACATTTTTGGCCCGGGGGTCATAATTTGAACAACTTTAGTAGAGGGCCATAAGATCATGCTACATACCAAATATCAAAGGTCTAGGCCTTACAGTTTCAGAGAAGAAGATTTTTAAAGATTTTCCTATGAAAAACTAATTTAAGCCCTTGGGCGGGGCCATTTTTGGCCCCGGGGTCATAATTAGAACAATCTTTGTAGAGGACCATAAGATCATGCTACATACCAAATATCAAAGGTCTAGGCCTTACAGTTTGAGAGAAGAAGATTTTTAAAGATTTTCCAATGAAAAACTGATAAGCCCTTGGGCGGGGCCATTTTTTGGCCCGGGGGCATAATTTGAACAATCTTTGTAGAGGACCATAAGATCATGCTACATACCAAATATCAATGGTCTAGGACATATGGTTTCAGAGAAGAAGATTTTTAAAGATTGTCATATATTACCATATATGGAAAAAATGACCACGCCCTCTGGCGGCCATGTTTTTTGCCGGATCAAAATTCTTTTAACAACTTTTAAAGTCTATCAACTAAGAAACATTTTGGTGAAAACTATATTCAAATCGGACAAGTCATTCTGGAGAAGAAGATTTTTCTAGATATTGCGTACAGTTGCCATGGCAACAAGACCGATGGCCCTGCCCACTATCTTTTAACAACTTTTGAAGCACACACCCAAAGTATGTATCTGACCAAGTTTGGTTACAATTGGGCAGTCGGTTTCAGAGAAGAAGTCGTTTGAAATTGTTGATGGACAGACAGACGGACGCCGGACACAGGGGTATCACAATAGCTCACCTTGAGCACTTCGTGCTCTTGTGAGCTAAAAAACCCAGACAAACTAACACCTAAGAAGGCAAAACTTTCAAATGTTTGATATCGAAAACCAGGTGTATTCGGCAATGTACATGTATTAGTATTTATTCGGCTAGCCTTTTAGTTTCTTTAACATCAATTAACAAGTAAAGGGTTAAAGACCATCTTAATTATTATTAATTAAAAATTATGATATGCATAATGAAGTTCTATTCCATTACAATATTTATCAAAGTGAAAGTAATTTAAGGTTTATATTGTACACTCTGTTCATTACCATTAATCACGCAGACCAAACTGACCATACTGATACCAGGACTTCTCTAGTGCTTTATGAATATTCATGATGATATACCTTAATGCATTAATTACCTTAAGTGTTCGGACAAGTAGACTTGGGCAAATAGTGCAGACCCAGATCCTGAAGGAGCAGTTTGATCAGGGTCTACACTATCTGCTAGTATGTCAGTCTACTAGAAATTGTGCTAAAATTGATCGAATTAGCTGTACAAACCCAAAGAGAGGGACCATTGGGTGTCAGAGTACTAAAGGGTAATTACTAATTAGGGTAAACAAAGGTCACACCCACTGAAACTTTAATAATGAGAGGTCATGGTTTGGTTAAAAATTAGGGTCTGCAGAACGTGATACCTCTTTGTTCTAAGGTCTGTATGCTGATGTCTAGCCTGCTGGGTTTATTGATAAAGTCTTCACCTTGCCGAACTTTATTGTTGGAATGGTCACCTTTACCTGATAGAGATGCCTTTTGACACCCTTGCAAACAGAGTAGACTCAGATTAGATGGCTCCAGCATTAGAGCTGTCTGATCAGGGTCTAACTGTCTGCTGATGGAATGAATAGATCTGATTCTACAGTTTTAGCAATGGCCAAAAATTTCTGCATTTTATAAATCCGTATAAAAAAACATGATGTCATATTATTTCTTGAGCATGGATGTTCATGAGGTAAAGAACTAAAGAACAAGTTTAACTGACCAGATAAACTGAGATTTCAGAATGACATTCATCTGAATCTGTGATCTGGGCCTGTATTGTTTGCAAATAACATACAGTTAAGTTAATAACTGGTTCCCTGCACTCTAATGGTTACCAATATACTGATTGAACCTAAATGCTTTGACAGGATTTCAGGTTAATAATAACCAATAAAACGACAGGTGATTATACAGAAAGAGATGCCCATCATTATCCTATGCAATAATAAGGAAAGCTTTCAGGCAATGGATACTATCTTTTTGTCCTTTTCACGCATCTGCAAACAGAGTAGACACAGATCAGATGGCTCCTATAGAAGCCGTCTGATAAGGGTCTACTCTGTTTGCTAATGGAATTTGAAAGATGTGTTTCTTTACTCCCTAAAATGGCTACAATGTTCCACCTAAATCCTTTCATATTTCCTTTAAAAACTATTTTGCCCATGAATATTCAGTAGGTATTGAAATCAGTATTGAGAATTACAAAATCAAAATCTAAAAATATACATCATCATGTAGTAGAAACTGTTATAGCTATCTTAGTTAAAACAGCTTGCCAAGAGTTAAATTACATTTTTATTCGCATGCACAATGATAAGATCTTGGTAACAACATTGCAATTAAAATCACCAAGCTTTGTTGAAGATGACAAATTGGAGTTTTATTGGAACTGCAATTTTGCACAATTACAGATATTTAATGGTAATAATGCCTGGAGTTAAAATGCATTTTACATCATTTGTATGGGTAATAAAGTGTTACAGACTCTGCAACCAAGAGGTAATGGATCAATTGATCAATATGAGAGGCAACTGATCAATATGACATGGAGTAAAGGGTTGGTAGAGAAATGAAGAAGTTATTCTTGAAAATGTTTAATTTATACATCTTACAGTATCTGGACCTATATATATATAATATTATATCTGATATGCTTCCTATCTGAAGCATCTCAATGATGTTACCGCCCCCCCCCCCCCCCTTCTCTCTCTCTCTCTCTCTCTCTCTCTTTCCTGCCCATCTCTCTCTACCTCTCTCACACTCTTTTTTCTGTCCATCTCTCTCTACCTCTCTCAATCTCTCACACTCTTTTTCCTGTCCATCTCTCTCTACCTCTTTACCTGTCCATTACTCTTCCTCTACATCTACGGTAATTCCCACCCCCACTTTAACAGTGAAAGTTTAACTGCATGCCTACAGGACGAGATGCAGTAATTCAAATGATTTTGAAAGTTTGAGTGAAATTTCGAAACAAAAAAAGAGTATTGAACAATAGATTCTTTGAGAATTGAAGCAGAAAACAACTTAATAAGTTAATATTAAAGGACGAAAGCATGCAGACACTGTCTTAGAGTTAACCCTTTCCCTGTTCTATGTTTGTTACAAATTTCAATACCTACTGAATATTCTTGGACAAAATAGATATAATGAAATATGGAAGGTTGAACATTGTAGGCATTTTAGAAAGCAAAGAAACAGAACTGTTCAAATTCCATTAGCAAACAGAGCAGACCCTGATCAGATGGCTCCTCTAGGAGCCATCTGATCTGGGTCTACTCTGTTTGCAAATGCGTGAAAACACATTTATATGAGGGAAAGGGTTAAATGAGTTTTAGTGACATTTTGAAACCCAAAAAAAGGAACATTGAATAATAGATTTCTTTGAGAATTGAAGCAGAAAAAAACTTGCTAAAGGATGAAAGCAGGCACTGCGTTCAAGTCAAATTAAGAGTTGAATTTTCAAAATGTGGTTGAGTTGTTTGCAGAGTGTGTTAGGGAATGTGGTTGAGTTGTTTGCAGAGTCTGTTAGGGAATGTTTGGAGGCAGCTGCTGAATCCACAAGAACAAACACTCTAATTGGAAAGCAAACACTCAACAATGTATGGAAATTGGTTCTTAAACAAGCCTTGATCAAATCTCATACAAGACTTGTTAACTTCTTATTGATTTATTGAATGGCTTTTCTCTTTTTTCTTTGTCATGTTACCGAATCAATGCTTGTTCACATTGTGCGATAACAGAACTGTACTTTTGAAGTGTAGACAAAATCGAACATTCAAAATTCTGTTTACTTTGCAACAATTTCGTGGACAGGCATTCATTACACTGACACAACCAAACTGATGCTGATCAAACATTGAACTCTGTATTTAACCCTTTACTCCATGAATATTAATGACAGAAATAACGATGTCATACATATAAATTACCGGTAGATTGTTATAAAATAGCAATTAAAGACAGGAATATTTAGCCATGGCACACAATGTAGAATCATAATATCTATATTAAATCATAAGCAAACAGAGCAGACCCTGATCAGATGGGTCCTATAGGGTCTATTCAGTTTGCAAAGGCGTAGAAAGGTGTATTTATGGAGTATAACGGTTTAACCCTTTACTCCACAGACATGCATTTTGCACCTTTGCAAAACGGAGTAGACCCAGATCACATGGCTCCAATCTGATCAGTGTCTGCGCTCTCTCTATGTTACAGATCTGATTCTTTACTTTTGGCAAGTCCTGTATTCATTTCGACTTTTCAGAGAGACAAATGGAGTGTCACACCATAGGGTTTGGTGGAGAAATGGCAATTTAGTTTTTGAATACGCATCTTTATTTGTTGCTCTGATGGGTGGAGACTGGCATCAAGTTGCAATAAATACACATGAAGTACAGAGTTAAACTGATTTTCATTAACATTTTCCTTCAGGAAAATGCCTTTTGACAAATTAAGAAACAGAGTAGACCCAGATCAGACGGTTCCAGTAGGAGCCATCTGATCAGGGTTGGAGTTCTTTTGCTTGTGGAATTATAGATATAGATCTGACAGTTTCTAACATGGTCAAACAATCTTGTACATGTATTCATATACTACGAGTATTATATAAATTCAGCGTAGGAATATTCAAGATGTCACTATTGTTTACATGAATGATGAATATTTAACAGGGAAAGGGTTAATTACAATAGAATCTCAGACTAAATCTCCCCACTTAGTAAATGAATATGGGGGAATTTATAAACCTTTTCCCTGTCCAATATTCATGTACAAAAATGATATCATGAATATTTATTAGCTTACTTTTTATAATGTAAAATTGTCATGGGAACTTTTTACTTTTACACAAACTACATAGAATCAGATCTATATAAATAATGTCATAAGCAAAAACAGCAGACCCTGATCTGGGTCTAACCTGTTTGCAAATGTGTGAAAGTGCATTTATACAAGGGAAAATATTCAACTATAGAATAAGATATATATCATTTCAAAAGCAAAAACTGCATACCCTGATCAGACAGCTCCTAAAGGAGCCGTTAGATCTGGGTCGTTTCTGTTTTTGCAAAGGTGTGTTTATGGAGTTACATGTATGATTATTATTTGCATATTAGCGGCAAAATTGTGATTACCTATATAGATGCAAACACTTTGGATCCATATAGAGATGCAAACACTTTGGATCCATATATAGATGCCAACACTTTGGATTCATATATAGATGCAAACACGTTGGATTCAAATATAGATGCAAACACGTTGGATTCATATATATAGATGCAAACACGTTGGATTCACATATATAGATGCAAACACTTTGGATCCATATATAGATGCAAACATGTTGGATTCATATATATAGATGCAAACACTTTGGATCCATCTGGCTCTAATCTGTTTACAAAGGCACAAAACAGCTGCTGTATTTATGGAGTAAAGGGTTCCAATAGCCCAGTTTGGTTGGCCATGGATAATGCACTTAGTTTACAATAACTGAAGTGTTTGGCACAAATAAAGACCAACCTCTAAAGCTCGAACAATTAAATCATTGCTAGTATTTATTTTATCTTTGCTAGTATTTATTTATCAAGAGAATTGTAACATATGATATCTATCTCTTACATCAATATAAACTACTTTGCAAGGTAAACAGCTGGCCATGCAGATTTCTGTGACAGTGGGTCCTGTTCGATTAACCCTTTACTATAAAAGCCATCAGATCTTGGTCTACTCTATTTGCAGATGCATGGTGTTTATATGAAGGAATGGGTTTAAGCATTTATTATGGTACATGTACAATACGCATAATATACAAGCCAACCCTTTGCACTTCAGCTGGTTTGACTCCTAACTAGTATAATATCAATATTATAAGTGATGGTTTTAATGTCATGGTCTTGCCTGTATAAGTTGCTGAAATTTCATTGTGGAATTGTCTTACATGTACATTGGCCAACGACAGAGCCCGGTTCAGTAAGAAAGTGTGTAGATTGCAAGTGACTTTTGAATGAAAAACAAAACAAAACATGCAGACCTTAATCAGAGGGTTCTGAGCCTCTGATCTGGTCCTATATTGCTTGCAAATGCCTGTGCACTTGTTTCCCATTTTCAAAGGGTAAATGATGGGCTTTCCACTATAAAGTTAGAGCTCTTTCTGTAGAACCCTTTGGAAAAGGGTATTTTCTGGAGAACCCATTGAAAATACAATTAACTCAACTTTTCCTGGTTACATTGTAGACTAGATTTGTGTATTGAACAGTAATGGTAAAATATGTTACTTTCGGTTTTGGCGGCTATCATTCCGAATTTCGAGATGCATTGCAATTTGCAATATACTTACGTAGCCATTCTGAGCAACATACTTACAGGTTTTCGTAACAATTTCACTGCATTGATAGAACTCTGTGAATGGACCACGCTGTATCATCTCGCATCCTTCTGTTGCCGTGGCAACTTTCTCTTGCCAAAGTTCGAAGCTTCACATCAAACTTGTGTTGCCAGAGAGTCCGATTATGATGAGTCACGTGGTATTAATTAACCCCTCGTTTAGAAGTTTATTAACACATACATAGCATAACCATGCTCGTAAATATGCAGTCACAGTGTTCTGAATTGTCACTTAGACCTGTGTACGATGCCTGTCTACAATATTTCCAAAAGTTTTAACAAATATTCCAATGACATTTGCCACACACATGATTCAAAGTGTTTGAACACATATCGAAAAGCTTTGTCAACACAGCCTCGCGATACACAGGGAGGATGCTGAATATTTATCTCACCTTTTGAAAGAATTCATTTTATAACATCTAGTTTATTCCGTGTAATACCCTATAAAGTATCCAGGGTTCCCATTTTGTGTTGTCATGCATAAAAATGTGTCACTAAACGGATTCAATTACACAGAAATTCAACATAAACAAATCAATTTCTGGAAATTTGGACAGCTAGCCATCAGTTGTGGGGCACACAAAAGGGTATTTGCATTCCTAATCCGTAATTATTTGCCCATTTACTCTGACTGTCAATAGTTGAGAACCTGTAAGAGGACCCCGTGTGTCTGCCAGGTGTAATTACACATTTTATTCTCGACGTTCTAAAGCTACGGGAAATGTGTCGGGCATTATTAACGCTGATGTCAAATCCACGGAGACGCCGAATTGTAGAACACGGAATTTGAAATGCAAATTAGAAGACATTTAATTAAAATTTAGTCTAATTTTATTATCCTTTACAGTGACGTAATCTTTAGGACTGTTTTTATTCAGACTATGATGTAATTTTTAATGGATCTTTTTTTCTTTCATATTTATATTTAATTTTGTATAAGAAGTAATATTCAAGTTCCCTTTTTGCAATTGGAAAACAAGCGTGTAAACCGCCATCTTGACCACTGGCCGGTGTTCTGTCTTTAAGCGGGTATTATGAGATGCTGATGGGATGCAGTGTCTACACGGGGATACTATCAGTACACATCAGCGGTCAGTCTAGTACTGGTCTTTGTCTATCAATCAACTCGTGCTGCGTTTCGGGGGTCATTAGGGAACGGACCCTCGTAGTCCGTTAAATGTCCTCTGGCTCACATCCTTTGTAGGGAGGGTCGAAGCATCACAATATACTCTCACTTTAATGTTGTTTTTTCGTTAATTATAGAACTTGGACAATTGATATGGTGTTTGATTTTTCACCTGACCGAAGGTAAAAAACAAGGTAACAAGTGGTTTGAAGCAACATGAAATTATGGCCATTATTGATGACCAAGAGTACAACGAAAGAAGTGGTGGACAAATTCCCCAAATGAAAGGGCAAGGAATGAAAACACGCTCCCCAGCTGGTGTAACAGAGCGCAGGCGCGCTATGCAGTGGTCACGGGAATTAGCCATTCGAATGCTGAATTTTTAAATCATTATTCATGTTAGAAAATAGCTTCATGAATATTCATTAGATTAATTTTTAAATAACACGTTGGTTGAGTCAGAAAAAGAAAGAGTTATAGTATACCATTAGCAAACCTAGCAGACCCTAGTTAGGAGACCGTCTGCACTGTTGTAAAGCGTTTATTAAAAAGCGTATATATGGAGAAAACGGTTAAAGTGGATGGGTTCATCATGTATGTGGTAAATGATTTCCATTCACTGAACCTCGACATGTCACAGGAATTGAAAGTATACTGGGAAGACATTTACCAGATTAGAAATCTAAGTACTGGAGATGACCGTGTTGGTTGTAACAGCTGGGTTATATAGGTAGTCCAAATAATTTGACATCACGCAAGCTTATTTTTCATTCAAATTATCCCGTTATCATTCTTCGTTTTGTTTTTCATCATTCATATTCATATCTATTTTTCGCTGCTGGCGTCGCAGGAATGATAAAAATTAAAAAAAAAAATTTAGAAAAAAAAACGGATATAAAAGAATAAAAATGTGATGAAGAACGATAATTATGTTATATTTCGAAATACAGAAGTTTTATATTGTAGAACTAGGTTATAGGGACTATGTTATCTTACTATTAGAACTTTTCATACTTAGATGTTATACGCACTATTATCAGTCATGTTTCGGTTACCATCAGTGTTAATTTGAATTAAAGTTTTCATATTATTCCAAGGTCTTCGTTCGAATTCAGTACTCATACCAATGATATCGAAGAATTAACCCATTATTCCATATAGACGCCTTTCTGCGCATTTGAAAACAGAGTGGACCCAGATATGGCGGTTCCTACGGGAGCCGTCTGATCAGGGCCTGTTCTGTTTGTTATATATGACATAATATAGATATGATTATGAAGTTTTTGTGATTGCCAAATATCCATGTGTTCATGTGCCATCATAAACAATGATCCAATAAATATTCTGGATGTTATTATTTCTTAGATGAATATTCATTGAGTATAGTACAGCTAAGTATTCGATGCCCGCAGAGATGACCACCATTGCTTTGGGCGTCGAATACACACCAATAAGTAGCACACCGGCGCATCCTCTTAACTTAACTTGCCATGTTTATTGTGAAAGGAATATTTGCTTGTTTGACCAACTGTTTTGTAACGAGATTGTTATTAGTCAACAGTTTCCGAATTGGCAGTGAATATTCTTACGGAAGGAACTTCCTAGGGCCTAAAAATATTAATAGAAATAAGTACCACCATACGTTATTCTTACGGGAGTCATTCAAGAAATTGTCAGCTGTGGATAATAAATTAATTTTAATTATGATAGGTTTCAGTATGATATTCAATAAAGATGTTATTATTTGAAATTGTTTGTACTTATTCAAACTATTGATTATTTGTTTGATAATTGTACTGAATTGCAACTGATGTCATTGTTCTACCTTTAATTAGGTGTAATCAAATAGCATACGGCGGCACTATATCCATGATATCTATTATTACGGAACTTCCGTAATACCCCCATCCCGCTGAGCGGCGATTCCGCTACGCTTCGAAATTTTGGTAAAAACGCCGCGAATCTTAGCAGGAGCGGCAACAGCGCAGTAGAAGCGTCCTGATCGTAGTAGAAGCGTAACAAAAGCTTCTTGATCGCCACTTCACGGGGATTGTTTTGACCTTGCTCAAAACAATCGTAGTGGCATCGCCGTGGACTCGAATCGCCGCAAAAGCGTAGTAAGAAATTCATGAACGCAGCATCATACCGTCCATTCGATTATGGTTACCCCATCGATAAAGCTGTGGTTACCTCGGGCAGCGAGAGTCGATTAAAACGGTGAGGTTGTATTTTGCACCGACATACTCCTATTTTCAGAAGATCGACACTTCTTTGTATGCAGCCGTAAAAAGCAGTGTTTGCCGAACATGTTGGTGTAATATTTTCCCAATAGCATGCAGAATCGTGTATTAAATCAGTGAATCAACGTGGACCAATATGCCAAAACACCATTTTTCTTTTTTGGGACTGAATATCTCCGATATATGACAAACTCACGTTAATCCAACGATGTCGAAGGTAAATCAAAGTACTTTTCTGTCCATCCTATGTATATCATATTGCTTTGTTCAAAATCAAGGTAGTTACAGGTGTTTTCGTGTACTGAGTTGATGATCGAATGGCTAAGGCTACCCAATTTTGAAAAATTGATGGTTAAGGTTCACCCTAATTCTGGGCGCATTTAGGCTAAGGTTTACCCGACAACTAACATATGCAATATTACAGCATCTAAAGACACACACGTCGTAGTTTTTCCTTGAACTTGAAACATAAGACCCACAACTGTCATGTATATTCTGTTACTTGTGTTTAGCCAGTTATGTTCACTACAATAGAGGGTTAATACACGTTTTTTCGGGCAATAACATCTGCAGTGTCCCAAGGGACTGTTGTTGGCCCGAGCCCGAAGTGTTATTGCCCGAAAACAAACGTGTATTAACGCTATTCTTGCATAAAAAACAATTTTCTGCTTTCGGCATCAATTTAATTCTTCCAAAAACAAGCAAAACTACGGCAGCAAAACTATACACATCTTTGACACTTCGTTCGATTAATGCTGTTTCCGGTCCACTGTTTTCTTTCTGACGTCAATTCATGATTGTATCAAATACCGTTTACACAGAATTTCATTCAATATGTATATCACTAAAAACAGTTCATTGTCGGTGCCCCTGAAATAGTCGCACCGTTCATCTAGCTTAGGCCAAAACGCTATAGCATTCGCGTCCATTGTTTACCGGTATAATTAAAACCGGTCAACAACAGCGCGTGAGCACGAGAATCGCCTTGTTAATACATGGTCTAGCGGGACTACAACAGCACGTTTTGTGCAAGAATTATTATTTCTAACGTGTAAATCGGGTTTGTACAAAGACGTACAACCTGATCGATTTCTCACAGTAATTATTCCCCTGTTTATTGTTTAAAAAAACCAATTCTTTGCATTGAAGCACAAAACATGTAAACATAGGTCGGATGCTATATTTATCATGTGGCACTTGGTTTGTGTCGGTACTGCATATCTTTATTATATCTATTTTTCCCTTTTGTATTAAAATATCTTCATTGCTCATAGCATTGCAAGCAGTCAGGAGACTTTTAACCTGGGTCTACACGCAAAACTACGCTAACCCCTTATACTGTATTTATACTGTAAGGAGTTTGTCTAGTGTTGAATAGATCCATCATTCCCGTGCTAATAGTTTTCAAAATGAAAGTTATTCAGCAAAAACAACACCACCAAAATCTATTGAGCATTTACTGAATTCCATTTGCTTTCACAGGTTAACAACCATAATCATGGAGCGCTGCATGTACCAATGTTATTACTGCTATATGAAACACAATGCATTACCAGATAGCATCGATCATCTAGTTGAAGCACACGATTCTGTATGTTTAAAGTATAGAGAACTAGAACTGGACGAATCATCTGGTGCTTTGGGGTATAGGACCAAAACATACTAACACATTATACCTATTGATGGTGATGTGTTTGTGTCGTCCGATAACCGTGTTGGTATTTTCAAGGACAGTGACGGCAGAAAAAGAGGCATAGCCAAATCAATTTCATAATGTAGATATAACACTTTGTCTTCGAAGAAACAAACCAATGCGTCAAGTATTAGATCTAGCTCGATTTATACTGTCTGAATAACGAAAATACTTGGAAAAGTGTAACGATGAAGATGTTTGCGAGGACGAATCAAGTGTTTATTAATGATTTCACATAGGAGATTTGCAAAACATTCTTCGATATGTGCATTTTCTAGTAGCGGAAAGGACCCTTTTCTAGAAAAAGCAATTCCGTTTGCATAAACGGGTCGATTATTTGGGCATTAAAAGTAATTCACCCATACATACTCAAAATGAGTTGTGTATGAATATACAAATCTGATACCGTGTTTGCATTGAGAATAGTTTTAGTAAATCAATAACCGTCCTTACAATAGAGTTAAATACATTTATACATGTTGATAGCTCACCTAATTGTAAAATAATATAGGTGAACTTATGTTGAATGTCGTCTTTGTACAAACTCGATTCACACGTTAGAAATAATAATTGTTGTGAACATAATTGGCTAAATACAATTTACAGAATATACATGACAGTTGTGGGTCTTATGTTTCAAGTTCAAGGGGAAACATACGACGTGTGTGTGTCTTCAGGTGCTGCAACACTGCATTTGTTAGTTGTCGGGTAACCTTAGCCTAAATGATCCCAGATTTAGGGTGAACCTTAACCACCAAAATTTCAAATTTGGGTAACCTTAGCCATTCGAGCATCAACTCAGTACACGAAAACACGTGTAACTACCTGAATTTTGAACGAAGCAAGATGATAGTCAAAGGAAAGACAGAAAAATACTTCGATTTACCTTCGACATCGTTGGATTAACGTGAGTTTGTCATATATCGGAGATATTCAGTCCCAAAGAAAGGAAAATGGTGTTTTGGCATATTGATCCACGTTGATTCACTGATTTAATACACCATTCTGCATACTATTGGGAAAATATTACACCAACATGTTCGGCAAACACTGCTTTTTACGGCTGCATACAAAGAAGTGCCGGTCTTCTGAAAATAGGAGTCTTTAGGAGCAAAATACAAACTCGCCGTTTTAATCGACTCTCGCTGCCCGAGGTAACCACAGCTTTATCGATGGGGTAACCATAATCGATTGGACGGTGTGAGCATTATCGTAGCCGCAGCGTGAGTAACGTAGCACAATCGCAGTCGCATCGCAACAAAAGCGCCGAGATATTTGTCCGCATACAAATGCTTTTTCACACATTTGCAAACAGAGTAGACCCAGATCAGAAGCTCCTATTGGACCCGTCTGATCAAGGTCTGCTCTGTTTGCTTATAACATGATATAGATATGATTCTAAAGTTTTTGTCAAAGCAAAAACATTTCTTAAAAAGGTTAAATTTTAAAATTGCAGCTAATTACTATTCATATGATCGTTCTTTCTTACATGGATATTGAACAGGGAAAAAATGTTAATGCTTGAGTCATCCCATGAAAGACTTAGCAAAAAGAAGACCTAGATCAGGCCCAACACTGTGTTTTTCTTGATCTGGGTCTTCAAAACAATTTGATCAATTTTCTTCGATGTATGATGGTCAACTACTTCGAAATCAGTTTAATCACCCATTTTATATAGAAACGTTCCAAAAGCGCAACAGAAGCGCAGCTCCTGCGCCTAGAGTCGTAACAGCAACGTATTAAGCGTAGACGAAGCGTAGCCTGAAATCCCTTGTCGTAGTGGAAGCGTAGTAGAAGCGTCTTGGAGAGACCTCAAGCGCCGTAGTTCTAAGCGCAGCATCGTAAACAGCTCAGCGAGATCGTTATTGAAGCGTACTATAAGCGTACTAGAAACGCCCAAATCCCAAAATTAGGCACATGACGGCGCTTCTGTGGCGATTTGGGAGATTTTGGAGAAGCGCCATGATCGCCATGAGCGCAGTGGAAACGCCGCCCAGTGGAATGGGGATATTAGAATAGCAGCTGAGGCTATTATTACGGTACCGTAAGAATAGTCACTGCCTTCCGAATGCCGTAGCAGGGCAGATATACGCTGCACTACAGAAATATACGGGTGACCTAAAAAAACCCTGACCTTCGCATGCTATGTCTCAACAACAACAATTCCAGCACACATACATTATTTTTTTAATGACATGTCAGAAGTATCTAAAACATACAAAAAGATAGTTTTCTGAACAACCCCCCCCCCCCCCCAAAAAAAAAAAAAAAATAATAAAAAAAAAATGAAGTTTTTTTTCGCGGACACCCCAGCTCTATATAATAACATTTGTTTTTCTTTTTTTTTTGGGTTGGGTCGGAAAACTATCGTATGTTTTAGATACTTTAATATGACATGTGATTAAAAAACTAAATTTGTGATGGAGTTGTTGTTGAGACATAGCATCCGAAGGACACCTGTGCAGAAATACAGGCACATCAACAGTTTGACAAGGGGGTAATAAACAAAACCAGTTTGAAAACAAGATTGTATAGAATAGATAGAGTCATGGTGGTTAATGCACACTGCAAGACAATGCAGCGTGGTTTATGCAAGAGGGGTTATCTGACAAGTTTTCGAATGGGAGGTTATGAAAACCGATTCTTTGCACAGGATTGAGGAAGTGAGATAATTCGGTACATTTTTAAAGGGAGATAATGATGACAGAGGCATAGTTAATGTGTAAATGGCTGAGGTACGAATATCTTTAATAATTGTTCGTTATTCTCATATTTTTATTCAATACAACCTGTTTAGAATGAATAAACAATGCTGGTCTTGAAAAGTATTGCTTAATGCAGGATGAAAGAAATGTAATTACCCTTTTTGCATTACTCTCATCCTGCAGTTAGTAGGACCTCCTGCAGTTAGTAGGACCACCTGTCTAAAGAATTGGACCTCTTTTGAGTGGTCATTAGTGAGAGACTTTACAATGTACAGTAGAACCTGTCTTAAGCGACCATAAAAAATAAGTATAATTATGGGCTTGTAAGGCAGGTGGTAGCTTAATGCAGGCCAAAAGTAATGCAGAAAGCTACAGGAGCTTTCTGCATTACTTTTGTCCTGCATTTATCAACCACCTGTTTTTTAAGACTAATATGTTCAATAAAGACAGGTTTCTACTGTACATGTAATCAGACTTCCATGGTTATAGGCATTTATTGCTTTGGCAGGTGGAAAATGCGAACAAACCATCATCTATTCTAGAAGTTCACCTTTGGTGACATATCTACAGTATATTAACCCATTAGGCCATATGATAGATACATGTATGTCTTTTTTGACACATTTGCAAACAGCAGACCCAGATCTTACAGCTTCTGTAGGAGCTGTGTGATGAGGGTCTACTATGTTTGCTTATAGGATTACACAGGTAACTGGGTATGAGGATTACACAGGTAACCGGGTATGAAGATTACAGAGGTAACCAGGTATGAGGATTACACAGGTAACCTGGTATGAGGATTACACAGGTAACCGGGTATGAGGATTACACAGGTAACCGGGTATGAGGATTACACAGGTAACCGGGTATGAGGATTACACAGGTAACCGGGTATGAGGATTACACAGGTAACCGGGTATGAGGATTACACAGGTAACCGGGTATGAGGATTACACAGGTAACCGGGTATGAGGATTACACAGGTAACCGGTATGAGGATTACACAGGTAACCGGGTATGATTGTGCAGTATCTGACATGACCCACATTTCCTATGTACATATGCCATTAAAAGAATTAATCTAATTAGTATTCATGATGTC
The DNA here is from genome assembly GCA_963576725.1 of Azorinus chamasolen. Lineage (NCBI taxonomy): Eukaryota > Metazoa > Mollusca > Bivalvia > Cardiida > Solecurtidae > Azorinus > Azorinus chamasolen. The sequence continues at coordinate 57,599,343 of OY755242.1, forward strand.
ATTATTTCTTACATGGGGGCACTGAACCCTTTCCTTCATATAAATGCCTTTTCACGCCTTTGCATGCAAACAGAGCAGAGTAGCTCTGTTTGATTATGACAAAATATATACATGTACTTACGATTCTACACTATTATCTTGCTCATAATGGCATTGTAAAAAATCACCTAATACATTTTCATTATGTCATTATTTCTGACATAAATATTCAACAGGGAAAGGGCTAATATAGTTTTTTTGTGTTTAAGAGACTAATCATATGTGTGGTTTGTATGCTTAGCACAAACAACAAAGCTCTGACACGGAATCTGCTGGTATTTGGGTCGGAAATTGTTCTGTTCCATGTTGACAAGTTGATGATTAACACTTGTCTTTCTTGAAATAAAATTGAAATTAAAACAGGTTACCATAGTTCCAGCAACATTTGCTCCTGTTTTTAAAGTAACACCAAATACACTTCACATGGGTCACTTCATTTCTTTGTTATGGGAAAGCGATTTTAACACCATCTCATGACTACTAAACAAAAAAGAATCCGGCCCTAAAAAAGTCATAAACTATGACTGCTTCACCACCATAAACTTCAACTTCCTCATCAGAATGAGGCTTTATTTCTATCACAGACCGAAACAAAACGTCAATGGGATATTATAATTGGGGAAATTCAATTCCCTCTGATGTTCGGCAGGAATTCAGTGTTCTCTCCTCAGCCAGTGGAATATCAATTAGTACCAGAGTATGATCCTTTCTCATCAGTAGTTAAAATGCTCCGATTTGAAGTTTATTTTCATAGTCAAACAAGCACATAGTTCTCATTAAATATCACAATATTTTTAAACTGGACCTGAGAACAACTGGGTCTTTGATCCATAAATCATTTCCCCATGTCAGCAGGTCAGACCCAGTACTGGATTACCAGGGTCCCTCACAGGACTATTGCTTAACATTTTGTTTTTTGTTTGCCAATAGTTTGTTTTTTGATCAAACACTAAAGTTATAGTTGCAGATGGTTTGCGTTCAGCACATGGGCAAGAATCCCCTCAATTGGAAATTGTAGATTTGAAAGACATAATATTAAATATTGAATGAATAATATTTGGGACACAAATGATATGTTAGATGTATTAGCCCTTTACTCCGTAAATATGCCTTTCTACTCCTTTGCAAGCAGAGTAGACCCAGATCAGATGGCTCCAGTAGGAGCTGTCTGATCAGGATCTGCTCTGTTTGCTTATAATTTAATTCCTGTATTCATTTGCAATTATAAAATATGATCTAATCAATATTCATGGTGTCATAATTTCTTACATGAATAATCATTGAATAAAGGGTTAATCATTAACATGTCGGGTTATATATTGTAATTTCAAATAATCATCATTTTCATTCTAGAAAATCTTCTAATGCGCCTTATCTGTCTCCTTGCAAGATGACATTTTAATGTTCAAACAGTTTGTATCCTGATGAGATTCCCACATGAACACATGGATATTTGGCATCTGATCTGGATACAAACTGTTTGCCAATTACATCAATGGCTTGACCGGAGGGAGCTACAGAGCAAGTCAGGGGGGTCAAGTAATTATGGAGAGGCAGTGAAATTAGTCGCCCACACTTTGATAACATGTGCATCAGATGAAGCCAATATCTAGAAAATTGGACACTGTTTGGAAAAATAATCACCCATCTCCGGAGTCAGTTTCCGTAAGGCTAATAAAGGACTGATCCCACTGCTTTTCGGGACTTTAAAGTATCCCACACATAATTGATTCCATGTATTCAATGCTAAAGGATGTTTTGAAACTTGTGCCTGTTGTTGACATGAATAAAATTACCAGTTTCGGGCTTCATTTTGTCAAGAATGAATTAATGCTGAAAACTAGTTCACTTTTAACCCTTTACTTCATGAAAAAGTCTTTACAAACAGAGTAGACCCTAGTTAAGGTCTGCTCTGTTTGCTTATGAAAATATAATAGATCTGACTCAACAGTTTCTATCAAAACAAACCACATTAACTAAATGCATTTTCCGAGTTGAATCTACACCAGATGGTCCAGTCGGTAATTAATGTTAATCAATCAAAAGTAAAGTGATATTTATTTTTTTAACTCTTTGCATGCAACGAAATTTGTCATCTGCTCAAATGACGTCTGCAACATTTTCAAAGCTATAAATTTGTTCTGATTTTTTTTCAGAAGTTGAGTCTATTTGACAAATAGTTTGGATATCAGATCAGGCCCCACTTATTCCTGTGTCCATGTGCTTATATAGCAAATTAATCTACTTAATATTCTTAACATCATTATATTTTACATGAATATTCATGGAGGAAAGGGTTAGATGTTCTGTTTTGTATCTAAGCCCTGTAGATCTAACATAGTTAATATTTCTGCCCAAAGTTTTTCTAGGACTAACCAAACCTTACTACATGGTGTTTTTATTACAAATTTTATGCTCTTTTAATGGTCACTCGCTCTTTTGAGCTTTAATTTAAAAACTCCTTTTTGCGATGATTGCTCATCAATAATAATTATTTACTCTTATCCCGCCAAGAGCGACATTAATGGCATTTGCAAGCAGCTTGGATCCAGAGACACCAACTTCATTTTGGGTCTTATCAGGATCCAAGCTGTGTGGCACTGACAGTCTATAATTTTCAAAGCTCGAACCAGAACTACGATAAACTTGCAGTAGGCCAGTGTTTGAACAAACATCAGTTTTAACAGTAGTACATGGGCTAATATTGGATTGCTAACTTAACTCTTTACTGCATAGAAACACATTTTTATGCCTTTGCAAACAGAGTAGATCCAGATCAGACGGCTCCTACTCTGTTTGCATATGATATAATATAGGTATGATGCTACAGTTTTTGCCATGCCCAAAAATGCCTATGTCCACTGTTCTATTATAATAGTTACTCTAATTAATATTCATGATGTCATTATTTTTACATCAATATTCATGGAATAAAGGTTTAATAACTGTCTGCTGCAATATTCAAAGTACATTTTGCTTCGATTTCTTTTTAAAAAATGCATTCAGAATGTCAGGTAAATGTTTATACCCTGGTGGGATACTTAGTTACTTGGCATTTCATCAGGATCTAAAGAGCTTTCTGCATTACTTTTGCCCTGCATTAAGCACCCACCTGCTTGTTTAAGACTCCTATGTTCAGTTAATGAATGACCACCTAAGACAGGACTGAGGTTCTACTGTTATCGCAGTGTGCAAAATGGTAAAAAGTAAAAACTCTCTTGCATACAAGGGTATGATAGGACCAGTTAACCCATTCTCTCATAGGTTATTTTTAGACCCAAGCTCTTTGAATAAATCTACCAAAAAGGAGCATTTACTAGAGAAAAGGAAAATGTTAGAATTGTGTAGTATTGAAAGTTGAAACCATTGTGATAAATAGAGCATTTGTTCCTGTGGAGCAAGTGCTCTATTTATCTCAATGGTTTCAAGGAGTGGCTATTACAAAGACGTATAAAGGCGTATTTATGGAGGAAAGGGTTAAATTGTTGGGATAGTGTGAATTGGTGTGAGTTTAATGTCTTCTACAAGCAATGTCATCTATAAACACTCTAAATTTTCCACAAAATGGTTGTCATAGTAGCATAGAGTTTGAGTCTGTATGAGACATCCCAACAGGATCGGCAAACTGTTTTGAAAAGTTTTAATTTCATTATCATGAGTTTGCTGTTAGCGTGCAAAGAGTTATAGTACAAATCACTGTTAACATCAAATTTGTGAAATTATTCAAGCATGTAACTGTAATGTTAAAAAACGTCAATCATATCTGGAGTACTTTTTAGCTCACCTGGCACAAAGTGCCAAGGTGAGCTATTGGGATGATCCTATGTCCGGCGTCCGTCGTCGTGCGTCATGCGTATGTGCGTATGTGCGTATGTGCGTTGTGCGTTGTGCGTCGTGCGTCGTGCATACGTGCGGGCGTCAACAATTTACTTAAACATCTTCTTCTCTGGAACTACAAAGCCAAGAGCTTTGATATTTGGTATGTAGTATGATGTAATGGTCCTCTACAAATATTGTTCAAATTATGTCCCCCAGGCCAAAAATGGCCCCGCCCCAGGGCTTATCAGTTTTTCATTGGAAAATCTTTAAAAATCTTCTTCTCTGAATCTGTAAGGCATAGACCTTTGATATTTGGTATGTAGCATCATCTAATGGTCCTCTACTAAGATTGTTCAAATTATGACCCCTGGGCCAAAAATGGCCCCGCCCCGGGGCTTATCAGTTTTTCATAGGAAAATCTTTAAAAATCTTCTTCTCTGAAACTGTCAGGCATAGACCTTTGATATTTGGTATGTAGCATGATCTAATGGTCCTCTACTAAGATTGTTCAAATTATGACCCCTGGGCCAAAAATGGCCCCGCCCCGAGGCTTATCAGTTTTTCATAGGAAAATCTTTAAAAATCTTTAAAAATCTTCTTCTCTGAAAATGTAAGGAATAGACCTTTGGTATTTGGTATGTAGCATCATCTAATGGTCCTCTACTAAGATTGTTTAAATTATGACCCCCAGGACAAAAATGGCCCCGCCCCAAGGCTTATCAGTTTTTCATAGGAAAATCTTTAAAAATCATCTTCTCTGAAACTGTAAGGCATAGACCTTTGATATTTGGTATGTAGCATGATCTAATGGTCCTCTACTAAGATTGTTCAAATTAGGACCCCTGGGCCAAATATGGCCACGCCCAGCGGCTTATCAGTTTTTCATAGGAAAATCTTTAAATATATTCTTCTCTAAAATTATAAGGCCTAGACCTTTGATATTCGGTATGTAGCATTATTTAATCGTCCTCTACCAAGATTAATCAAAATATGACCCCGGACCAAAAATGGCCCCGCCCAAGGGCTTATCAGTTTTTCATAGGAAAATCTTTAAAAATCTTCTCCTCCAGAACTGTAAGGTCTAGGCCCTTGATATTTGGTATGTAGCATCATCTAATGGTTTTCTACCAAGATTATTCAAATTATTACCCCTGGGTAAAAAATGGCCCCGCCCTGGGGCTTATCAGTTTTTCATATGAAAAGATTTAAGAATCTTCTTCTCCAAAACTGTAAGGCAGAGACCTTTAATATTTGGTATGTAGCGCTATCTAATAGTTTTCTACCAAGATTGTTCAAATTATGTCCCCTGGGTTGAAAACGGCCCCGCCCAGGGGCATATCAGTTTTTCATAGGAAAGTTTTTAAAAATCTTCCTTAAAAATCTTTAAAAGTCTTCTCTGAACTTGTAAAGCATAGACCTTAGATATTTGGTATGTTGCATTATCTAATAGTCCTCTACCAAGATTTTCAAATTATGAACCCCGGATTAAAATTGGGCCTGCACTGGGGCTTAACAGTTTTTCATTGGAAAATCTTTAAAATATCTTCTCCTCCAAATCTGTAAGGTCTAGACTCTTTATATTTAGTATGTAGCATCATCTAATGGTTTTCTACCAAGATTTTTCAAATTATGCAATCTGTCATTGAAATCATTAATCTGTTGCGAACAGGTGAGCGATTAAGGGCCATCATGGCCCTCTTGTTTAACTCTTTCCTTCATATAAGCGCTTATTCACACCTTTGCAGAGTACTGACCCAGATCAGCCGGCTCCTGTAGGAACGGTCTGATGAGGGTCTGCTGTGTTTGCATAATGAATTTATAACATCTGCCAGTTTCTACCAGTATCATGAATATACTGTGCACAAATGCTATTATAATAATCAGCAGGGAAAGTGTTAATGTAGTATAATAACATAACTATAAAAGTTTTATAAACAGAAATATAAGTAATTTAGTAATCCTTCAATCTTAACACTGCTAACCTTTCTCGGTTGTCAACTCTTAACCCGTTACCTCATAGGCTATTTTTAGGCCCAACCTCTTTGAATAAATCTACCGAAAAGGAGCATTAACTAGAGAAAAGGATTTTTTTAGAATTTTGTAGTTTGAAACCATTGTGATAAATAGAGCATTTGCTCCTATAAGAGCAAATGCTCTATTTATCACAATGGTTTCAGCAGGTGACTTAAGTCACTTTTACAGAGGCGTAGAAAGGCGTATTTATGGAGGAAAGGGTTAACTAGCTAAGAAATTATCTTCTGGTACAGTTAAAGTTATTTTATTTCATTTCTTTAAACCCTTTCCCAGTGTTCAGTATTCATGTAAGAAATAATGACATCATAAATATTTATTAGATTAATTATTATAATAGCACAACATAGGAGTTTTTGGCCAAGGCAAAAATTGTAGAATTGCATCTACATGTATATAATATCATAAGCAAACAGAGCAGACCCTGACCAGACGGTTCCTATAGGAGCCATCTAATCTGTGACTACTTTGTTTGCAAAGGTGTACATGTATTTATGGAGTAAAGGGTTAACCCATTCCCTGTTTAATATCCTATAGGAGCTGTCTGATCTGAAGGGTTAAGGGAATCTTGACACAATAATTGACATTGGAAAAATTGTTGGCGAGTCAGTAATAACAAGCACATCAGTGTCCATCACAAGCCTATAACCATGGAATTGTGTATGTGTCTGCCATGGTCCAAAATACAGTGGAACCTCTCCATAATGACCACTAAATGAATAGACTTGGGATATCTCAAACAGCATGTGACTGCTAATGCAGGACAAACATAATCTTTACCCCATGAATATTCATGTGAGAAATTATGACATCATGAATATTAACAAGATTATTTTTTCATACTTGCATATGAACACAGGAAATTGTTGCCATGGCAGAAACTAGAATCACATCTATATTATTTCATAAACAAACAGAACAGACCCTGATCAGACAGCTCCTACAGCAGTCTTCAGATCTTGGTCTACTCTTTTTGCAAAGGCGTAAAAAGGTGTATTCATCGAGTAAAGGGTAAATGTAGAAAAGTCCTGTGAGAAGTTACTGCATACATGCTATCCTGTTTTAACCCTTCCCTTCATACATTTGCAAAGAGAGTAGACCCAGATTAGACAGCTCCTGTAGGAGCGCTCTGATTAAGGTCTGCTCTGTTTGCTTATGAAATTACATGTAGTCAAATTACAGTAGATCTGACTATAGTTTCGACCATTACTAAATATTCTTGTGTACATATGCCATTATATAAATAATAAATATAGCTAATAAATATTTATGATGTCATTATTTCTTACATAAATATTCAACAGGGAAAGGATTAAGCTCCCTGAATTAGACTTTGAGTGGCAATTGTAGAGAGGTTTTACTGTTGGTCCAATACAGACACGGCAATTGTTAGAGTAAATCATGCACAAGACGTTGACATTTATAGAATGTCTACAAGCATGACTGAAGAGAATTCCAGGCACATTCCTGCAAGTCACAGACTGATGATGTCTTGATTTACAACTGGCAATGCCATCCATAGAGTTTGCATGACTAAATGACAGTAGGCTGAACTTTCAATTTGGTCTACCAGCCAGTAGTTAAAGTTATTATTGGCCAATTGCGAGGTAATTAAACATTATTTCTGTCCAAACCCAAACTGAGGTTGAAGAGCTAATCCTTTCAACATTGAATTGTTAGTGTCAAATAACCCATCAATGTGTAACTATATTTGAATGACAAACAGTGCAGACCCTTCAGTACTCTTGGAGCCCTCTGATCTTGGTCTACATAGTTTACACAAGACAGTGCATGTGTGTCCCGCATTCAGAGGGTTAAACAAACAGCAAAGCTATATTTGATGTTAATCCATGTTCAAAATGAAAAAATAGAGTTACACCCTTATTGAAACTAATGCTTATCTTATTGAAGTGGTTGGCTAGAGTCTACTAAGTCAAACTGTAGAAAGTACAACAACAATCAAATATGACAATTGCAGCCATTTCATCACATATGTGATAATCACGTTATTTCTCAGAATGATGTATACAGGAAAAGGTATAGAGACAAAGAAGAAACAAATGCACATTTGGCCAGGTGAGGAAGTAATGTTGCAAATGGTTAGTAACATATTTGCAGGACACCCTTATGTGAACCCTTTAAATGCTTTTTCCCACCTTTGCAAACAGAGTAGACCCAGATGAGACCACACATGTAGGAGCCATCTGTTATGGGTCTGCTATGCTTGCTTATATCGTAATAGATCTTTTTAATTTTACAGTTTCTACCAATACCAAAAATGCATGTGCACAATGTACATACATTACATGTGTATGCGATTAGAAAAAAAATCAGCTAATAAATATTCATGATGTTATTATGTCTTACATGGATATTCAACAGAAAAAGGGTTTATACATCTTCTAAAAGGAAACAAAACTAACACTGCCAGTGATAATTCCACATTTGTTCAGGTGAGAAAAGCTTCCCACAGGCAATTAGATTGTTGGGTTTGTAACATATTGGCAAAAGTGAAAACCATTGAACTAGAGTGTTAAGTGTTTCCTTCAGCTTTCTATTGATGTTATAAGTTTGGTAAGAAAAAAGGAGACATATATGACACTACATGTATAATGGAATAAAGATGTAACAAGCTGCTTCAAGCATATGTCATCAGGATTCACAAACTTGTGAGTCTAGGTGAGAAACAGAACCGGGTAACATTTGAATCATTCACAGTTGCTTTGAGTTTTTATCATATGAATGTTATCAAGGTTTCCCCCGTTTACCCCATGAATATTCATGTAAGCTAATTATAGTGACATCATAAATATTAATTACTTGAAATTTTAATAATGGCCTATGAAGACAGAAATTTTAGTCAATGACAGAATTTACAAATTCAAATTTAAAACCCCTCTAATGTGACCTGCACCTAAAAGAGGTATAATTCTGGGTGCTAGATGCAGGTGGTAGCATAATGCAGGACAAAAGTAATACACAAAGCTCCTAGAGCTTTCTGCATTACTTTTGTCCTGCCTTAAGCAACCACCTGCTTATAAAGACACCCATGTTAATTCATTAAGTGGTCGCATTAGAGGGGTTCTACTGTATGTTTTGAGCAAAATAGAGTAGAGCCTGGCCATCTGATGTGAGTCTACTCTATTTTCAATGGTTGTTAAAGGCATATAGAATGTATATGGAGTGAAGAGTCTATGTCATAAAGACGGTTTACACGTGTACTTCTTAGCATTTATCAATTATTCGTCAAAATTAAACAACGGTCCAATTTTTTCTTACTTTTTCAGAATTGATCCAGTTTTTTGGAAGCTGTTAACTGCAATAATGTCAAGGAGAGTTTTAACCTGATGAAACACAAAGTTAATCAAGAGTTTCTTCTTGTTTGTATTATCACAATTCACAAGTCAAGTTAAGTCAAGTCAAGTCCTGTCATCATTAGCACTATACCGTTTAATATGTCATAGCCAAATATGCAGACAAAAATTAACAGTTTTCACAAATATTAGTCCTGCAATAGGAACAAAGATCTCCCCTCTCTGGGACTCCCAACATCTCTTCCAAATAGTTCAACTATTGTTATAGCACCATTTGCAGTGTCCTATAGTGCAACAATGTGGATTTGTACCTTCAAAACTGCATAATGTTCCAGTTTGTGAAAAAATTGGATAATTATTGCAATGATAGTGAACTAGGTGTGGATAACTTGCCATTAGTGTCACATTTGTAGATGCAGATACAAGTATTGGACAGGGGGTTCTCACCTCAAGTCCCCAAACCTAGCACTGAAGGGGGGACCTACAGTCTATCACACCTCAATATAGTGATAGAACAAGTTAGAAAAGTTGTTGAAGGCTAAAAAATGGAGGTGACATAACTAATCAGCAGGAGTCAGGGAGGAGACAGTTCCCACAGGGAGGGAGATGAAAAGGGGACACAGTGATGGCCCTTTTGATTGGCAAATTTAAAATAGGGGTACAAACTTTGGTTGAAAGTTTGTGGGAAATTTCACAGTATTAAGGACATACTCCCACTGTTTGGCAATACCAAGATATGATATGAATTAGTATTTGTGACAGGGTCTCTTGATTGGATGATAGAAGATAAGTATATGTCCAGACGGGGAAATTATACCAATTTAGGTACAATGTATTAACTCTTTCCCTCGCATAAGTGATTTTCCACGCCTTGGCAGACAGAGTAGATCCAGATTAGATGGCTCTTATAGTCTGTTCTGTTTGCTTACAAACTAATATTGACCTGATTTTACAGTTTCTGCCAAAGTTAAAAAGAATCTTGTGTTCATAATGAACAACAGTATTCAGGCAATAAATATTCACGATCTCATTATTTTTTACATGATTTTATTCATCAGAGAAAGGGTTAATCCTCTTCTTCTTAAATACGCCTTTCCAACAGAGTAGACCCACCAGAATCTGTAGGAGCTATCTGATCAGGGTCTGCTCTGTTTGCCTCAGATATAATATGGATATGAATCTACAGTTTCTACTGGCCAACATTTTCTGTCCCTGCACTATTATTACAATCAAAGACTTATTAAATAAGTCTGTGTTACAATGTACCTATTCATGATGTCATTAAGTCTTACATGAATATTCATGGTGTAAAGGGTTAAAGGGTACATGTATTATAATATTTTGCCTGATTACCTTATAATTCTGCAAATCTTGACCAGAGAGCTGGTTTTGCAGGGAGCTTGACTGAAGACTGTGACCAGAGCCTTTTTGCAAAGTGTACTTTTAGCGACCTTTTACCCTTTCCCTAATGAGCATGTTTTATTGAATTGATTGCATCATGAATATTCATTAACTTAATTTTTAAAAGGGAATTCTCTGCTTAGACAAAACATTTAGGATCAGATCCACATTGTATGTGATTTACAAAGCATACCTTGATCATGAGCCGTCTGATCTAGGTCTTCTCTGTTTGCGAAGACGTATTTATGGAGTAATGGGTTAACACTTCATCATTATCAACCATATTGCGTTTATAGCTGATTTATTTGAATAACCGTCACTTTTGAAGCAATCAACTTTGAGACAATCCATAAAGAATATCAAGAAACCATTAAAACTCAATAAAGTGAAAGAAAAGAAAACAAAGACTAGCAAAGAAACAAGAGCTGTAATAATTGGTCAAAATTTAATATGTCTGATCTTTATCCAACCCTTTTTATCTTACGAAGGTGAGAGCCCAAGACAATGGCTCCAGAAATAGCCCATCTCTTGGTGGGCCATGGTTGTTACCTTTAATTACACCATCTGCCCTGTTCTTAGCCAGGAATACCTGACTCTTGGACTCGACTCCAGATGGATTCTTTGAAAATCTGTTCCAAGACCTAAAAATATTCTCGGACCACTACTTGGCCACGCAAGATTTCATTTGTAGCATCTGTTCTCTGCCTCTTTGTCAAACAGAAACATGTAATTATAAAGGCACATGTGGGTCGCAAGTATTGAGAATTTCTAATAGTTTTGATTTTAGTTGAACTGTAAACTTTGACTGCTGAAATTAACCCTTTCCCTCATAAGGACAACTTTTGACTCATTTACAAACAGAGTAGACCCAGATCAGACAGCTCCTGTAGGAGCTGTCTGACCAGGTTCTGCTCTGTTTGCTTATGGAATAATATAGATCTGATTCTTGAAATTTTCTGTCACATCAAAAAAAAAATCAATCCATGAATAGTCATGTAGTCATAAATAATTAAATTAGTGTTCATGGAGAAAATGGTTATTGATTGTTATTTCATTGAAAATGTAATTAGTACAATGTTTATAATGGCATATTATGAACAGTGAACATTGTCTGAAGAATCAGATCTACTAGTATAGTAATTATGATACAGGAGCTGTATGATCTGGGTGCAAAATTTCTGTTTGCAAAATTTGTAAAATATGTCAGTATGAGGTAAAGGACTTCATGAATATTTATTAGCTGATTTTTTTTATAATGACATAGTTATGTACACATGATGTTTTGACTCGGGCAGAAACTATATAATCAGATCTGTATTGTATCATAAGGAAACCGAGCAGACCCTGATCAGACCAATCCTATAGGAGCCGTCTGATCTTGGTCTACTCTGTTTGCAAATGCATGAAAAGGCGTTTATATGAAGGAAAGGGTTGCAGTAAGTATGATTGGATTAAATTTGGTAGAGGACTTTGAATAACAAACGGTATGGCAAGCCATACTTCATATGTATACAGTAAAATCTCTCTTAACCCTTTACTTCATGAATATTCATGTAAGAAATAATTACAACATGAACATTTATTGGCCAATTTTTATAATTTAATATTAATTTCAAGGGAATTATTTGCTTTGACAAAATCTGTAGAATCAGATCTATATTATTTCATAAGCAAACAGAACAGACCTTGATCTGGGCCTGCTCTGTTTACAAGGGCGTAGAAAAGCGTATTTATGGAGTAAAGGGTTAAGCGGCCATCAAAATGAGGTCTATATAATAATTGGTCTGTGGTAGCTTTATGCAGATCTAAAGTAATGCAGAAAGCTCCTATAGGAGCTTTCTGCATTACTTTTGACCTGCATTAAGCAACCACCTGCTATTTAAGACTCCTATGTTCAATAAATGAATGGCCGCTTAGGACAGGTTCTACTGTTCTCAAAATGCCACAAGTGATATCATGCTACTTTGGTTTGAAGTTGTCCCTGATAAAAACCATCACAAAACTCCCATCCTGTCTTAACGCCTCATTGATGAGGCTAATCTTGACCTACGCTGTTTGCAATAACCAGCCTACTTGTTTCCTCACATTCAAATGATGAACCTTTTTGGCTGTTGAAAGCTCATGTAATGGCATCAAGAATAAATACTAGTTGTAGTTTCTTATGGCATTTGTAAAAAAAAGTTTTTTTGGTGTTGTAAGAAACTGTACAATCAGATCTATTATAATACTATAAACAAACAGAGCAGACCCTGATGAGACAGCTCCTACAGGAATAGTTTGATCTGGATCTACTTTATTTGCAAAGTGTGAAAAGGGGTTCATTTAAGGGTAAGGTTTAAAAAGATGGGAAATCATGATTACCGTTGCAAAATTGACTACTTATAAAACGTTGATGTGATAGGCATGGATCATGGATCACTGATCACAGGTTAAGAATTTAAACTACATGTATTTTAATTTAATTTGTTAATTCTATCTTTCTTTTGCAAACAACTTGGATCCAGACCAGACAAGGATCTTTAACCTTTTCCCTCAAACGAACACCTTTTCAAGACCCAGATCAGACAGCTTCTACCAATACCAAACCATGTGTGTATGTGTATGTGTATGTGTACCACAGTACCACTATAAACAGTCAGCTAATATATATTCAAGATGTCACTGATTATTTATTACTTGAATTTTCAACCGGTAAAACCGGTAAAAGGTTAAATAATTTGATCCCTTGAAAATGTTCAGCCTAATAATTGAACAAATCACATAAAGTTAAATTGAGAAAGATGATGAGATTTTGAGCAGAACATTTTTCATAATGTGTAAAAGGTTAACCCTTTCCCTCATATAAACGTCTTTACATGTATATGTACATGTATTTGCAAACAGAGTAGACCCAGATCAGATGGCTCCTATAGGAGCTGTCTGATCAGGGTCTGCTCTGTTTGCTTTTGACATGATAAAGATCTGATTCTACAGTTTTTTGTCAAAGCAAAAAATTCCCTTCAAAAATTTATATTATATATACATGATGTCATTATTTCTTAAATGAATAGCGAACAGCAGGGAAAGGGTTGAATAGCGAACAGCAGGGAAAGGGTTAACCTTTTAACCTTTTATCTCATGAATATTTGTGTAAGTAATCATAACATCATGAATATTTATAAGCTCAACTTTTAGCATGGTATATGGACACAGCATTTTTTATCCATGGCAAAAGCTGTAGAATTAGATTTATATAATTTCATAAGAAAACAAAGCAGACTTTGATCTGGGTCTACCTTGTTTCCAATGGTGTGAATATGCGTCTCTATCAGGTAAAGTGTTCACCCTTTACTCCAAAAATATGCCTTTCTACGCCTTTGCAAGCAGAGTAGACCCAGATCAGATGGCTCCTGTAGGAGTCATCTGATCAGGGTCTGCTCTGTTTGTTTTAGATATGATTCTACAGTTTCTGCCATGGGCAAAATTTTTGTGTCCATGTGATAGCAAACCCTAATCAGACAGCTACTACAGGAGCCGTCTGATCTGGGTCTGCTCTGTTTGCCAAGGTGTCTACTCTGGATCTACTCTGTTTGCAAAGGTGTAGGCAGGTGTATATATGGAGTAAAGGGTTAATAATACTAGGTTTTTGAACAGACAGATTAGGCAAATAGTGCCAAGTGAGATCAAGCCCTACTATACTTGCTACTAAAGTACTAGTAATCAAAATGTTGTCAAAATACATGTTTTCAGCTTTACAAATCCATGGAAGTAGGTGTTCCAATATTTAGGGTTATTATGATGCTTTACACACCATTCAGAACCACAGTATGTAAAAGATGTGACCCATAGGTCATGCCTGCCTGTCAGTGTTTAATGATTCAGCACTGTCATTGTTCAGGAGATGATAATGCTGATTATATATAGCAAGAGTCTGCAATTTGTACCAGCATCATGTGGGCCATCTTGAATATGTGATCTTAGGTGTGTAATTTTAAGTTTCTAACAGACACTTATCCACAGGTTGACAGGTATTTAATTTGACATCAACTGTCAGTCCTGTCATTATTTTGAACTTAAAGTGATGAACGGGCTGAACGAGAAAGAAAAATATTGTTCAAGGGAAGCAACTTGCTATATGTAATGTGTAATTGTCCATTGCAGTTACTTCCCTTTAACTCTATCGGATTTTCCCACATTATCGTAAGAACTTGATTCTCTTACTTCATCAATATTCATTAATGAAATAATGGTATATGAAAAGGGGAATCATTGGCCATGACAGAAAATGTAGAATCTGATCCATGTTATTCCTTAGCACAGAGGTCCACATAAGATGCATGATTTCTCCACCAATACCTATACTGTGACCACTCATTTTGAGACGATTCTAAAGAGTGATCACAGTACATATAAGGTTTGGTGGAGAAATGACAATTTTAGTATTTGGGTATGCAGTTTTATTTGTAGCTCTGTTAGCGAACAGAGTAGACCTTCATTAGACATCTCTTACAGGAGTCTCCTCTGTTTTCTTATATATGAAGTACTATAGATATGGTCCTACAGTTTCCATCTTGGTAAAATCTCCCCTTGTTCATAATGACTTATAAAAAGTCAGGTTATTCATGTTCTTTATTTCTCACATGAATATTCAATTATTCACCTGGTTAACGCAGGACAATACCGGTAATACCTACTGCAGAAAGCTTCATTTGGATAAGCTATAAGCCTTTTACTCCATAAATATGCCTTTCTGTGCCTTTGCAAACAGAGTAGAACTCAATCAGATGGCTCCTTGAAGAGCTGTCTGATCAGAGTCTGCTGTGTTTACTTATCAAATAACATAGATCTGATTCTATAGTTTCTGCCATGCCCCAAATTCCTATTTACATGATATTGTGCCATTGTAAAAACCAATCTAAAAATAAAATGTCATTATTTCTTACATGAATATTCATGGAGTAAAGGGTTAAAGTTCATAATTGGTAGAATCTGTCATGAATCTTCATGGAGTAAAGAGTTAACATTTTTAACACAATAATCACATTCAAAAACAGTTTGTTTTAGGTTAGCATTTTATAGATTAAAAATAAACTTGCTTACCTTCTTCAAAATAAAATTCCATTTAAGTATCCATATAAAGGACAAATCCAAGTATAACGAGCACATAAACTGTCTTCTCTATAGCACATGAATAACTGAAAAATATAATAAAAGTACATATCCTATTTTGAAAATCGTGTTTAGAAAGGTATCATAAATTAAGTTCTGGTTTAGCAAAGAGGGGTCATAATTTTTGTCGTGTGTGCTGTATAGAGCCTTAGGCATACACAAACCTCACATTTTTGTCAGCTCTTTGACAGACCAAAAAACAAAAACAGCTCCAGGACAAGTCATAAATACAGTTACCAATAATTTGGGGACATTTTGTATGCTTTATCTGCAGGTATATCAAATAATGCACAGATCTGTTTACTTTGATATCAAAATTTAATGTACCAGGTTAGTATTATGGCTGTGAAATATGGGGTCTGTGTTATTGTAATAGTACATTTTGTACACTCGTATTGTGCAGATGGTGTGTTTTGCCATGAGACATGTGTTTATGTACAAGTATAGAGTGCAAACCTTAGACATTGATCTATTGAGGGAAGATAGGCAGTCATAGATCACACTGATAAAGTTTTATGTGTATCATGACACTACACAAATAACAACAAAATAACTGATTCTGAGACAGAGATCAAGGGCTTACAGATTCACAAGTCACTTGGCCCCTTTACCTACTAACCTGATACAAAATAATGACATCAAACAATTAATTAGAATAACCACTTCTTGAAACCATTGTGATAAATAGAGCATTTGGTCCTATAGGAGCAAAATTTATGCTCTATTTATCACAATGGTTTCAAACCACAAAATTCTAAAAAAATTCCTTTTCTCTAGTAAATGCTCCTTTTGGGTAGATTTATTCAAAGAGGTTGGGTCTAAAAATAACCTATGGAGGAATGGATTAATATCATTCCATAGGCAAACATATCAGACTCTGATCAGACAGCTCCTACATAAATTGTTTGATCTAGGCCTACTCTGTTTACAAAGCTGAACAAGGCATATTTATGAAGTAAAAGTAACTTGTTACATATTTATTCCTTTACATCTTGAATATTCATGTAAGAAAAAGTGACCGGTACAGAGCAAGAGAAATAGGTATACTGGTATGCAGCTACCAAAATGGTCAATTCTAAAGAGTGGTCATAGTATAGCTAGGGCTTGGTGGACAAGTAAAGGAGATATTCTTGAAAATGTTTTAATTTATGCATCTTATCTGGACCTCCTGTGACATCATGAATATTAATTAGATGAATTGTTACAAATACACATGGTCACAGAAACCTTTGGCCATGGCAAAAACTGTAGAATCATATCTCTATTATAGCATAAGCAAACAGAGCAGACCCTGATCAGATGGCTCTTACATAAATGCAAAGGCGACTAGAAAGGCATAATTATGGAGTAAAAGGGTAAGAGTCCAATTTGATTTGTAACAACTTATGAGTATGTGAACAATTGTGATCCAGGATCATGAGGATCCTAACCGGTTGACACTTGGATTGTATTTTTGAAGAAAATGGTAGAAAAATAAATACTTAGAATTGTTGTAAAAGCTAACAAATTACAATTTTACAGTAGTGTGTATGGTGCAGGAATCAAACTTTATATTATTTACAATGTATTTACCTTTTCTGTTTTTGTTAGCTCACCAGAGCACAAAGTGCTCAGGGTGAGCTTTTGTGATCGCCTTATGTCCGTCGTCATGCGTCGTCCGTCGTCCCGAGTCAACAATTTGAACCTTTAAAAATCTTCTCCTCTGAATCTACAGGGTTCTCAGCTTTCATCTTTGGTACATAGCATCACCTATAGGTCCTCTACAAAACTTATCTAAATTATCCCCCTGGGGTCAAAATTGGCCCCGCCCCAGGGGTGGGAAGTTTTCAATAGAAACATATAGTAAAACTTTGAAAATCTTCTCCTCTGAAACCAGAAGGTTCTCAGCTTTCATATTTGGCACATAGCATCATGTTCAGGTCCTCTACAAAAGTTATATAAATTATGACCCTGGGGTCAAAATTGGCCCGCCCCAGGGGTGGGCAGTTTTCAATAGAAACAAATAGTGAAATCTTTGAAAATTTTCTCCTCTGAAACTGAAAGGCTCTCATCTTTCATATTTGGCACAGAGCATCATGTTCAGGTCCTCTACAAAGGTTATATAAATTATGGCCCTGGGGTCAAAATTGGCCTGCCCCAGGGGTGGGCAGTTTTCAATAGAAACATATAGTGAAAACTTTGAAAATCTTCTCCTCTGAAACTGGAAGGTTCTCAGCTTTCATATTTGGCACATAGCATCATGTTTAGGTCCTCTACAAATGTTATATAAATTATGGCCCTGGGATTAAAATTGGCCCCGCCCCAGGGGTGGGCAGTTTTCAATAGAAACAAATAGTGAAATCTTTGAAAATCTTCTCTTCTGAAACTGGAAGGCGCTCAGCTTTCATATTTGGCACAGAGCATCATGTTCAGGTCCTCTACAAAAGTTATATTAATTATGGCCCTGGGGTCAAAATTGGCCCCGCCCCAGGGGTGGGCAGTTTTCAATGGAAACAAATAGTGGACACTTTGAAAATCTTCTTCTGAATCTGGAAATTTCTCAGCTTTCATATTTGGCGCATAGCATCATGTATAGGTCCTCTACAAAAGTTATATGAATTATGGCCCTGGGGTCAAAATTGGCCCCGCCCCAGGGGTGGGTAGTTTTCAGTAGAAACATATAGAGAAAACTTTGAAAATCTTCTCCTGAAACTGAAAGGTTCTCAGCTTTCATATTTGGCTCATAGTATCATGTTCAAGTCCTCTACAAAAGTTATATAAATAATGGCGCCTTCGGTCAAAATTGGCCCGCCCCAGGGCTGGCTAGTTTTCTATAGAAACATATAGTGAAAACTTTGAAAATCTTCTCCTCTGATTGTCTGGTGAGCGCTTCAGGGTCATTCTGGCCCTCTTGTTTTGTTTGTTTTTTGTTTTTTTGGCAGCAGACAACTGATACAAGTGCGCTATGGAATACTTGTTCATGTTCAATAATTTTCTGTTTTCAGTTAGAGGAGGCAGAATGGGTAGGCTTGTCAATCAAAGAAGCCCTGGTAAAGGCTGAGAAGGAGATAACATCCAGTCAGAAGCCATTGAAGTCCATCATAGAAAAAAAGTTCCTGGAGGATCTGAAAGGTATTTCTAAACTACTGGCTATCAATTTTGTTACCATGGGCAAATCATTTCTCCATCAAACCCTATACTGTGACAACATTTTAGAATTTTTTAGAGACATTTTAGAATTGTCTCTTCAAGACGATTCTAAAGAGTGGTGGAGAAATAAATATTCTTGAAAATGTTTAAATTTACGCATCTTATCTGGAGCTCTTACTAAATGATGAAACAAGAAAGTTTAGCTAGCAATTAATAAATGATGAAACAAGAAAGTTTAGCTAGCAATTACTAAATGATGAAACAAGAAAGTTTAGCTAGCAATTAATAAAAACACCAATCTTGTTGAAACTACATTTTTTTGTGTCACCTGCAGAGAGGCAGTGTGTCACCTAGGGATCACTTTTCCATCGTCTGTCTGTCTGTCCGTCCGTCCGTCTGTCTGTCTGTCAGTCACACTTTCTTTTTTTGGCTGTCATTTCTAAACTAATCATTATAGAGCTTTCAAATTTTACACATGGAACAAGCATGATGAGAGGAAGTGTCATGCACAAGGGTCACAACTCTAGCATCAATATTTTTTGAGTTATTCCCCTTTTTCATATTAACAATAAGTTTTTGTGTCAGCTGCAAGCAGTTGACACACGTGTTCCTCCGAACACTCTTGTTCATACAATTGAATTTGTTCTGAATGGGATATGTATTAGTATATACCATTAAATCAGAGCAGTAGATAAGAAACATCTAGAAAATCTAATTAACCTTTTCCTCCATAGGCTATTTCTAGATCCAACCACTTTGGATGCATCTACCAAAAAGGAGCATTAACTGGAGAAAAGGAAATTTTTAGAACTTTGTAATTTGAAACCATTGTGATAAATAGAGCATTTGCTCCTAAAGGAGCAAATGCTGTATTTATCACAATGGTTTCAACAGGTGACTTTTACAGAGGCGTAGAAAGGTGTATTTATGAAGGAACGGGTTAACCCTTGCCTTCATACAAACAGAGCTCCAGATAAGATGTATAAATCAAAACATTTCCAAGAATAACTTCTTTATTTCTCCACCAAACCCTATGTTGTGACCACTCTCTAGAATCGAGACGATTCTAGAGAGTGGTCACAACATAGTGTTTTGTAGAGAAATGATGATTTTTGTAGTTGAATATGCATGTTTATCTGTTGATGTATCTATATGAGCAAGATTGGCATGGCTGAGTAATAAGACATTTGGATAGATCAATACATATCTTGTGTGCACTCCTGATTGGATCTTCAATCTGAAATATATTTTTTTTGTCTTTAACCTTTTTCTTGACAGATGTCTTTTGACACATTTGCAAACATAGAAGATCAAGATCAGATGGCTCCAGTAGGAGTTTTCTGATCAGGGTCTGCTCTTTTTGCTTAAACCTGTCCCTCATGTAATTGCCTTTTAATGCATTTGCAAAAGCATAGACCCAGATTGGACGACTCCTATCTGATCAGGGTCTGCTCTGTTTGCTTTTGACATGATATAGACCTGATTCTACAGTTTGTCAAAGCAAAATATTACATTGCAAAGTAAACATTGTACAATTCAGCTAATAAATATTCATGACGTCATTATTTTTTACATGAATATTAATCAGGGAAAGGTTAATTATTGCAAATTTTTTACTGTTTGCCATGGTAAAAAAATCATCTATTAATCTTACTTAATCCATTAATCCATAAATACACCTTCTACGCCTTTGCAAACAGAGTAGACCCAGATCAGACGGCTCTTATAGGATGTAGGGTCTGCTCTGTTTGCTTATGATATAATGTAGATGTAATTGTACAGTTTGTGCCACACTAACAGTTCCTCGTGTCCATGTGCCAATATAACATTGAATCTAATTAATATTCATAACATCATTATTTCTTACATAAATTTGCTTTGAGTAAAGGGTCAATATTCATGATGTTATTATCTCTTACATGACTATTCATGGATGAAAGGGTTAGTTAATAAACCCTTTCCCTGATCAACATATTCACGTAGCAAATTATGACATCATGACTATTTATTAGCTGAAGTTTTACCATGTAAACATTTCAAAGAAAGTTTTTGCTTTGACAAAAACTGTAGAATCAGATCTACATCACGACAAAACCAAATAGAGCAGACCGGGCCTGACCTGATCAGACGGCTCCTATAGATCTGGGTCTACTCTGTTTGCAAATGTGTGAAAATGCATTTATATGAAGGGAAGGGTTAATTAAATTAATATTCACTAGGTCAAGGGTTAAACTAGCTGAATTGAAGCTAAAATCTTAATATCATACATGTAGTTAGTGATGTATACAACAGTTTGTTGTTACATTCAAATTCTATTATTAATTTAGTCCGTATAACCATTCAAGATGAGTGAATATTTTCCCACACAAACGTTTTTGTATTTATATTTTTAAAAAAAATAAAAAAAATTCTCTTTTCATTTTTCACGTAAAACTTTAATATTTCAAAAGAAAAGGCACACACACTTAACTCTTTACTTTGAATGTTCAAGTAAGAAATAATCATGAATATTTATCTGTTCAACACGATTGTTTGGCCTATGGGCAAAACATGTTGAATCAATGGTAAACAGAGCAGACCCTGATCAGATGACTCCTACAGGAGCAATCTTATCTGTGTCTTCACTGTTTGCAAATGTTTCAAAAGATGCCTACATCAGGTAAAAGGGTTAGATAGTTTGACATATCTTGAGCTTTTACAATTTCTCTTGATCCTTTATAATTAATCCATTCTTATTTTAAGGAGCATACTAAATTTACATGGAATATACATTAATTTTGTATATGTAAATTAGATCAAATTCAGTCTCATGTCAAAGAGGACTTCACCTTTATCATGCAAAATTCAATATGTCTGTCATTTGTAAATAGTTTAGATCCAGATCCAGATTCAGGATCTAACCTGTTGGATACCCGGTCAGTAGTTTCTCAAAATTCAGATAAGGTTTTTAGCACACATCATTTTTTATACGCCCACCTAATAAAGGTGGTCGTATATTGTCATGGCCCTGTCCGTCCGTCCGTCCGTCCGTTCGTTCGTCCATCCGTTCGTTCGTTCGTTCGTTCGTTCGTCCGTCAACATTTTGTTTGTCCGCAGTTTTCTGGGAAAACTATTTGACAGATATTAATGAAACTTCACACAAATGTTTAATGCATCAAGATCTGAAGCTGAGTTGATTCTGAGGTTCATTTGATTTTTCATTTCAGAGTAATGGCCCTTGTCCTTAAAAATATGCAAATAGTTTGTCCGTTGTTTTCTGGGAAAATTATTTGAGAGATATTAATGAAACTTCACACAAATGTTAAATGCATCAAGATCTGAAGCTGAGTCGATTCTGAGGTTCATATGATTTGTCGTTTCGGAGTTATGGCCCTTTTACTTAAAAAATAATGCAAATACATGCAAATAGTTTGTCCGCTGTTTTCTGGGAAAACTATTTAACAGATATTAATGAAACTTCACACAAATGTTTAATGCATCAAGATCTGAAGCTGAGTTGATTCTGAGGTTCATTTGATTTTTCATTTCAGAGTTATGGCCCTTGTACTTAAAAAAATATGCAAATAGTTTGTCCACTGTTTTCTGGGAAAACTATTTGAGATATATTAATGAAACTTAACACAAATGTTTAATGCATCAAGATCTGAAGCTGAGTCAATTCTAAGGATCATTTGATTTGTCGTTTCAGAGTTATATGGCCCTTGTATTTAAAAAATAATGCAAATACATGCAAATAGTTTGTCCGCTGTTTTCTGGGAAACTATTTGAGAGATATTGATGAAACTTCACACAAATGTTTAATGCATCAAGATCTGAAACTGAATTGATTCTGAGGATCATTTGATTTTTCGTTTCAGAATTATGGCCCTTGTACTTAAAAAATAATGCAAATACATGCAAATAGTTTGTCCGCTGTTTTCTGGGAAAACTGTTCGAGAGATATTAAAGAAACTTCACAAAAATGTTTAATGCATCAAGATCTGATGCTGAGTCGATTTTGAGGTTTATTTGATTGTTCGTTTCGGAGTTATGGCCCTTTTACTTAAAAAATAATGCAAATATATGCATATAGTTTGTCCGCTGTTTTCTGGCAAAACTGTTTGACAGATATTAATGAAACTTCATACACATGTTTAATGCATCAAGACCTGAAGCTAAGTTGATTCTGAGGATCATTTGATTTGTTGTTTTGGAGTTATGGCCCTTGCACTTAAAAAAATAATGCAAATATGAGGATGGCCATAACATTTTCATTTGAAATGATATTTACTTCAATTTTTTTATATGGTTAAACCTTAATGTGAATTTTCACATATATTGCTGGGGTTTTGATATGTCATTTTATTCTAAAGTTATGGTCCTTGAACTTTGTGTGTTCGTTGCTTTGTTTGTCGGTCAACTTTTAGTTTGTCTGTTGTTTTCTGGGAAAACTATTAAAATGATATAAATAAAACTTAACACAAATGTTTTAAGCAACAAAATTTGAAGCTGAGTTTATTTTGAGGTTCATTCAGTTTGTCTTTACAGAGTTATGGCCGTTGCACTTTACAAAAAGATATTCACTTCATTTTTCAAAAAAAAATAGTATCACCTTAATATGGAAATCAAGATCTGAAGCACAGATTAGAAAATGTCAACACTTATAAGGCATGTTGAATCAGAGAAAGTTTGCAAGTGGGCGTATTATGTACCGTATGCGGTACTCTTGTTTCAGCATGATAACTGCCTGATCAGGGTCTGCTCTTTTTGCTCAAGGTAAGGGGTTAGTTTGAAAACAGAGTAGACCCAGATCAGACATCTCCTGTAGGAGCTGTTTGATGAGGATCTGCTCTGTTTGCTTATGACATAAAATAGTTATGATTGTGCAGTGTCTGTTATGGCCCCACATTCCTGTGTCTGTTATGGCCACACATTCCTGTGTCCGTGTGTGCTATTATAACAATAAATCTCATTAATATTCATATCATTATATATAATATTCTTTGCAGACAGTTTGGATTCAGATGTACCACTGTGTAACTTTGTTTATCAAAATCAAAACTATTTGACCATATGATCAATGATGTTTTGAGAATGAATTGAAGAAATAATTAATATATAGGTTTAGAATTTAAACAGACAACATATTTTGCTGATGATAGAGACCTGAAAGGGATCAAAAGGGCAGAGGTTAATCTGTTGACATGCAGATTTGACACTTGACACGTCAAACTCTTCAAGTTGTCATTTGGTTTATAGTCCTTTACATCATGAATATTCCTTAAGAAATAATGAATCTACGAATATAAAGTAGCTCAACTTTTTTAATGAAACCACGAAAAATAGGGAATTTTTTACCATGACACAAACTGTAGAATTAGATCCATATTTTTTCATTAGGAAACAGAGCAGACCTGGAGCAGAAGACTTCTGTACTCCATTTGCAAAGATATTAAGGGTAAAGGGTTAATTTTTTTTCACAAATTGGATTTGAATATTTTTACTTTTTGAATGCATGATAATGTGAATGAGCATTTTTAAATAGCGTTGACCGAGATTAGAGGAGCCAAAATGCGTACCCAAATACTAAAAGTGTCATTTCTACACCAAACCCTATGTAGAAATACAGATAAAGGTGCATACCCAAATACTAAAATTGTCATTTCTCCACCAAACCCTATACTCTGGCCACTCCTTAGAATCGACTCTTCGAGACGATTCTAACTAGTGGGTCGCAATATAGGGTTTGGTGGAGAAATTTAGGAGCTATTGTTGAAAATATTTAAATTTATGCATTTTATCTGGACCTGTATAATATGCCCATAGATAAGTTACTTTGCTGAGAATAAATGGACTAAATGATCTACATATACAGAAGATTCAACTAACATTTAACCCTTTACTCCATGAATATTCATGTAAGAAATGATGATGCCATGAATATCAATTACATTCACTTGTATAATGGCACATGAACATAGGACATTTTGGCTATAGTCATACATGTATTTATATTATTTCATAAGCAAACAGAACAGACGGCTCCTCCCGGAGTCATCTGATCTGGGTCTTCTCTGTTTGCCAAGGTGTAGAAATGGTGGGAAAGGTTAATGAATGATTGTTTTCAAATGTTGATCATTTGCTCTCTCTTAACCCTTTCCCTGTTGTATATTCATGTAAGAAATCATGACATCATGACTATGTTTTAGCTGAAGTTTTCTAATATGGCATATATACACATGCATGTTTAATATTGATTAAAACTCTAGAGTCAGTTCTTGTATAATGTACATGTAATAAACAAATCAAGCAGGCCCTGATCAGACAGCTCCATCATGAGCTGTCTGATCTGGGTCTACAGTGTTTGCAAAGACGTGGAGAAGGGGGGGGGGGTACGAAATTGTTAGTCCATCTGTCTGCTGTGAGAGTTTTATTGATATCTCCATAATAGCCTTTTCTTTTGTTTCATAAAGTGGTGTGAATTTTCTCACACTTTCTGCTCCCTCAGCAGTTAAACAGAGCAATCTGATTTGATTTTAATCTTAAAGAGACAATTTAAGGCTTATTGTTTGAGTGATCTTGACCATTTGCTAGAGTCCAGACAGCAAGTCTGTCAGTTTGCTACAAACAAGCAAACACTCAGCTTACCTACACCATAACCTGATCACCATCTTGATTAATTGGATTATCTTAAACTCCTAGGGTAGAAAAGTTAATCTAACATCAGATGAAATTCAAGATAGGCTTTGGGGCAGTGCAAGATTGGGTCAATTATGGATAGGTGTAGAGGTTAAGACAGGTTTTCTATAACTCCACTCTGAACTTCCTAACTTTGATAAGCCTTTACTCCATGAATATTCATATAATGACAACATGAATATCAATTAGATAATTTTTTATAAAAACACACAGACGGTTTTGCATGACCAGGGCAGAAACTATAAAATTTTATTGATATTATATCATAAACAAACAGAGCAGGCCCCGATCAGATGGCTCCTACAGGAGCCATCTGATCTGCATCTACTCTGTTTACAGAGGCGTAGAAAGGGGTATTTATGGAGTTAACCCATTCCCTCACATTGACACCTTTGGACGCCTCTGTAAAAGTCACTTTCTGAAACCATTGTGATAAATAGAACATTTGCTCCTAAGGAACTACACAATTCTAAAATGTTCCTTTTCTCTACTAATCGTTTCTTTTCGGTAGATTTATTCAAAGAGGTTAGATCTAAAAATAGCCTATGAGGTAATGGAGCCACGTTAGAGATAAGTGTCAATGTGATTGACTAAACTAATTGAGCATTCTGATTCAATTAGAAGGGCATTAACTCTTTCCTTGTTAAATATTCAAGAAATAATGACATCATGAATATTTATTAGCTGAAAATTTATAATGGCATACATGTATATATGCAAATTACTTTTTGGTATTGATAGAAACTGTAGAGACAGATCTATTATAATTTCAGAAGCAAATAGAGGCAGATCAGATGACTCATACAGGAGCCATCTGATCTGGGTCTACTGTTTACAAATGCATAAAAAATGTTTGTATGAAGGAAAGGGTTAAAGTGAACTGTACAATATAATTAATTTGAACAAGGTGAAAGTTTATTCGGCATTTAGTTTGCAAATCGTATATTGTCATCTACCAAAAATAACAAATAACTCTTTCACTGCCATTTTTTGTATCTGCAAAAGGTGTCGTCAGCTCTTCTTTTTTTTTATTGTTAATTTTATTCCCTGTTTATTTCAAAAACATAATTACAGCATCATTTAAAATCGCGAAGAGATGCTGAGTCACTCGATATCTCATCTGGATCCAAACAATGTGCAAATGGTATCAAAGAATTGACATTTGCAGAGAAAGAGTTTAATTTATTTCCGCACTCAAAAATAAATTGTCTTCCATTTCTCTTTGGGAACAAGATTAAATTGTCAGGCAGTGTGGATCTTGATGACATGTCAAAGTATTATAAGGATGTGTTATTTGGATGAGAGTGTTTTTGTACGTCAATCACCAGTCCTGCTATAGATTAACCCTTTGCTTGCTCAATATTCAAAGTGGAATGGTCCATCCAGTGTCCATCAGTGTTTAAAAATAGTCCATTCAGTATAATTTGCGAGAGGATTTTGAATGACAAACAGAGCAGAGCCTGATCAGAGAGTCTACACTGTTTGCAAATGTCAGAACATTTGTTTCACAGAAGTGTAACCCTTTACTCCATGAAAATTCATGTAAAAAAAGAATATAAATTAGATTTACATGTAGTTGTTTTAATAGCACATGGACACATGAATTTATTGCCATGACAGAAACTATAGAATCATATCTATATTATAGCATAAGCAAACAGAGCAGACCCTGATCAGATGGCTCCTACAGGAGCTGTCTGATCTTGGTCTACTCTTTTAGCAAAGATGTAGAAAGGGGTATTTATGGAGTACAGTGTATAAGGTTGTTCAGACGAGAGGTTTGTTATGTTTGCCACGAATCAAAACTTACAATACAGAATTGCTCTAAAATGTATCGCAACAGATATCAAGAAACACATGTGATATCTTAATACAGGTCTAAAGTAATGCTCCTACAGGAGCTTTCTGCATTACTTTAGGCCTGTATTAAGCTGTGAACTTGAGAATTTGTTCAGATTAGAAAGCGGATAACTCGAACTTCTGTTATCTCGAACTAATTTGTATGGTCCCATGAAGTTCAAGATATCAAAGTTCAACTGTAGATAATTTTGATTCTACAGTTTCTGCCAAACCCAACAGTTTCTGAGTCCATGTGCTATTATAACAAAGTAATCTAATTAATATTCATGACGTTATTATTTATTACTTAAATATTCATGGAGGAAAGGGTTAAACTCTCATCTGCTATGTTTCCTTCCAACACATAATCCTCAATGTAATGAGGGAGTGTAGTATACACAAAGAAGGAGAACTACTGATCCTGATCAGAAGCTGGGTTACCCTGGTTCCAACCTGTTTGCAAATGCCGGTCAGGAAGCGTTTAAATTGGTCAAGTGTTAACTCTTAGCATGCTAGCGGTGAAATCACATTTACTTATGCAAACAGTTTTGATCCAGATGAGATGATGCATTATGTCATCACACTGCAAATAGGGAAATAAAAAAAGCCTCTGATTAAATCATTGTTTTCTTGATTTTTATTAGATCTAGATCTAATAAAATTACTCAAAAAAGTTATTTGGGCAATTTTAAGGGTCTAAATCCACACCTAATATTGACAACTAAATCCACACCTAATATTGACAACATGAATATTTATTAGCTCCATTTTTCAAGTGAATTTTGACAAAAACTGTAGAATCAGATCTTTATCATGTCAAAAGCAAACAGAGCAGACCCTGATCAGACAGCTCCTATAGGAGCTGTCTGATCTGGGTCTACTCTGTTTACAAATGCTTGAAAGGGTATTTATATGAGGGAAAGGGTTGAGAATTGAAGAAGATGACGGTTGTTACAGACAAAAACTTACATACATGTAGTGGGCGAAGTGTTAATTGATGAGTTATGTTTTATCATATGAGTTATATATGAGTCCTATTTCCATATACAGCAAAGGTAGAAGCAGGTTAGTACCAGAAGAATTGGTTCAATTATTATGAGCTTTATGGCTTAGAGAATTATGTCTCCCCCCATATTTATATGGGGGACACATATTGTTTTCGTGAGAGTTGTCTGTCTGTCCGTCTGTCTGTCCGTCCGTCTGTCCGTCACACTTTTTGTCCAGACGATAACTTCAATATGCCTGATGCCAGTTGATTGAAACTTCATATATGGATAGAGCATAATGAGAGGAAGTGTCATGCACAAGGTCCATAACTCTGGCTTCACGAATATAGGAGTTATTGCCCCTTGTAAAAAGAACCACACTTTTTTGTCCGGACGATAACTCCTATATGACTCATGTCATTGGATTGAAACTTCATATATGGAAAGAGCATAATGAGAGGAAGTGTCATGCACAAGGTCCATAACTCTGGCTTCACTAATATAGGAGTTATTGCCCTTTGTAAAAAAAAATTCACACTTTTTTTGTCCGGACGATAACTCCTATATGGCTCATGCCATTGGATTGAAACTTCATATATGGAAAGATCATGATGAGAGGAAGTGTTATGCACAAGGTCCATAACTCTGGCTTCACTAATATTGGAGTTATTGCCCTTTGTAAAAAAAAATCACAATTTTTTGTCAGAACGATAACTCCTATATGGCACATGCCATTGGAGTGAAACTTCATACATGAAAAGATCATAATACGGGAAAGTGTCATGCATAAGATCCTTAACTGGGGCTTCAATAAATTTAGAGTTATTGCCCCTTGCACATTTGTTTAACGCTTTCTTGTCCGGACGATAACTCCTACATGGCTCTTGCCATCGTATTGAAACTTCATACATGGAGAGAGCATGATGAGAGAAAGTGTCATGAACAAGGGCCATAACTCTTGCTTCAATACTTTTGGAGTTATTGCCCTTTGTTATATTTTTGGCCGATCAATAATTCCTGTTCGACTGATGCTATTGGAATGACATTTTATTTATGGAAAGGGCATGATGAAAGTAAGTGTCAAGATATAATGGTTCATGAATATTCATGTAAGATATAATGGTTCAGGAATACTGATTAGGTGAACTTTTATAATGGAAATATGTACACAGAAATATTTGGCTCCGGCAGAAATTGAAGAGTCAGATTTATGTTATTCAATAAGCAAACAGAGCAGATCCTGATCAGACAACTCCTTCAGGAGCAGTGTCTGATTTGTATCTACTCTGTATGCAAAGGTGTTAACCCTTTCCCTCATATAAACATGTTTTCACACATTTGCAAACAGAATAGACCCAGATCAGACAGCTCCTATAGCTTAATGCATGGTGAAAGTCATGCAGAAAGCTCCTTTAGGAGCTTTCTGCATGACTTTCACCCTGCATTAAGCAGTCACCTGACTAAAAGTATGTAAATTTGACTTTACTAGAATTCCGGTTGAGAGGGGGTTTTACTGTGCCTTATAGACTACATAAGTCTTGCTAATAGGCTTCAATTGTTTCTTTCACAGTATATTGATCCTGGCCACAGCACCAAAATATGAGTTGTATTGTTAAGTCTCACTTAAATATGACCACTCAAAAGAAATATAATTCTGGATTTTTGAAACAGCTTAATTTAGGACAAAAATTGTGCAGAAAGCTCTTGTAGGAGCTTTTTGTATTACTTTTGCTTTGCATTAAGTAACCACCTGCTTTTATAGACTGCTATGTTAATGAATTATGTGGTCATATTAGCCGAACTTTGCTGTAACTGCCGAAAATAACCCTTATCCCTTAGCTTTCTGAATATTTATGTCAGAAACAGACTAGGAATAATTATTAGTCAATCTTTTAACAGCAGTTATGAACAAGGTAATATTTTAGAATCAGATCTATATCAGTCCATAAGCAAGCAGAGTAGACCCTGATGAGACAGTTCTTACATAAACCATCTGATCTGGGTCTATCTTGTTTGCAAATTTGTGAAAAGGCATTTAATGAAGGAAAGGGTTAAATATAATTACAAAAAGACTGGTTAAACCCTTATATCATGAATAGTCATGTAAGAAATAATTACCTCAAAAATATTAATTAGCTGAATTTTCATTGTGGTATATCAACACAAAAACTTTAGGGCTCGAGATAAATTGTAGTATCCGATAATTGTATAAGCAGAGAGAAGTTTAGGTCCTGAT
The DNA here is from genome assembly GCA_963576725.1 of Azorinus chamasolen. Taxonomy (NCBI): domain Eukaryota; kingdom Metazoa; phylum Mollusca; class Bivalvia; order Cardiida; family Solecurtidae; genus Azorinus; species Azorinus chamasolen. The sequence goes on from OY755242.1 coordinate 57,629,963, forward strand.
TTTATATATCTATTATATGTTGTTTTTTTTATATATATATTTAAACTTTTCTGTCAGCTCAAAACAGGAAGAAGTCAGCAGAGTTATGGAGACTTTTTCTCCATGATCAGATACCCTCTAGCTTGAGCCCTTGTTTATGAAGTAAAGTGCAGTTCAAGGGAAGTAACTCTTGATTCTAGTTTTGGTACTGTTTAGAAGTTACTTCCCTTCGTTTGAATTTTGACCCATTATCTCAAGACCTGTATGTCATATAGTATCTAAGTGTAGATTTTACACAATTAACTGTAGGTAAATCAAGAAATATTTATATTCACATGTACTTGTCATTGATCTCGTTAGTCAAACATTGTCTTTATCAAAAATCAAGATGGAAGGGGAGGGGTATTTTCAGTCGAAAAAGTTCTTATTTTTACACCAAGCCTGTAGTAGTAACTACTCATCTAAATTGTCTCATTGAAAGGATTCTAATAAGTAAATGCAATAAAGTTTAACAATTTAATTCATAAATATTCATTGACGGAATTTTTATATTGATGAAAATGAACAAGAAAATTGTTTTGACCAGTTCTGTAAAATCATATTATTTACGATTCTATAATAAACCTACAGAGATCAGGCTCTACTGTGTTTGCTAAGGCTTGCTCCCTTTCCTTCATATAAATGCCTTTTCATGCATTTGCAAACAGAGTAGACCCAGATCAGATGGCTCATATATGAGCCATCTGATCAGGATCTGCTGTTTGCTTATGGAATTATAAATTATTTGATTGTATAGTTTCTATTAATTAAAAAAAAGTCCTGTTCAGTTTCTATTAATACCAAAACACCCTGTATACATATACATATACATGTACCATTCTAATATCAAAGTAATCAATATTCATGATGAAGTAATTATTTCTTACATGAATATTGAATAGGGAAACGGTTAAAGAGCATAGCTATGAAGTTAAGAGTTGACCCCCTTTACCAGATAGACAGACAGAGTAAACAGTAAATGGAGTAGACCCAGATCAGACGGCTCTTGTAGGAGCTGTCTGATCAGAGTCTACTGTTTGCTTATGAAATAATCTAGATCTGATTCTATAGTGTATGCCATGGTAAAAGATTCCATTGTTCATGATGTTGTTGTAAAAATTCAGTTACATTCATTGTTACATGCATTAGATAGAGAGTTAACTCATTGCCTCATAGGCTATTTTGTATCCAACCTCTTTGAACAAATCTACTGAAAAGGAGCGATTACTGGAGAAAACAAAATTTTAAGAATTTTATAGTTTTGAAACCATTGTGATAAATAGAGCATTTGCTCCTATGGAGCAAATGCTCTATTTATCACAATGGTTTCAAAAAGTGACTTTTAAAGAGGCGTCAATATGAGGGAATGAGTTAAAAAAAAAAAGTATTTTTGCAAAATGATCAGCCTTGTCATATGTAACAGTTTTACTTGAAGTAGCATTTAAAGTAAATTACCATATTAAGTTCTTTATTGGCAAATTAACATTTCATGAAATTGGATAATAGTTATAACAAATATTAGTCTATTTAAATTGATAAGAATCATAATGTAATTTGACCAATCAGCTGCAGAGTATCATTGCATGTTATATGACAGTTACATAAGTTTTTTCCTGGTCACAGGATATAATTATTCTACGTTATATGTAGGTCCTACAGAATGTATGTATCCCTTTATTTGAAAATCCCACTTTTTATGCCTTTGCAAAAAGAGTAGACCCAGATGAGACAGCTACATTAGGCTAGTAAAATGAAGAATTGAGATATATAAATGCAAGTTTCAAAAGAATGAACAGCAGACATACAATAAGAGATTTAGACAAACAGTTAAGTCCCCAACCGTATTTTCAAGGTTGCATCTGACGTGGTACTGCACTGTTTGTGGTGGTGCATTTTGCCAACATCGCTGAGAAAGAGTTGACCCTTTCCCTCTTCAATATGCGTGTCAAAAATAATGACATCATGAATATTTATTAGCTGAATTTTCATAATGGCAGATGTGCACAGGATATTTTTGCTCAGGCAGAATCTCTAGAATCAGATATATATCATAAGCAAACAGAGCAGACCCTGATTAGATGGCTCCTATAGGAGCCATCTGATCTGGGTCTACTCTGTTTGCAACTGTTTGAAAAGGCATTTATATGAAGGAAATGATTAAATGACTATTCATCAGTAAAAGGGTTCAACCTTACCAGGTTTTTGCTATCTCTGGCTTTGAAAACAGATGCTATCAAGGTGTGTTCATGTGTTCTCTATATTACCAGAGACAGCAGCAAAAGCAGAAGCTGAAAGAATTAGAGAAGCAGAGGAAGAAGCAGAGGCAGCAAGATTACAGAAGCAGCAGAAAGACAAGGCAGAGGGAACTCGTAAGTACTTGACAGACATGCCAGGAATAATGTTGGGTCAAATTCCTTGTACCAGTAACTCTTTATGCCCCCGCTTCCCCAATCACAGGTGCCATATTGTTTTTGCTATGTCTGTCTGTTGTTTGGTTGGTTTGGCCCAAACTTAAACATTGACATTAATTTTGTTGCCATTGCACATGCATACTTCAAACTTGGTATACATGTGCGACTTATGGAGGTGAATACTTTTGGGGTGACTTATTAAGGTCAAGGTTATACATCAAGGTCAAAGGTCATGTTTGGGGCATAGTGTTTCACAAACACATCTTGTTGAATGTGGATTACATCCTTGCAAACAGAGTAGACCAAGATCAGACAGCTCCCTTAGGAGCTGTATGATCAGGATCTGCTCTACTTGCTTATGGAATTTTACAGAACTCATTCTTCCGACAAGGCAGAGGGAATTGGTACAGTAAAACCCTTCTAAATTAGAATTCTAGTAGAGAAGAATTTAGAGACTTTTAGGCAGGTGACTGATTAATGCAGGATGAAAGTTATGCAGAAGCTCCTAGAGGAGCTTTCTGCATGACTTTCACCCAGCATTAAGCTGCCACCTGTCCCTAAGACGGATATTTATACAAAATTTAACGTGCAGTTTTGAGGGGTTTTACTGTACACATATGTACCTGATCATGATTCTATGATCACCGTTGCTGAGAGTTTAGACCCAGCTGGCTTGTGGTAGGTCGCTGCTTCTACCTGGTAGTGGATGATTTTCTGTGCACAAAACAATGCAATTTTTTTCCTTGCTCAGAAGAACCTCTGGGGTCTTCCTCCACCTGTAATTAGCTGGACATGGTGATATGACTGGAATACTGTTAAAACGATACTACCTACCTCTACCAACAGTATAGACCATATAGTATTTACTCTACTAGCTGCCTCTAACAACAGTATAGACCATATAGTAATTACCCTACTACCTACCACTACCAACAGTATAGACCATATAGTAATTACCCTACTACCTACCACTACCAACAGTATAGACCATATAGTAATTACTCTACTACCTACCACTACCAACAGTATAGACCATATAGTATTTACTCTACTACCTACCACTACCAACAGTATAGACCATATAGTAATTACCCTACTACCTACCACTACCAACAGTATAGACCATATAGTAATTACTCTACTACCTACCGCTACCAACAGTATAGACCGTATAGTATTTACTCTACTAGCTGCCTCTAACAACAGTATAGACCCTATAGTATTTACTCTACTACCTACCACTACCAACAGTATAGACCATATAGTATTTACTCTACTACTTACCACTACCAACAGTATAGACCATATAGTATTTACTCTACTACCTACCACTACCAACAGTATAGACCATATAGTATTTACTCTACAACCTACCTCTACCAACAGTATAGACCCAATAGTATTTACTCTACTACCTACCTCTACCAACAGTATAGACCCTATAGTAATTACCCTACTACCTACCACTACCAACAGTATAGACCCTATAGTATTTACTCTACTACCTACCACTACCAACAGTATAGACCCTATAGTAATTACCCTACTACCTACCACTACCAACAGTATAGACCCTATAGTAATTACTCTACTACCTACCACTACCAACAGTATAGACCCTATAGTATTTACTCTACTAGCTGCCTCTACCAACAGTATAGACCATATAGTAATTACCCTACTACCTACCACTACCAACAGTATAGACCCAATAGTAATTACCCTACTACCTACCACTACCAACAGTATAGACCCTATAGTATTTACTCTACTACCTACTACTATCAACAGTATAGACCATATAGTATTTACTCTACTAGCTACCACTACCAACAGTATAGACCATATAGTAATTACCCTACTACCTACCTCTACCAACAGTATAGACCCTATAGTATTTACTCTACTACCTACCACTACCAACAGTATAGACCCTATAGTATTTACTCTACTACCTACCACTACCAACAGTATAGACCATATAATAATTACTCTACTACCTACCACTACCAACAGTATAGACCCTATAGTATTTACTCAACTACCTACCTCTACCAACAGTATAGACCCTATAGTATTTACTCTACTACCTACCTCTACCAACAGTATAGACCGTATAGTATTTACTCTACTACCTACCACTACCAACAGTATAGACCCTATAGTATTTACTCTACTACCTACCACTACCAACAGTATAGACCATATAGTATTTACTGTACTACCTACCACTACCAACAGTATAGACCATATAGTATTTACTCTACTACCTACCACTACCAACAGTATAGACCGTATAGTATTTACTCTACTACCTACCACTACCAACAGTATAGACCCTATAGTATTTACTCTACTACCTACCACTACCAACAGTATAGACCATATAGTATTTACTCTACTACCTACCACTACCAACAGTATAGACCATATAGTATTTACTGTACTACCTACCACTACCAACAGTATAGACCCTATAGTATTTACTCTACTACCTACCTCTACCAACAGTATAGACCCTATAGTATTTACTCTACTACCTACCACTACCAACAGTATAGACCATATAGTATTTACTCTACTACCTACTTCTACCAACAGTATAGACCATATAGTAATTACCCTACTACCTACCTCTACCAACAGTATAGACCCAATGGTAATTACTCTACTAGCTGCCTCTACCAGACCAATCAGAGTGTCACTCAGTTTTAGACCCTGATGAGATGCCAAGTTAACCATAACCCTTTCCCTCATATAAACGCATTGTCTTGCATTTACAAACAGAGCAAACCCAGATAAGGTGGCTCCTGTAAGAGCCCCCTCACCAGGGTCTGCTCTGTTTGCTTATGGATTTGTACAGATGTGATTCTACAGTATATGCCCAGGAATAGAAATCCTATGTGCATGTATAAAATATTTAAGATATCATTGTATCTTACATGAATATTGAACAAGTAATGGGTTAATCTGTTCAATATTCATGTAAGAAATAATGATATCATGAATATTGATTATCTGAATTTGTATAGTGGTACATGGGCAAAGGAATTTTTACCTTGGTAGAAGCTTTAAAATCACATCAAAATAATTCCATGAACAAACAGAGCAGACCCCGATCAGATGGCTCCTACAGGAGGCAGTCTGATCTGGACAGCGTCTACCCTGTTTGCAAAGGTGTGGAACATCGTTTCTATCTGGGAAAAGGTTAATAATCTTGATTGAACTTGTTCAGGCAGGTTATCACGAGTTGGTCCCTATTGTTAATACAGTCAATCCTTTACCTTACAGAGATACCTTGGCAAACAGAGTAGACCCAGATCAGACAGGTTCCTATGCAACAAGCCCTCTGATCAGGGTCGGTGTTGTTTACTTAAAGAATGATATAGATATGAGCCTTCTTTGCCATTGCCAAACTTTTCTGTGTTCATGTCATTGTGAGAATTAATCTGATAAATATATATGATGTCATTATTTCTTATGTCATAACATCATATCATAACATGAATAAAGGGTTAAGCTTTTATTCCATGAATATTCATGTAAGAAATTATGACATCATGAATATTAATTAAATTTAATTTTGACCATTGCAGTCAAACTCCATAAGCAAACACAGCAGACACTGATCAGACAGCTCCTACAGGATCCGTCTGATCTGGGTCTTCCCTGCTTTCAAAATTGGAATTGTTCATTGTGGTGTCTGATCAATGGGATTCATATATATGTACATGTATGTTTAATTACTTATTGCTTAATAGTAAATATGATATAGATTTTGTGTGGTTTTTTTCTCCAGCTGTATGACAAAGACTTTGAGCAATTCATCACTGTGGTAATGAGATGTGGGGTCCGAATGTGACTGAAGCACACATACAATCTTTGTCCAAGGGAAGACCATTACCTGAAAGATTCATCTTCTACTTTTCAGCATGTGACAGACCATCACAGCGTCAATACATTGCTTGACTTGTAAAGACATCTGGGAAAATAAAATGTTAAGAAATTATCAGATTTTTAAGATTTTCATTTTCTTTGACACCAGTAAAAGTGTCTTAATAGTTTGTCAGAAATTCGTATCATCCTATAGAAAACAATTTTGATCAAAATGAGAGGAAAGGTAACTCAATATTTCATCAAGATCCAAACTGTTTGAACTCAGATAAATATGAGAAAAAACAAGTTCATGTCGTATTGCTATGCAATACACGAGTCTCCCACCGGATTAAAAAAACAAGAGACAAAAACAAGAGAGTCGTCACGGGTGACAAATGCCCCCAAAGTGTTTGACACCGAAATGCATTTTGGCGGAAAAACAATACAATGTAATGCAGGTGTAACATGAAATTTTAATGCTGTTAAAAATGACACAGGAGTCAGTTCTTAACATTAAAAACAGAACCTTTGACGATTATGATAGCTAAGAAAAGAGCCAGGGGTCGAAACTTAGTTAAAAAGGACCCTAGGTCATTCTCAACGTTAAAAAGGACCCTGGGTTGATTGTCAACGTTAAAAACAGATCCTGGGTAAATTCTTAACATTTTAAAAAAAAGACACAGGGTCAAATTTCAATGTTAACAATCTTTTAGTAAAATCAAGGAGAGGTCAAAGGTCAAGGACAAGGTCACAGTGACCTGAAAATGGTACGCGTCACTCCGCAATCCTGAGATGTACTCACACAGCAAATTTGGAATCCGTAACTGATAAGGTATAGGAGATATGCTCCGGACAAGCTTTTAGTAAAATCAAGATCAAAGGTCAAAGGCACATTTACCTGAAAATGGTACACGACACTCCGTCATCCCAAGATGACCTCACACACCAAATTTGGAATCCGTAACTGGTAAGGTATAGGAGATATGCTCTGGACAAGGTTTTTGTAGCTGGTAAGGTATTTGTAAAATCGAGGTCAAAGGTCAAGGTCAGTGATCTGAAAATGGTATGCGACACTCAGCCATTCCAAGATGAACTCACACACCCAATTTGGAATCCGTAGCTGGTAAGGTATGGGAGATATGCTCCGGACAAGCTTTTTGTAAAATCGAGGTCAAATGTCAAGGTCACAGTGACCTGAAAATGGTATGCGACACTCCACCATCCCAACATGAACTCACACACCAAATTTGGAATCCGTAGCTGATAAGGTATAGGAGATATTTTCTGGACAAGCTTTTTGTAAAATCGAGGTCAAAGGTCAAGGTCAAGGTCACAGTGACCTGAAAATGGAACGAGACACTCCGCCATCCCAAGATGAACTCACACACCAAATTTGGAATCCGTAGCTGGTAAGGTATAGGAGATATGCTCCGGACAAGCTTTTTGTAAAATCGAGGCCAAAGGTCAAGGTCACAGTGACCTGAAAATGGTACGCGACACTCCGCCATCCCAAGATCAACTCACACACCAAATTTGGAATCCGTAGCTGGTAAGGTATAGGAGATATGCTCCGGACAAGCTTTTTGTAAAATCGAGGTCAAAGGTCAAGGTCAAGGTCACATTGACTTGAAAATGGTACGCGACACTCCGCCATTCCAAGATGAACTCACACACCAACTTTGGAATCCGTAGCTGGTAAGGTATAGGAGATATACTCCAGACAATGTTTTTGTAGCTGGTAAGTTATAAGCTTTTTGTAAAATCGCTGTCAAAGGTCAAGGTCAAGGTCACAGTGACCTGAAAAGGGTACGCGACACTCCACCATCCCAAGATGAACTCACACAGCAAATTTGGAATCCTTAGCTGGTAACTTAGGTATAGGGCTGGTAACTTAGGTATAGGAGATATACTCCAGACAATGTTTTTGTAGCTGGTAAGGTATAAGATTTTTGTAAAATCGCTGTCAAAGGTCAAGGTCAAGGTCACAGTGACCTGAAAAGGGTACGCGACACTCCGCCATCCCATGATGAACTCACACACTAAATTTGGAATCCGTAGGTGGTAAGGTATAGGAGATATGCTCCGGACAAGCTTTTTGTAAAATTTAGGTCCAAGGTCAAGGTCAAGGTCACAGTGACCTAAAAATGGTACGCGACACTCCGCCATCCCAAGATCAACTCACACACACACACACACACACCAAATTTGGTATCCGCAGCTGATGTGACAAAGGAAACATACTCCGGACAAAAGGTAACCCCCCCCCCCCCCCCACACACACACACACACACACACACGCACGGTGCGATCACTATATGCCGCCAAAGCCTAGCTTTGGGGGCATAAAAAAACCTCCCCAGACCTATCAACCCATGGTGTAGTTGACCATGGTATATACATGACCAACCTGAATGCTATTTGTAAATATCCTAAGAAATAGAATATGAAAAAAGGGGAATAACTCCAAGTATATTGATGCTAGAGTTATGTACCTTGTGCATGACACTTCCTCTCATCATGCCTGTTCCATATGTAAAGTTTCAAATCAATTAAACCAGTAGATAGAGTTATTGTCTGGACAAGAAAATATTGAAAAGGGGAATAACTTCAAAAATATTGATGTTAGAGTTATGGCCTTGTTCATGGTACTTTCTCTCATCATACTTGTTCCATAGGTGGAGTTTTAAATCAATTGAACCAGTAGATTAAGAGTTATTGGCCAAACAAGAAAATATAATAAAGGAGAATAATTCTAACAATATTGATGCTAGAGTTATGGTCCTTGTGCATGACACTTCCTCTCGTGCGTGCTTCATTTGTGAAGTTTCAAATCAATTGAATCAGTAGATAAAGAGAAATTGTTCGGACAAGAAAATATGAAAAAGGGGAAGATTTATAACTCCAAAATATATTGATGCTAGGGTTATTACCCTTGTGCATGACACTTCCTCTCTCCATGCTTGTTCCATGTGCGAAGTTATAATGAATTTAGCTTACCCTTGTAGGAGATATGGCCTGGACACGAAGTGTGACAGACGGACGGACAGACGGAAACGAGCAAACCTATAGTCCCCCAACCGGTAACTGGTGGGGGACTAATAACCATGAGATTCTACTTCATAAAAACATCATTCCACACCTTTGTAAACAGAGTAGACCCAAATTTAAGATGGCTTCTACTCTCATTAGGACGTACACTGTTTATACTTGGTTAATAGTTTTTCAGAAGAAGTAAGAAAGAAAAATATGCTCCATACTAGAGTTTGAGCAGGCATAATGTTTGTCTGCGTGATAGGGATCAACCCTTGACCTGTTACAGACACCTTTTGACACAATTACAAACAGAATAGACCCAGATAAGACGGCTCTTGTTCGGGTTTGATCTGTTTTCTTATGGGATGAGATCTGATTCTATAGTTTCTGCCATGGCCAAAAAATATGTGTTCATATGCTGTTATCAAAAAAGGTCAGCTTATAAATATTCATGATGTCATTATTTTTTATATGAATATCCATCAGGTACTTAATTACATAATGGAAAGATATTCCATCATTTACTGGGTACAAGATTGAACTTTTCATTAACAAGAGACCTTTTGTACCATGACAAAAAATGTTGAATCATATCTATATTAGTTCATAAGCAAACAGAGCAGATCCTGATATGGGTCTTCTCTGTTTTCAAATTCTTAACCAAGTGTTTCTAAGGTAAATGGTTAACATATTTTTCATACTTAGGCAAGATGAGAATGTGGATCAGCCCCACAGGGCACATATGCCCCACTTATATTACCTTTGGCTATTTAGCTATAGTATGATCTATGACAAGGGCTATAACTCTACATAATGTCTCCACTTACCTATGACTTTGTAGCAATAGTATGACATATGACAAGGACTGTAACTCTACAAATATTCCCCACTTACCTTTGGCTGTTTAGTTATAGTATGACTTCTGACGAAGATTAAGTCTACACATATGCCCCCACTTACCTTTGGCTGTTTAGCTAGAGTTATGTAGAGTATGACTTCTCATCTGACAAGGACTATAAGTCAAATACATATCATTATGATGACATTTGAAATTCGCGAACACTCATGACATTTCAAGTTTGCATGCGTGGCAGTTTTGAAGGCAGAAACCAGAAAACTAGTGTCTATTTAAAATCTTACATGATTAGTTTATGGTGCATACTTATTTCTCGTCAGATAAACGAAAGCCACTACTAACTCAGAATTGTTTTTCTGTTCTCTCCAACAAATACTGTACCCAAAGAGCTCTTTAAATATGGAGTATCGAAAATAGGTCAACCTTTAATCAAGCGGACATATTGTTGCCTTTTAATACGCCCGTCTTCAGACGGGACGTTTTATGTCGTGGTGCTGTCCGTTCGTCCGCCGGGGAAATTTTGCTTGTCTGCTCTCTTAACTCAAACAAATGCAATCCAACCCTTTTCAAATTTTGTCAGCATGTATATTACCATAATGTCTCAGTCAAGTTCGTTAACCAGCAAGATTGCCCACACGCTCCAGAACTATCTCCCCTTACTTTATGAATTTTCTTGATTTTTTTATTACAAGTCCGCTCTCTAACTCAAACAAATGTAATCCAGTCCGTTTCAAATTTTGTCAGCAAGTGTATTACCATAATGTCTCGGTCAAGTTCGATAACCAGCAAGATAGTCCCAGACACTTCAGAATTATCTCCCCTTACTGTCTGAATTTCCGTGAATTTTTGCTTGTCCGCTCTCTAACTCTGCCATGTGTAATTCAGTCCGGTTCAAATTTTGTCAGCAAGTGTATTACCATAATGTCTAAGTCATGTTCGATAACCAGCAATATTGCCCCAGATACTCCAGAATTATCTCCTCTTACTTTATGAATTTCCGTGAATTTTTGCTTGTCCGCTCTCTAACTCAAACAAATGTAATCCACTCATTTTCAAATTTGGTCAGCATGAATATTACTATAATGTCTCAGTCAAGTTCGATAGCCAGTAAAATTTACTCTGAAACTCCAGTTAATGAACACAAACACAAGCTATGACCGAGTAGCTCTAGTATGACCTATGACAAGGGCTTTAACTCTACAGTGACGTCTACACATATGTCCCCAATTTATCTATTACTATTGCTGTTTTTATGCCCCCGTGACGACAGTCAGGGGGCATTATGTTTTGCACCTGTCCGTCCGTCTGTCTGTCTTGTCCGTGCGTCACGCTTTGCTATAAAGTGTTATATGTCAGTAATTTCTACACTTATACACATGAAACTTCACATACGCATCAATCACCATCTGTACTATTATTCGGCAGCCAGCCCATGCTGCCCGCAAGCCCAAGGTCAAGGTTAAATGACATGGAAATCTTACGTGCAGTTGGTTGCCACATTTACGTGCAGTTGGTTGTCACGGTTTTTTTGTTGTCTGATATCTCCCTAACGACTGTTGCTATTGCCATGGAATCACATGTACACATTAAACACCATCCATACTTTCATTTTGCACCCATCCCAGGCTACCCGCATGCCAAGGGTCAAGGTCAAACGATTTAGAATTTTTACGTGCAGTTGGTTGTCACAGTTATTTCATGGTCTTATATCTCCATAACCACTGTAGCTATTCACATGGAATTGCATATAGACATTAAATACCATCCACACTTTCGTTGCACACCCAACCCATGCTGCCCGGAAGCCCAATGTCAATGTCAAATGCCTTAGGATTTTTATGTGCACTTGGTTGTCAAAGTTTTTTCATCGTCTTATATATCACTAACCGCTATAGCTATTGGCATGGAATTGCATTTACACATTAAACACCATCCATACTTTCATTACACACCCAGCAAATGCTGCCCACAAGGTCAAGGTCAAATGACTTAGGAATTTTACATGCAGCTAGGCAAGCACCACCACGGGGGCATCTCTGTGTCTTACAAACACAATTTTCTAGTTTACTTCCCTGTTCGCAGTTGAATGGCATCACTAGTGTCTTTGTAAATTACAAAGACACTAGTGATGTCATCCAGCTTTTAAAAATCTACCCCCCCCCCCCTAATCTGGAATCATGGACCCACACCTGTATATGTCCATCTTTTGCCTATTACTGTGTAGTTATAGTATGTCCTATGACAAGGATTATAACTCCACACATATGTCCCCACTTACCTATGACTATAGCTATGGCATGACCTATGACAAGGGCTATAAATTTACACATACTATGTATGCCCCACACTGTCACACACACACATGCACATACCTATGACCGAGTAGCTGTAGTAAGACATATGACAAAGGGTTATAACTACAATATGCCCACTTACCTATGCTATGACTGCAGCTGTAGTATCACCCATGACAATGGCTATGACTCTACAATATGCCCCACTAACCAATCACTGTGTAGCTATAGTATGACCTATGACAAGGGATATAGGTACAATATGACCTCTTAACCTATGACTAGGTATAGTATTAGGGTTATAACTTATGCCCCACCTACCTATGCTTGTACCTAAAGCATGACATATGACAAGGGCAAATAAGTCTAGTGTTATTGTGTACATATAACCACAGCCTTGGTGCAATAGTATACATTATGATCAGCCATTCTGAGATTCATGACTTTTGTACCAACCCTTTGGTATTTTAGTTGAATTGTATATATATATACAAACATATATATATATATGAACACCAGAATTGTTTGCTTTAAACTGTATAATCAGATCTTTAATTTAATTAGCAAAGAGAGCAGATACTGGTCAGATGGCTCCTACAGGGACCGTCTGGTCCGGGTCTACACTGTTTGCAAAGGCGTTTCTTCGAAATAAAGGGTTAAACACGTTTGGAACACGAAACGAGACACAGTGGGGAACAAAAACAACAACAAATATTTGTCAACAGACGACAATTTGAACGCATATTGCGATTTCTGTGGACAAAGGCATATAGCAGAAGAAAAAGTGAACATGAATTTTCTTTGCTCTCTCTCTCTCTCTCTCTTTTTTTTTTTTAACTCTTTCGCTATCAGATATTTACGCCTGCAAAAGTTGTCGCCTGCTACAATTTTCGTTTGTTTAATGTTCTCCCTTTTTTTCAAAACCATTACCCGAGTTACAAACAGTTTGGATCCTAATGAGATGCCGAGTCACTTGGTGTCTCATCTGGATCCAAGCATCACAGATGCGACAGTGACATCTAAAGAATTAAATGAACACTATCATTTTACGTAAATTTTGTCCAATGTTCAATACATATCTGATCCTTTTAATAACATCTGTCATGGAATTTTAACTTTTTCGCTGCCAAATATTGTAGTCTGCAAACTTTATCGTCTGCTCATTTATTTATTTTTTTAATTTTCTTATGTTTTACTTTAGAACATTGTCGTAGCACCAAACAGTTTGGACCCTGATGAGACGCCGAGTTACTCGGCGTCTCATCTGGATCTAAACTGTTTGAATAGGTAGTCACATATTCGCTATTGGCAGCAAAAGGGTTTAAACAAGCCACTTTTATCCATCGGCGTATCAATCTTCTATTAAATTTGCCGCATTCTTGTAATCGCACATGTCACCGGAAGTATTAACATACCAACTGCTTCCTTTTGCTGACAGAGAAGGGGCGTGGCTAACGCTGGCACGTGCATGGATGGAAATATTTGTCGGGTTCAATTCAGTAGCAGGTTCACAATTAATCAAACACAGGATCGATTTTCATTGTGCCACGCGCCGCTTGACTTTTGCCCCACCCACCGATTTGTGACAAATAGCTACCACCCGTCTGGAATTCATCAAAAATGCAGATCATGTGAAAACGAAAGAAAACGAAAGTGTGTGTTCTATTATTAAAGCATGTTAACCCTTTACTCCCCAGAGACGCATTTGCAAACAGACTAAACTCAGAACAGGCTTGATTCATACATATGAAAGCGTAATGTTACAAGGTATTTTTGTAGAATTATACTGTTGTTGTGCATTAACCCGTTACTCCATAAATACGCCTTTGCAAACAGAGTATGCCCAGACCAGACGGCTCCTGTAGCAGCCGACTGATCAGGGTCTGCTCTGTTTTCTTATGACATAATATAGATCTGCTTCTACAGTTTCTGTAATAAAAAACGTAGTTAATAGTGCCATTATGGAAATTCAGTAAATTAATTCATGATGCCATTATTTTTAAACGAATATTCATGGACTAAAGGGTTAAACCATTACCACATAAATACGCCTTTAAACGCCTTTGCAAACAGAGGGTCGTATGATCATGGTCTGCTCTGTTTGATTATGGAATAAGAAAGATCTGATTCTAGTCTTTGCAATGGCGAATACGCCTTCATGTGTGCTAATTAATATTCATAAAGAAGTCGTTTCTCACATGAATATTCATAGGGGTTTAAACCTTTCGTTTTGACCACGCTATCCCCTTCCTTCACCGAAACATCTTTTGGTGCCTATGAAAACATTGTAGACCAAGATCAGACGACTTGTGCAGGGGCTGTCGGGTCTGCTGTTTGCATATAATTATACAAATGTAGATGTGATGTTAAAAAGAACTTGTTCGTAATGCCATTATAAAAATACATGTAGTTAGTTAAAATACATGCTGTCATTATTTCTTACATGAATATTCATGAGGTAATTGGTTTTCCCTTACCTTAACATAAACGCATTTTCGCCCATTTGCAAGCACAGAAGACTCAGATCAGACGGCTCCAATAGGAGCCGTCAGATCAGGGTCTGCTACATTAACTAAAGAGATTCTAACAGATCTGACTTTACAGTGTCAACCAATACCCAATACTCCTGTGTACATATGTCACTATAAAAAAGCTAATAGATATTCATAATGTCATTATTTCTGACATTAATATTCATGAGGTAAAGGGTTAAAGATATGGTATCTTACCTACTACTGTCACACTTGGCTGTCTGCATTCATTCACACGTAAATGGACTCCGTTCTGTGTTGATTAAATTACGTGGAAAGGAGACAAACAGAATCGAATCAAACGATTTAGTTGCCAAAGTAAAGCATTTTCAAATATGTAAAAGACATACCTCAAATTGATGGAACAAATCACTCTTCCTTTAACCATTTTTATGCTCAAAAAATCTCTACCCAATCTCTGATTAGTGAAAACTTTTCACTCACTTCCGGTTCGATCAAGCTTTTGAGAAACTGTTGGCCGAGTGTCAAACAGCTTGGATCCTGATGAGACGCCGAGTTACTCGGCGTCTCATCTGGATCCAAGCTGTTTGCAAATGACAGTCAAAAGGCGCTAAGTATGAAAAGGGTTAACATACATCCGCGACAATGGCGGCTGTGTGAACTCAGTACAAGTTATAACATAACCCTGTACCACTCCGTACATCTCTTATCAGGCTAAACAAAAGAATGTTTGACCAAATCCTTGTCTTATCTTTTTCATTTTTCACGTCTTTCCGATTCGTTTCAGTTTTTGAGAAACTATTCCCTGAGTGTCAAACAGGTTGGATCCTGATGGGACACCGAGTGTCAAACAGGTTGGATCCTGATGAGACACCGAGAGTCAAACAGACTGGATCCTGATGAGACACCGAGTGTCAAACAGACTGGATCCTGATGGGACACCGAGTTACTCCCTGAGTGTCAAACAGGTCGGACCCTGATGGGACACCGAATGTCAAACAGGTTGGATCCTGATGGGACACCGAGTTACTCCCTGAGTGTCAAACAGGTCGGATCCTGATGAGACACCGGGTGTCAAACAGACTGGATCCTGATGAGACACCGAGAGTCAAACAGACTGGATCCTGATGGGACACCGAGTGTTAAACAGGTTGGATCCTGATGAGACACAGAGTGTCAAACAGACTGGATCCTGATGAGACACCGAGTGTCAAATAGACTGGGTTCTGATGGGACACCGAGTTACTCCCTGAGTGTCAAACAGGTTGGATCCTGATGGGACACAGAGTGTCAAACAGGTTGGATCCTGATGGGACACCGAGTTACTCCCTGAGTGTCAAACAGGTTGGATCCTGATGGGACACAGCGTGTCAAACAGGTTGGATCCTGATGGGACACAGAGTGTCAAACAGACTGGATCCTGATGGGACACCGAGTTACTCGTCGTCTTATCTGGATTCCAAGCTATTTGAAAATAGGAGCCAAGTCGTCTCTAGCAAGATAGGGAGTTAAAAGTGGAGCCATTGTAGTCTGTGGGTAAACTTTTTCAACTATTTTCAACTAATTCCTGTTAAAAACGACTTGAGTGGTGTCAAACAGCAAGTGGATAAACAAACAGCCACTTGGCACTATTATTTACCAGTCACTTGGCACTATTATTTACCAGTCACTTGGCACTATTATTTACCTACCACTTTGCACTATTATTTACCAGCCACTTGGCACCATTATTTACCAGTCACTTGGCACTATTATTTACCAGTCACTTGGAACTATTATTTACCAACCACTTTGCACTATTATTTACCAGCCACTTGGCACTATTATTTACCAGTCACTTGGCACTATTATTTACCAGTCACTTGGAACTATTATTTACCAGCCACTTGGCACTATTATTTACCAGTCACGTGGCACTATTATTTACCAGTCACTTGGAACTATTATTTACCAGTCACTTGGCACTATTGTTTACCAGCCACTTGGCACTATTATTTACCAGTCACTTGGCACTATTATTGACCAGCCACTTGGCACTATTATTTACCAGCCACTTGGCACTATTATTTACCAGTCACTTGGCACTATTATTTACCAGCCACTTGGCACTATTATTTACCAGCCACTTGGCACTATTATTTACCAGCCACTTGGCACAGTCACTTGGCACTATTATTTACCAGTCACTTGGCACTATTATTTACCAGTCACTTGGCACAGCCACTTGGCACTATTATTTACCAGCCACTTGGCACTATTATTTACCAGCCACTTGGCACTATTATTTACCAGTCACTTGGCACTATTATTTACCAGTCATTATTTACCAGTCACTTTGCACTATTATTTACCAGTCACTTGGTACTATTATTTACCAGTCACTTGGCACTATTATTTACCAGTGACTTTGCACTATTACAATCATTCACTTGGCACTATTATTTACGCATAAGAAATTATTTAATCCAGATACGCATTTTAACGCATTTGCAAATACAATGTAAGAGTAGACCCAGATCAGATGGTTCCTGCAGGAGCCGTCTGATCACAGTCTGCTCCGTTTGCTTATTACACAATTTACATCTGATTCTGTAGTTTATGCTTTGCCTAAATATTCGTGTGCTCATATGCCATTGTAAAATATCATCTCATATCCACCATTATTTCTTGCATGAATATTCATGGAATAAAGGGAGAATACAATTGAAATTCGATGTCTCCAACTCGGATAACTCAAACTTCGGGATAACTCGAAGTTCGGTCCTTCAAAAGTTTACAATACAGAATTGTTCTAAAATATATCACTGCGCATATCTAGAAATACATTCGACAACTTAATGCATGTCAAAAGTAATGCTGAAGCTACCCATCCGTTATCACATCATCCGCCATCTACCCATCCATAATCATCATATTCATGCATATAACCCATCATCATAATTCTCATCCACTCATCTATTATCATCATACAATCCATCACCTACGCATCCAATCCATTATCACTATATTCTACGCCTATTAACCCATTATCATCATATAATTCATCACCTACTCATCCATTATCATCATATCATCCACCATATACTAATACATCATCATATAATTCATCACCTACTCATCCATTATTATCATATCATCCACCATATACTAATACATCATCATATAATTCATCACCTACTCATCCATTATCATCATATCATCCACCATATACTAATACATCATCATATAATTCATCACCTACTCATCCATTATCATCATATCATCCACCATATACTAATACATCATCATATAATTCATCACCTACTCATCCATTATTATCATATCATCCACCATATACTAATACATCATCATATAATTCATCACCTACTCATCCATTATCATCATATCATCCACCATATACTAATACATCATCATATAATCCATCACCTACTCATCCATTATTATCATACAATCCACCACCTACGCATCCAATCCATTATCATCATATCTATCACCTACTTATCCATCATCATCATATAATCAATCACACACCGTCCATTATTATCATATAATCCATCAATACGCATCCTATCCATTATCTTATATCTATTTCCTATTCATCCATGATCATCATATTATCCATCATCTACTCATCCATCATCATCATATAAGTCCATAACCTACCCATTCGTGATTATATTATCCATGCATCATATATATCTCCATCAACGTATCATCCGCCATTTACCCACCTATCATCATGATAGCATCCATCATCTACCCATTCATCATAATCATACAGTCCATCACCTACCCATATCATCATCATCATCATCATCATATAAGCCATCACCTACCCATCCATCATCATCATATCATCCACCATCTATCCACCACCATCATCATATCATATACCCATCCATCTTTATGATCACCTGCCCATCAATGATCACTATACCCATAACGCCCTTCTCTATAATCATAATCACATATATAATATCTACCCACCATAATCTTCATATAATCCATCACCTACTCATCCATTATCATCATACCCATCACCTACTCATCCATGATCATCATATAATTCATCACCTACTCATCCATGATCATCATATAATTCATCACCTACTCATCCATGATCATCATATAATTCATCACCTACTCATCCATGATCATCATATAATTCATCACCTACTCATCCATTATCATCATATAATTCATCACCTACTCATCCATGATCATCATATAATTCATCACCTACTCATCCATGATCATCATATAACCCATCACCTACTCATCCATGATCTTCATATAACCCATCACCTACTCATCCATGATCATCATATAATTCATCACCTACTCATCCATGATCATCATATAATTCATCACCTACTCATCCATGATCATCATATAATTCATCACCTACTCATCCATGATCATCATATAATTCATCACCTACTCATCCATTATCACTATATCCATTATTTACCAATCCATTATCAGTATATCAATCATTTACCAATCCATTATCATTATATCCATCATTTACCAATCCATTATCATTATATCCATCATTTACCAATCCATTATCATTATATCCATCATTTACCAATCCATTATCATTATATCCATCATTTACCCATCCGAATCAGTATATCCATCCTTTACCCATTCCGTATCATGTAATCTATCACCTTCCATCACCTTTTCGTCCATCATCGTCATATAACCCACCATCATTTACCAATCTATCATCATTATTTCCATAATTTGCCCATCCATTACATACCATCCATCATTTACCCATCAATCATCATTATATTCATAATTTACCCACCCGTTATCATTATAGCCTCGAGTTACCAACCCACCATACCACCCATCGTTTACCATCCATCATATCATCCATTATTTACCCACCCATCATCGTTATATCAATGATTTACCCATCCGTCACATCATGCATCATTTACCCATCTATCATAGTAGTATCCATCATGTACCCATCCGTCATGTCATGCATCATTATGCCCATCCATACTCATCATCATCATATCAACCATTTACCCATCTGTCATAGCAATCAGCATTTACCCGTCCAATATCATTGTATCCATCATATACCTACCAGCATCATTATATACATTATTTACCTATCTACTGTCATTATATCCATCATTTACCAATCTATCATGCCATCCATTTACCAATTCCAATATTATATCATACATCATTCATAAATTTCATCCATCCATAATCGTATCATCAAACATTACATCATCCATCACCTACCCATCCAATATCATAGCACGCATCATTTAGCCATCCAACATCATAGTTTATCATGCATCATTAATTCAATACCCATCCGACATCATATCATGCATCATTTACCTATCCACCTTCACACCATGCATCATTTACCTATCCACCTTCACACCATGCATCATTTACCTATCCACCTTCACACCATGCATCATTTACCTATCCACCTTCACACCATGCATCATTTACCTATCCACCTTCACACCATGCATCATTTACCTATCCACCTTCACACCATGCATCATTTACCTATCCACCTTCACACCATGCATCATTTACCTATCCACCTTCACACCATGCATCATTTACCTATCCACCTTCACACCATGCATCATTTACACATCCACCTTCACACCATGCATCATTTACCTATCCACCTTCACACCATGCATCATTTACACATCCACCTTCACACCATGCATCACTTACCTATCCACCTTCACACCATGCATCACTTACCTATCCACATTCAGACCATGCATCATTTACCTATCCACCTTCACACCATGCATCATTTACACATCCACCTTCACACCATGCATCATTTACACATCCACCTTCACACCATGCATCACTTACCTATCCACCTTCACACCATGCATCACTTACCTATCCACCTTCACACCATGCATCATTTACCTATCCACCTTCACACCATGCATCATTTACACATCCACCTTCACACCATGCATCACTTACCTATCCACCTTCACACCATGCATCATTTACCTATCCACCTTCACACCATGCATCACTTACCTATCCACCTTCACACCATGCATCATTTACCTATCCACCTTCACACCATGCATCACTTACCTATCCACCTTCACACCATGCATCATTTACCTATCCACCTTCACACCATGCATCATTTACACATCCACCTTCACACCATGCATCATTTACCTATCCACCTTCACACCATGCATCACTTACCTATCCACCTTCACACCATGCATCATTTACCTATCCACCTTCACACCATGCATCACTTACCTATCCACCTTCACACCATGCATCATTTACACATCCACCTTCACACCATGCATCATTTACCTATCCACCTTCAGACCATGCATCATTTACACATCCACCTTCACACCATGCATCATTTACCTATCCACCTTTCAGACCATGCATCATTTACCTATCCACATTCACACCATGCATCATTTACCTATCCACCTTCACACCATGCATCATTTACCTATCCACCTTCACACCATGCATCATTTACCTATCCACCTTCAGACCATGCATCATTTACCTATCCACCTTCACACCATGCATCATTTACACATCCACCTTCACACCATGCATCATTTACCTATCCACCTTCAGACCATGCATCATTTACCTATCCACCTTCACACCATGCATCATTTACCTATCCACCTTCACACCATGCATCATTTACCTATCCACCATCAGACCATGCATCATTTACCTATCCACCTTCACACCATGCATCAT
Source organism: Azorinus chamasolen (assembly GCA_963576725.1). NCBI lineage: Eukaryota > Metazoa > Mollusca > Bivalvia > Cardiida > Solecurtidae > Azorinus > Azorinus chamasolen. Next base: position 57,651,726 of record OY755242.1, read on the forward strand.
TTACACATCCACCTTCACACCATGCATCATTTACCTATCCACCTTCACACCATGCATCATTTACCTATCCACCTTCACACCATGCATCATTTACCTATCCACCTTCACACCATGCATCACTTACCTATCCACCTTCACACCATGCGTCATTTACCTATCCACCTTCACACCATGCATCATTTACACATCCACCTTCACACCATGCATCATTTACCTATCCACCTTCAGACCATGCATCATTTACCTATCCACATTCACACCATGCATCATTTACCCATCCAATATCATACCATACATCATTTACTTATCCAACATAATATCATGCATTATTTGCCCACCCAGCATAATATCATACACCATTACATGCACCATCTACCAATCCAACATCACTATGTATCATCTACCCATCTAACATCATATATTCCGTAAATGAGGGATCCTTCGAAAGCAAAAGTAGCAATGCGAAAAGAGAAAATTGCATATATCATCCATCATTTACACACCCATTATCATATCCTACAACATATACAAATTCAACATCATAGCATGCATTATTTACCCATCCAATATCCTACCATGCACAATTTACTCATCCAAAATCACGTCATCCACCATTTACACATCTAATATCATGTCCTACTAATCCAACATCACGTCATCCATCATTTACACATCCAATATCATATCATGCATTATAAACCCATCCAACATCATATCATGCATCATCTGCCCACCACAGCATCCACCATCTACCCATTCAACATCATACCATCCATACTTTTTACCCATTCAACATTATATCATGCATCATATACCCACCAAGCATAATATCATGCAACATTTAGGAGATCTCTCATCTGGGTCTACACTGTTTGCAAAGGACATTGGACATTACTCGTTTCCCGTTTACACCCAGTCTTCACAAATGTCCATGTCCATAAACTCTCAGTCAAGACTGATAGTCAGTCATAACATGGCGGATATGCAGTAACTTGTACGAGTGTTTCTTAGTGATCTCCGTCTGATCAGGGTCTGCTCTGTTTGCTAATGGAATTTGGTAGATCTGGTTCTTTAGTTTCTAAAATGGCTATAATGTTTAACCTTTCATATTTCTCTATAACTATTTTGTCTATGAATATTCAGTAGGTGTTGAAAGTTGAAATAAACATAGAACATGGAAAGTGTGCACTTCTGAACTTTTTCATGTGGATTAAGCAGTGCAGATCCTGTTGAGAGGGTTCATTGGGCAATCTCTTGATCTAGGTCTATACTGTTTTAGGGACACTGATATTAATGCCATAACTCATTAGCCCTTTTGACCCCCTGCAATGTAGGCCCCGTAGGAGCCGTCTGATCGTCTGATCAGATTGTGCTCTGTTTGCTATTGAACTAATATAGATCAGGGTCCATGCTTATAAAGCTTTTTAGTTGAGTCTGAATTTGTTCTCAAGCTTTTGATTGGTCAGATTTGAGCCAAAGGCTCCAATCTGACCAATCAAAAACTTGAGAACGAACTCCGACTCAACTAAAAAGTTTTATAAGCATTGATACTGATTGTAGAGTTTTGTGCCATGATATAAAATCGCTTGTTCATCGTGAGCCATTTTATACATCAGGTACTTAATACTCATGATACCATTACGTCTTACGTGAATAGTCGTGGAGTGCAGACTCAAACAGGCATTTTACATATTCCCCTTTGCACAATCACTAACTTTAGGGGTTTGTTACATATATATTTACACGTAAATGTTCACTGGTACAATAGTAGTGTCGTTGAATGTCGGAGTCATGACACTTGTATTGTAAAAGTCTGAAGAAGAGAATAAACCGAGAGGCTTTCGAATATTCAATGGTCTTGGTTAAGAACCTCTTCTTGTCATGTAAAAAGTGTATTTTGCTTTTTTATGCTTTTATTTTCGTATCTTGGAATTTTTGTCTTCGAAATTAAAGTGGGCTGGATTTGGCCTACGGCTTAAGTATTATTGTTCAATTTTGGAACTATCATTACAACCAAGGAACACATTGTCAACAAAATTATGGAGCATTGTCTTCGCTTTATCAAATTAAAAATTGATTTCAGAGCATGCACATGTTTGGCGGTGCCTGCTTAGGTGCAGTTTAACTTTAAAAAATTGCCGTAACCGTAAGCGCGCTAGACATACTGTCTGCCTTAGCGTTTAGCCTGTTAAAAATGATGTTGCCTTAAACCATTTCCTTTATATAAACGCATTTTTACGCATTTGCAAACATAGTACACCCAGATAAGACGGCTCCTATAAGAGCCGTCTGATCAGGATCTGCTCTGTTTGCAAGTGGAATTTGATAAATATGTTTCTTTACTTTCTAAAATAGATATAATGGTCCACCCTCCGTATTTCATTTTAATTATTTGACCATGAATATTCAGTAGGTATCGAAACTAGAACTACATATAGAACAGGGAAAGGGTTAAACCTTTGCTCCATGAATGTCCATGTAAGGAATAATGACATCATGGATATTGATTAGATTATTTTTCATAATGGCAAATGCACACGGACCATTTTGACCATGGTAGACACTAGACTCATATCTATATTATTTCATAAGTGAACAACCGTCTGATCTGGGTCTACTCTGAGTGCAATGACGTGGAAAGGGTTGAACCCAATTCTGCTAATTTGTTCCCTTACTTTCGATTCCCTCCTAGACTATATTTAGACCCAACCTCTTCGAATTAATCTACCGAAAAGGAGCATTAACTAGGGAAAAGGAAAAAAGTTAGAATGGTGTAGTTTTAAAACTGTTGTGATAAATAGAGCAGTTTCTCCTACGGAGCAAATGCTCTATGTCACACAATGGTTTCTAAATGTGACTTTTACAGAGGCGCCAAAATACGTCACCAGGAGGGAATGTGTTAAATATTTTGAGAAACCATCGACCGAGTGTCAAACAGTGTGTATGTAAGACATATGGTACCTTAATGCAGCGCATAACTAATACAACACGCTCCTATAGGAGCTTTCTGCATTACCCTTGCACTGTATTAGCAATCGCCTGGTTTTTAACACTCCTATCTTAAATAAATGAATTACCGCGTAAGACAGGTTCTGCTGTATGTATTGTAAGGTCTTTTAAATAAAAATATTAGGATCAAAATATACACATTTGCATACTACGATTGTATATTAACCCTTTACCTGATAGAGTCGTTTTCACGCATTTGCAAACAGAGTAGATCCAGATCAGACGGCTCTTACGGGATCTGATCTGTTTTCTTATGAAATTAAAGAACTTTAGTGAGTAAGCTCACATAGCGCACGCCGCCACACTGTCAAAGAAAAAAGTTGTTTCCCATGACAGATTCCTCTGAAAATCAAACTAATCCAAGTTTTTTTTATTCATGACAATTCTTATTGCAAAATTGAAATAAATTGTCAAGAAATGAAAGTGCTAGATCAGCAACAATGTATTATGAGACACGGACGGACTGACGGACGGACGGGTCAGAAACTGTATACCCTGCGCAACTTCGTTGCGTTGCGTATAATAATATAGAGATCTGATTTTATAGTTTCTACCATGGCCAAGAAATCATGTTTTTCATATGCCAGATTAAAATTATTTTAATGATACCCATGAAGTGACGAATTCTTATATCAATTTTCTTGAGGGAGAGGGTTAATATAATACCCAGATTTACTTGTCTTTTTAATGGTCACTCAAAAAAAAGTTATATTGCATTGTAATAATGATTAGTCCCTAAAACCTATAACTATTTCTAAGATAACGTAACTAAAGTACCAAATATGCCTCAAACTGAAAATACGTAACGCTGAGCACTACTGATACATATTCAAGTGAGAATGACTGTATGAAACTATGAATAGTTTTTTAGGTATTGCCAACAAGTGATTTTTACCAGGGCAGAATCTGTATTATTTCATAAGCAAACAAGCAAAAACTCTGATCAGACGGCTCCTACGCGAACCATCTGGTCTGAGTTTTCTCTGTTTGCCAAGGCATGCATTCTGCCTGTTAAAGGTTTAATGAACGAAAAATAACATCACTTTTAAATTGTTGTTTTACATTTCGCCTAGAACTATTATTTATTGTCTAATACTATGTTATTCTTTTTCCATTAGGATTTTTATGCACTAACTTTATGCCGAAAAGTGTTTGGCTTTTTTATCTTGAATATTCCTATAAGAAGTAATGGCACCATGCATATTTATTAGCAGATTTTTTTTATTATATTCTGCATATGTACACAGGGTTATTAGGTATTGGTAGAAACTGTAGAGTCAGATCTTTCACAAGTTCATAAGCAAACAGAGCAGACCCTGTTCAGACGATTGCTACAGGAGCCCTCTGATCTGGGTCTACTCCGTTTGCAAAAGCACAAATAGCGTTTGTATGAGGGCAAGGGTTAACCCTTTTACCTCATGCATATTTATGTAAGAAGTAATGACATCATGAATATTTATTAGCAGATGTTTTATAATTGTACATGTATATGAACACAGCATAGTTTTGGTTATGGCAGAAACTGTAGAATCAGATCTATACACTTTCATAATGAAACACAGCTTGGTAAGAAGGCTTCTCTCTAAGACTTGTTTGATCTGGGTATACTCTGTGTACATATCTGGGTATACTCTGTCTACAGATCTGGGTATACTCTGTGTACAGATCTGGGTCTACTCTGTGTACAGATCTGGGTCTACTCTGTGTACAGATCTGGGTCTACTGTGTGTACAGATCTGGGTATACTCTGTGTACAGATCTAGGTATACTCTGTGTACAGATCTGGGTCTACTCTGTGTACTGATCTGGGTATACTCTGTGTCTACTCTGTGTACATACCTGGGTCTACTCTGTGTACAGATCTGGGTATACTCTGTGTACAGATCTGGGTATACTCTGTGTACAGATCTGGGTATACTCTGTGTACAGATCTGGGTCTACTCTGTGTACTGATCTGGGTCTACTCTGGGTATACTCTGTGTACAGACCTGGGTCTACTCTGTGTACAGATCTGGGTATACTCTGTGTACAGATCTGGGTATACTCTGTGTACAGATCTGGGTATACTCTGTGTACAGACCTGTGTCTACTCTGTGTACAGATCTGGGTATACTCTGGGTCTACTCTGTGTACAGACCTGGGTCTACTCTGTGTACAGATCTGGGTCTACTCTGTGTACAGATCTGGGTATACTCTACTCTGTGTACAGATCTGGGTCTACTCTGTGTACTGATCTGGGTATACTCTGGGTCTACTCTGTGTACAGACCTGGGTCTACTCTGTGTACAGATCTGGGTCTACTCTGTGTGCAGATCTGGGTATACTCTACTCTGTGTACTGATCTGGGTATACTCTGGGTCTACTCTGTGTACAGATCTGGGTCTACTCTGTGTACAGACCTGGGTATACTCTGTGTACATACCTGGGTCTACTCTGTGTACAGATTTGGGTCTACTCTGTGTACATACCTGGGTCTACTCTGTGTACAGATCTGGGTCTACACATTGTACATACCTGGGTCTACTCTGTGTACAGATCTGGGTCTACTCTGTGTACAGATCTGGGTATACTCTGTGTACAGATCTGGGTCTACTCTGTGTACATACCTGGGTCTACTCTGTGTACAGATCTGGGTCTACTCTGTGTACTGATCTGGGTCTACTCTGTGTCTACTCTGTGTACAGATCTGGGTCTACTCTGTGTCTACTCTGTGTACATACCTGGGTCTACTCTGTGTACAGATCTGGGTCTACTCTGTGTACATACCTGGGTCTACTCTGTGTACAGATCTGGGTATACTCTGTGTATAGATCTGGGTCTACTCTGTGTACAGATCTGGGTCTACTCTGTGTACAGATCTGGGTCTACTCTGTGTACAGATCTGGGTCTACTCTGTGTACAGATCTGGGTATACTCTGTGTACAGATCTGGGTCTACTCTGTGTACATATCTGGGTCTACTCTGTGTACAGATCTGGGTCTACTCTGTGTACTGATCTGGGTATACTCTGTGTACTGATCTGGGTCTACTCTGGGTCTACTCTGTGTACAGATCTGGGTCTACTCTGTGTACAGATCTGGGTATACTCTGTGTACTGATCTGGGTCTACTCTGTGTCTACTCTGTGTACAGATCTGGGTCTACTCTGTGTCTACTCTGTGTACATACCTGGGTCTACTCTGTGTACAGATCTGGGTCTACTCTGTGTACAGATCTGGGTCTACTCTGTGTACAGATCTGGGTATACTCTGTGTACAGATCTGGGTCTACTCTGGGTATACTCTGTGTACAGATGTTAAGGCAGGAACTGTAGAATCAGATATATACAGTTTCATAATCAAACAGAGCTGACCCTGGTCAGAAGGCTTCTTCAAGACTTGTTTGATTTTGGTCTACTCTGTGTACAAATGTCATGGTAGAAACTGTACAATCAGATCTACACAATTTCATAACCAGACTGACCTTGGTCAGAAGGCTTCCTCTGGTCAAGGCTTCTTCAAGACTTGTTTGATTTTGGTCTACTCTGTATACACATGTTATGGTTGAAACTGCAGGATCAGATTTACACAATTTCATAACCAAACAAAGCTGACCCAGGTAATAAATCCTCTTCAAGGGTTGTTTGATCTGGGTCTGTGTTTAAAGGCTAGATAAGACGTCTATTGCGGGTAAGTGTGAACAGTTAAAACGTTACGTGTTCAGTAGTATGCAAGAAATAATGACATCATGAATGTGTAGTAGCTGATTTTTTATAAGTAAACATTTCAAGGGAAGTTTTTCGCTTTGATACTGGGTTCCTAATAAGAGAAACGATCACAGTGTCTTTTGATGGCCTTCAGAAGACACTGTGATCGTTTCTCTTATTAGGAACCCAGTATCACTGGGTACGATTAGGCCTTGCTGGTATTTTGCTGAAAATAATGTGACTTACTGTTTGTCAAATAGTCATGGTCAATATAAAATGGTTGGCATTGGGGAAGTCATAGAACTGCGGAACCTATAGTAGAGTCTTTTTGATCTGACCAACCACCCCAGTATCCAAAAAGTTGTCCATAAGACTAAAAGTTAAAGTATTTCAACGTTGCATTTTCAAACGAACAATTTTAAAACTTAAAAACAAGCCAATTTTACCCTGAATATTCGGCCAATTTTACCCTGAATATTCAGAAATTTTTGCAAAGAAAAGGGTAACATGACAAATACTGTTGACAGTTTGGCCCCACCGTATATATCAACATAAAAACTACAAATATGGATCCAATGTACAACATATAGCAAGGGTTATTTACCCCTGTACTCCATAAATACGCCTTTCTACGCCTTTGCAAACAGAGTAGACCCAGATCAGACGGTTCCTGTAAGTCTGTTCTGTTTGCTTATGGTATAATATAGATATGATTCTACAGTTTCTGCCATGGCCAAATATCCATGTGTCCATAGAGCTATTATAAACAAATATCCTTGCCACTATAATCTCGGATAATGAGAATGATTTCTAAACTGCTTAACCCTTTCCCTTATATAAACGTGTTTTCACGCATTTGCAAACAGAGTAGGCCCAGATCAGACGGGTCCTATAGAGGAGCCGTCTGACCAGGGCTTGCTCTGTTTGCTAGTGGAAAGATCTTTGAAAGATCTGTGTTTCTACTTTTTAAAATGGCTAAAATATTCCACCTTTCATTATAACACTAATTTAATTAATATTCAGTAGGTATTGAACGTTGAAATAAACATAGAACAGAGAAAGGGTTAACCGAATTTTACAACTATTGTGATATGTGAAAACTTAAGGTTAATTCTAATAAAACTAAAACTGTGATATTTGGTTACCTAGGTGTAATATTCTCAAGAAACGGCTCTTTTTTAAATACTAGAAAACATAATATTGAACAAGCTATAAAGGCAGTGGATCTTCTATATATATAAGATCTGTTAATCTCCACCTCCTCTGCACTTAATCCTGAACCTATTTGATCACACAATTATTCCTATTGCAACGTATGCATGTGAAATATGGGGGTATGGAAATTTAGAAAAACTACATAGAGATTGTTTTAAGAAAAATTACGTACATGTATTCCAGAAAAAGTACACCTTATATGCTATAATTATGGAGAATTAGGGCGCCATCCACTGTCAGTAACAATTTATACATGCGTGATTGGCTATTGGAACAAAGTAATTACAAGTATAGAAGATAAATACACAACCATTATGTATACTATTATAAAAAAGATACAACTCATAATTATAAATGGCTAACAAAAATAAAATATATTTTAAATGCGACCGGGAACACACACTATTTGCTTAACCAAGGTGGAATAACATCGCAATATATTAGTAAAGTAGATTGACCAAAATACACAAATATGGAATGATCAAATGTCACTATCAAGTAAAGGACATTTTTATAAATCCTTCAAACACAATATCGAATTCGAAAGTTATCTAAAGCTAATAACATTCAACAAGGCAACATCAATCTACAAACTTCGCACATGTACTCAGATTTTTTTAAATACTAGAAAACATAATATTGAACAAGGCAGTGGATCTTCTATATATAAGATCTGTTAATCTCCACATTCCCTATCGAAACTGGGCGATGGGACGGAATAGCTACCCCAGAAAGGATCTGTCAGTTATGCAATGCCAATCAAATTGGCGACGAGAGACATTACTTATTCGAATACGATAAATTTTCAAGCGAAAGACAAAGTTTATCCTACTTACTTTCCAATGAACCGCGCTCTCTCGAACTTTTCAATATGACATCGCCAAATGATCTTAAAACATTTAGCATATCTGCATCACATCTCATTCGCAAAGTACCACGTTAACACATTAAAACCCCATTAATTAAAGAAATAACCAGATCAAATCAAGAAGACGGCCTGGATCCGAATCAAACTCTTGATAACACAAAGTCTGATCCGGATCCAAACCGTCAAGAGCCTATACACAACACACGCTGACACATTTTCCGTTGCTCGTTAGTACATCGAGAGGCACATGCATCTTCACTTTCATTTTAGTTTCATTTATTGATATCCATAGCACACATACGTGTGATGTTGATTACATATATGGGTGCTTCCTTTTGTTGTACTAGTGTTCCCAAAGTACATACTTATAGTTAGTTTCGGTAAGTGTGCACCGATATTGGGAACCATTTAAGTTGCATGTTTCTCATATTTATAGAAATGCTGCATACCAGATAGCCGTTACCACGATATACCGTCAATTATTAGAAGGTCTGACCTGGTCATGGACTGTCTGAGCTCGCCTACATCAGTAAAAACAAGTAAAACATTGCTGTCCATGTACAGCAAAGTGAGTAAGTGCTGCGGCAAAACAAAGCTTACCCTCATGCAAACCTAATTATTTGCTTAATAAGTATTCAATGGTATGTTGAGTGAAGTGTATAATGTTTATTACTTGAGCATTGGAAGAAAACAAAGTAGTTTTAAACAGTATAAACACTGGTAAAATTGACTTTACAATTTCCACAATTTCAAATTAAACAGGATACTTACTGACATCATTCCCCACACTTGCCTATAATGATACGGCATAAATTATACTGGTATTGAAAGCTTATTTATCAACTAATCAAAAACATATATATATTGGATTTGTTCTGCGTATATTGGTACAATCATATCACAATTGCCATTTATATACCTTTGAATGAAAATCGGTTGGGCTACATTTTGCGAAAAAGGGCTATATTTTATAATGGGGCCGAAACGTCCAAGCCTGAAACGGATTGGGACCGAAATCGCTCATAACAAATAAGCTCTTCCAGACAGAAGGTAAAAATGTTACTCTCTTGACAAAAAGTAGGTCATACCAAACCATCACATACTCTGTGCTGCGGAATACCCCCAGCACAATTACGAGCAGCTGGGAATCAGGCCACATGCATAGTCATTAGGCGTCTGGTCTGGCTCCAAACTGTACAATACTCTGTGATTCACCGAATACAAAAACTGTCACGTGTGTGTGCATTGGAAACTAAATGACAGACGACAGCAAAAGTTATATTTATGCGTACTGTAAGCCTACTTACCATTTGAACATACAATTGTATATCCATTTATCTATTTTCCAAATTATCCATTTAAGGCCTGGTCACAACCCGCCGTGCGTGTTTTAGCGCGTACGTTTTTTGGGGAGGCCACGGCCGCTACGTTTTTCTGAAAACGTAGGGAAGGAGTAGCAAGTGCAGGGAGGACGTACGTCAACGCACGTCACACCGCACGGTTGCGCGAGGTGTACGTACGTGGCACGCACGCCACGCATCGCCCTGGTCAGTTGCGTACATTGCACACGTGATACATGAGTTGTAAGTGCTTACAACGTGCTCACAACATACGATCTCCGTGCGATTGCAACGTTATCGTACGGAGGCCGTACTTACACGTGCTGCTCGCGTACGGTGCCCTTACTCATTCGCACGTTGTAAGTGCGTGCAAGTGCGGCGAACGTGAGTTTCCCCGCTCGATGTCGGGGGTATATATAGTTCTCCCAAATTTCAAGATGTTGCTGCCTCAAGATGCCGCCCATTCCACAGCAAATACCCCTTTTCTGATGCTGCAAGACCAGCTGCAAGTGGCAGTGCATGAGCACGAAGTTTTATTACTTGCCTTGATACGGGAGAGGGAGGGGCAACACGGATGTCGACGCAGGAGATGGTGGGTTCGTCCATGGATTGAGAGGAAGAAGCTTTTCGGGCAGTATGAAACCTTGTTCAAAGAGCTCGAACGTGAATCGAGGGGATACTATGTCGAATAATTCCGAATGGACCACAATCTCTTCGCCGAGCTCCTGCTCTGAGTGACCCCTAGAATCACCAGAGGCCCAATGTGTGTTTCTTTATTTTTGGAATTTGCTTTAAATGTTGTCTTATCATTTCACGAATTCATTCTATTAATCCAATATATTAATGCCTCTATCTTGGACACATTATTGCATTGTTCGTCAATAGTATTATTATACTGCAAAGTAAAATCCTCGATTTCGATTGGTCAATTAGCCATGTATAAAAGCCGTGTATCCCTCTTAATTCTGATGTATATACGGAGTCATGAGCAACAATGGAATTTCCCCTGTCGAGGGCCTCGCTTCATTGCTACAACAAACTAAAAATGGCCGACTAGCTTCACTTCGTCGATTCGATCCAAACAACCGCTCTCAAACGAAATAAAAAGAGTTTGGGGCGGAACAAAGTTATCCATTGAGAAACATTTTGATATGGTTGTTGTATAACAATGTAGCCTAAAAGAACCCGATACGTGGCGAATGTCTTATTCTGCTCTGATGCTTCAAATGTTGTCAAATGCTTGTGCACGTATCGATTAGCCCCCAAACCCCCGCTTTTACAAAAACAAACCACACCCAATTCGATTCAGATTTTATGTATGCACATGCACAGTACACGTGCCTGTAAATTGCATTATTGAATACCGTTACTATAAATAGTAACAAAATAGCCGTAGAAAACTGTCATTACGGAGTCATGTGACCAAAGCCATAATGTCCCGGCGGGCCGATTATCCGTAATCGGCCCACGATCTTTTTCACGTGCAATGCGTTGACGTTAGCAACATAGCTCTAGATCTAGATATATTCAAACATGGCCGGAGAAAGGGGTTTGACGTCGTTGTCAAATCGTATTCTAGATCTGGAAATCTGTAAAGTTTATACAATCGTAAAATTCTATTAAAAATCAATTTCTTTATTTGTATCGATCGGTACTACCTAACTTTGTTTATGTTATTCAAAAATGACAGTTGTGACGTCATAATTTTACGTCATCCATCGGAAGATCTCATTGACAAACAAACTTATAAGTTAAAACAGTGTAGTCAAAAGTAAAGTCATCGTTAGTGTTAGTGGTTATTACGTCGGACTATATATTTTTCGACGGGGATTCGAATCCCCATGAAAGTATGACTATTCCTTCCTTATTTTTGCAAAATTATAGATCTCTAGATCTATGTCTGTGGTTTGTTGGGATGTTACATCTACTGTAGATTGTGTTGAAATGAATAGGTGGCATATAGATCTATCTAGTAAAATGTTTAAGGTATTCAATAAAAAGGTCAAAATGTGGCCTGTGTGTGCCTTCTGGCCATAATGGCACACCTGGTGTCACAATAGCCCTCGGGCTAAAGCCCTCGGGCTATTATGGCACCAGGTGTGCCATTATGGCCAGAAGGCACACCTAGGCCATATTTTAACCTCTTATTATTGAATACCCTTACTATAAATAGTAACAAAATAGCCGTAGAAAACTGTCATTACGGAGTCATGTGACCAAGCCATAATGACCCGGCGGGCCGATTATCCATAATCGGCCCACGATCTTTTTCACGTGCAATGCGTTGATGTTAGCAACATACATGTAGATCTAGATCTATTCAAACATGGCCGGAGAAAAGGGTTTGACGTCGTTGTAAAATCGTATTCTAGATCTGGACAATCTGTAAAGTTTATGTACAATCTTAAAGTTCTATTAAAAATCAATTTCTTTGATGGTATCGATCGATAAGTAGAGCTCTACTTAACTTTGTTTATTTTATTCAAATATGACAGTTGTGACGTAATTATTTCACGTCATCCATCGGAATGTCTCAAACAAATTTCATAAGTTAAACAATGCAGTCAAATGTAAGTCATCATTAGTGTTACGTCGGACTACATATTTTTGGGGGATTCGTATCCCCATGAAGGCATAACTAGTACTTCATCATTTTTTTAAAATATAGATCTAGATCTATTTCTGTAGTTTGTTGGGATGGTAGATTGTGTTTAAATGATAAGTGACACCTATAGATCTACAGATATATAGTAAAAATTGTGAGATATTCAATAAAAAGGTCAAAATATGGCCTGTGTGTGCCTTCTGGCCATAATGGCACACCTGGTGTCACAATAGCACCAGGTGTGCCATTATGGCCAGAAGGCACACATAGGCCATATTTTAACCTCTTAGCTCCTTCCAACACCCATTTGTTTGAATATTATAAAACCGTCATTTTGACGTCATCCAAATGACGTCGGAATTGCGCCAATTATGTTTAACCGTTCTCATGCTAAAAAATAGTGTTTCCTTAAACGCTAAAAGTTTTACTAACGTCTGATTCTTTCAATCCTTTGAGAAACTAATGCTCTTGGAAGATCCCTTACTATCCACAATTGTAATGAGCTGGTTATTATACAGATATTACAAGCCCTTACCTTACAGTATGAGGCACCTGAGGGGAAGCAAAGCGACGCCTACATTAACAACGATAATTAACTGCTACAAAAATTAAACTTTGCAGTATTAATAAAATCGTTATACAGATCATTGGCGGGATATCTGACTTTTTATTCCCTGCTGAGGAAAATGCATGTAGCCCTCGCCTAACGGCTCGGGCAACATGAATTTCCTCAGCAGGAAACAAAAAGTCAGATACCCCGCCAGTGATCTGTATAACTAATAGTATACCGTGCTAATTTGAGAACCCTTTAAGAACATGAGCTGTCACAAGACAGCGCGCACCGACTATGCAGTGTGTTGTTAGTGTACAAATGCTTGACAGTGGACTAAATGGTGTCCAATGATACTAGAAGCAAATAGTCAAAGTCTCATTGAAATATCTTTAATAGTATTCAAGATAAAGAATCTCTTTGAAATATTTACTGAAATGGCAATAATTTCTGTTAAAATGCTTGACATAGCAATGTACTCTTGCCTTCAGATGAAGATATATCGTCCAAGAGTTTATCTTTCTGCTGCTGGTTCTGGTAGTTGGGGTGAGACTTATCGTAGAAGACCTGATTCACAGAGAAGAACTACACCAGGCGCTCCTCCTTTTTTGCCGAGAATGAGCATTTGGCCTTATCAGATCCACCGGCAGAACTCTCCTCGTGTTCAGAGTCTTTAGCGTCATCATCTGACTCTTCGTCACTCCTCTTCTCCTCTTCCTCTCTGACCCTCTCATCTTCCGCCGCCAGTTTCTGTTGGGCCTCTCTGACCATATCATTTTGAACTGCAGTTGCAGCAGACCCCTTCTTCGGAGTCCTCCTATTTGGAATTTTGGCCACGAAATGTTGGTACTCGTCCGTGGGCTGGGCGTTTATATATACTGCAGAAATACGTGCGTTGTAACTGTGGAGCACGTGCTTACTCCGCACGGTCCACGTGAGTTCTGTCAGCTCATAGGACAGTAGAACTGGGGAAGTGCCGAGTGAGCACATACCACGCATTTATCACGTGCGCAACACGCACGTGCTAAGTGCGCCGTCTGTAGAGCAAGTGACTGTGGGAAAAGATTAAAACACTCACGGAGTCAGTGCGTTGTGCGCACGTTGGCTGTAGAAGGCACGCGCGTCACCCGTACGTTGGTGAATCCGTAGCCAGAACGCAGCTCGAACGCAGCGAAAGTTTTACATGCACTAAAAGTGCTACGGCGTGTCTGCGTGCTCCTAAATCCGTACGGAAGCAGTACGCACCACGTACAGACCTCCAAAATTTCCCCAAGTTTTTGCACGTAGACAACACGCACGTGCACGTACGACGGGTTGTGACCACTGCTTGACAAATGTAATCATAACTGTTCATCCATACACTTCCGACAGTACAAACTGATCCGCTCAGAAAGCAACCACCTGGCCTTACTCATGGAAATTATTCCACGAGAAAAGCGTGCAGGTCACGGTGCATTGACGGTCAGTGTGTAATACAAATGTTTATCACATAATCTACCATGTGGGAGTGCCGTAACAGAGTGCCGTATTTCGCAGAATTGCACTAGTTTATTTTTTTATGTAAATTAGCAAGTTAGCCAATCGAAGTTCTCATTTAAAAAGCGTTAGCCAATCATAGCACTCCATGCGGGTCGTCCGTTGTATTACTACGCTGTTTGTAAAGCAATGGCAGAAACAGCCGTCACTCACGTCAGCTAGTCTGTTTTATTTTCTATGACATTTTAAGGAGTATGTGATAAAAAGAATCTTACATGAGTGTTCATTACACATTGTTTCAATGGCAGAAACAGCCATCAGCTAGTCTGTTTTATTTTCTACGACATTTTAAGGATTATGTGATAAAAAGAATCTTACATTCGTGTTCATTATACATTGTTTTTTATGAAACTCGTTTACTATAATAAATATGACACTCGCTAAAGATCGTGTCATATTATTATAGTAAACTCGTTTCTTAAAAACAATGTGTAATGAACACTCATGTAAGATCTTCTATATACCGTATGTAAACTTACAGTATAAGAACAAAAATATCATTACGCATATGTTACGGTAAATACATGTATATGCAGCTATATCGTCCAGCTGTTGAATGACAGTTTGGCTCCAGATCGGGCTCGTAGTCTCTGCAAACTGATTCGGTTCTTATCTGTTTGGCTCTTAATGCGCGGAATTACTATATCTAGTTGCTATTAATATAAATCAACCATATTATCGAACTCACAAGATGATTTTGAAACTCTTCTTTAATATGTTCTACAATGTCGTCAAGGTAAACATTGTAGACATCGATCCGACAGTTCCGTCATATGTTGTGTTTTGATATGGTCTATATATTAACATTTATAAAAACCTTTTGTTCAAGAACTATATGTCACAGTAGAAATTGCGATTCAGGACAATCGTCGATTCTCCTAGGACAGATTGCGATCGCAATCACTCCTAGGACAAACTCCGATCCTCTTTTTAAATCCTTCTCAATTATGTGTTGTTTGTCATGTTTTGAATATAGACTTGTGATCTTAAAATAATATATTCTTCCAGTATAATTGTAGATTTTCTTTGTAAAGTTAAAGTGTCATATATAACACTAATAATAAATTCGTCTAGTAGAATTGTACATTTTCCTAGAAGAATTAAAATGTGATATCTAAAACTAATAATTTAAATTCTTCCAGTAGAATTGCAAATTTTCATGATAGAATTACAGTTTGTCCTTGGACAGAATGTGATTAGAATATGTACTAGTAGAATCGTCGATTGTCCTTACGATGTATTAGGATCAGAGTCTGTCCTAGGAGAGAATGCGATCGTAATCTGTCCTAGGAGAATCGACGATTGTCCTGAATCGCAATTTCTACTGTGACATATACACGTATTAATCTTTAATACTGCTTGTATATATTGTTAATAAAAAGTACATAATTACAGTAAAATGCAATCACACAATTGCTACGATTAACCTGACCGTGACACGATCTAACGGGTCATGAACCGACTGGCCAGGTTATTCATTGGCAATTGTGCGTGATTTATTTCATTTATTTATTTGTTTTGCCACTTCTTTGTTGTCAATCCCCGCCCCTACCCCAATCCCAACCACCCCCGAAATGTCCATGTAAGTACTTAACCTATTAGGAAGAAAATAATAATATATATGTGTGTATATAGAGAGATATGCATTCTTATTGTGCATTGTTGTAATTGTCTTGTATGGTGACACATCTGATAATTGTTACATATTCTGTACCTCAGGCAGCATGTATCATGCCTGAGATGTAATACAGTTCTGTTCTGCTCTGTTAATTATTTCTTACATAAATATAAATGGAGTAAAGTGCTAATACTTTCAATGCTGACTTTTGAGAGTGGAATAATTCATCATTGGTTGTTATTAGAGTCCATACAATTTATATCAAATCAAAATTTAACTTTAAGCAAAGTAATGGCAATACGTGAAAATAAGATAAAATCGACAAAACTATAAATAAATACCATAGATACAAAACTATAAATAAATACCATAGATACACATACATAAATAAATACCATAGATACACATACATAAATAAATACCATAGATACACATACATATATAAATACCATAGATACACATACATAAATAAATACCATAGATACACATACATAAATAAATACCATAGATACACATACATAAATAAATACCATAGATACACATGAACAGTTGAGCTGTTTTAACCCTTTACGCCATAAATACGCCTTTCTAAGCATTTGCAAACAGAGTAGACCCAGATATCCTATAAGAGCCGTCTGATTAGGGTATGCTCTGTTTGCTTATCATATAATATAGATATGATTCTTCAGTTTCTGCCATGGTCAACTATTGTTGTGTACAATTGCCATTATAGAATTAATCTAATTACTATCCATGACGTTATTATTTCTTACATAATTATTCATGACGTAAAGGGTTGAACATAATGCTACCTGGATATTATCATCGTGTTTTGTAGACGGTAGTATTTTGATGTTTATATTGGTAGAGTCCATAGAAAGGGTAAACATATACGAGACGATTCTGAATGCCAATTAATTCAGACTCTGATATGATCTGTGGCTACGCTTTTGAAAATGACAGACAATTCGTTTCCACATTCAGTGGAAAACCACAATGAAAACATTTACATGGCAAAATAAGTTGAGATAGTGCACGAGATGAACTCTTTCGCTGTCAATGTCTCATATGTTACCTACGCACACAACTGAGTAACTCGGTGTCTCATCAGGATCCAAACTGTTTGTTACTGTGACTATATTAGTATATTTAAAACAATATAAAAGGAAGAAAAAAGTTTCATATACGCATTTCATCTATTACATAGAGTTCTAAGAGGGGACTCGTAGATATGCATAGAAATACTAAACTATTGGATGCTTTGAAATGCAACGATGCAAACACATGTTAAATCTACCTGGTAGTTTTGCGGACTTGCAAATATTTTTGTTTTGTCCTATATCAAAACGGCATATAAGTAACGAAATATAGAATGGGAACACATGTTTGATTTACATGTTAAAAAGTCTAAATATGATTGGTACACGCTAGTTGAGAAATGATTAGTGTTGCTTTCCTGTGTGTTAATGTTTTATCAAAATTGTTAGAACTAACAATGCTTACACTATTCTAGCTAACTGGCTAATGATAAAATTCTCAACATTTTACTTCATGAATTTATGTCAGAAATATTAAGAAAAACGAATATTTATTTTCTGAATATTTATACCGGTGTATGAGCACAGGATATTTTGTCCATAACAGAAACTTTATAATCCTATCTATATAATACCTGATCCAACAGTGTAGACCAAGTACAGACCTTACCTGGAGGAGCCGTCTGATCTGGGTGTACTCTATATGCAAAGACGTTATAACGAGTTTGTGTCAGGTAAAGCGTTAAACGAAGATCTTGAGTGTTAGTGACATGTATAACTTAATTCAAAGTATTATTAAAAACCGAACATTTAGCACTTTCCCTGTTGAACATTCATGACATCATGAATATTTATTAGCTGAAATTTTATAATGGCACATGCACACAGAATATTTTCGTTTAGACAGAAACTGCAGAATCAGATCTATACTATATTTATAGGAGCCGTCTGATCTGGGTCTACTCTATTTGCAAACGCATGAAAATGCGTTATGAGGGAAAGGGTTAATATCCACGGTGTCGGCCATATTTAATCTACGTAGTTAATATTTTCATATTCAATATACTCAATGTAATGTGATACATGTACTCAAACAGAATATTATCAACAATCGCTATAACTATAACTTGTCTCATGCGGGTGCCGTCTGCAAATAACTGAAATACTGTTGGTCAGACGTAAAACCCAACTCACTCACTCACTCAACAATCGCTGAAAAGAATGCTTGGGTAAAAATTTACTGAACAGAAATTGGTAAATACATCACGTACTTCCAGAAAATATGAAACGCTCAATATGATCACAGACTGGGATAATTAAACACGACAGCAAAATTTCGCTTTTAGAGTGTGAAAGGTTTGTGAATGTCGACGTACATCGTTAACTAAATCATTTGCTCTATAAAAACCAATTTTTAATTCTCAGGAAATTACAGATAGGAAAATAAATGATATTTATAATACCAGCAAACTGGCAATATTTATTGGTATTCTTTCTACTTTGTTTAATTTACCAGGACACTTTCCCTTGCTAATTGTCCCCCTTTGTCACAATTAGCTTCCCGTTCTGACAGAGAGTTAAATTATCTTTGGGTGACACGATTTAAATCTCTATTTACTTCTCGACACCAGAGAGCAAAAATGTGTCAGAAAAAAATGTGTCAGAAAGAAAGGTATCTCTTGAAGAGTCTACCTAGAAGTGGGGGGGGAAAACAGGAGAAAAAGCAAAGAAATGGGCGACAAGGCACTGGAGTCTCTCGTACATGTGGCGTCTAAAATTCCCAGATCAGTCAAGTTCAGGCAATGGCGGTGTTACTTACGATGTGTTCTCAACTATTGTCTTACTGTGGTGTTGCCTTAATTGATTCTTAAATGACTAGGTAGTTTTCTCTCATGTTTTATGCAAGCGTTTTCTTGCCCATTCAGCCTCCCCATAATTGAATTACACCTGCAATAGAAAAACACTATCGTACACTTGCCCTTCACATTTGATAAACAAATGGGGTTTTAAGCTTCTTTTCACGATGCTTAGCGCCGTGTACTAAACGTGTCTCTTTTTAACCTTTAGCACAACGGAGCACCTTACTGTCTGCTGAAAATCTCCATTTCCTTGAATTCTGAAAACCGTCCATTTTTCTACAATAATACATTGTCACGTGCAATATTTTGAGTTCTAATGAGACGTCCAGTTACTCGTCGCGCAGTCTGGTTTCAAACTGCTTGCAAATGTAAGAACAAATTCCTAAAGCTTTCCACAGGTTAACCTTTTAAAAGCGATGGTTGGCATGCCAATATTGTGCAAACAAGTCTTAAACAGACTCTTAATAAGGTAGCACTGGCCATTCTAATACAATGTATGCGATTTTTACCTAAAGTAAATTAGACTGGCGGAGAAGTGCTTTAACAGTTCAGATATTAAAGTAAATGCAGGATACTCGGTTTTCCAGAATGAAGGTAAGGGAATGTGCCAAATTTCCCCTGCGGTCTGCAATGTCCGCTGTAGGGTTGGCACCGTGAAGACGCGAAACTGGCTACAAAATCTTGTTTACCGATGCCCCTTTAGCACCTTGTTAATATGATGTCAGTACATTCAGTGTCTCTAGTGGTAATGTGTTCAAGTGATTTACAACGTGTGATGACATTATCATAGTAAAGTCCTTCTAAATCGACCCCAAAGGGATGTCTAATTCTGGGTCTTTAAGCAGGCGGTAGCTTAATGAAGGACGAAAGCTATCCAGAAAGCTCCTGTTGGAACTGTCTGCGATACTTTCATCCTACTCAACCACCTGCTTTTAAAGATACATATGTTAATTCATAACGTGATTGCTTTAGAGGTGATTCAGAGCACATTGTATAATTACTGATGTACAGAAGGTGGGACTGTCACGTGGTATCACCAAACTGTACTTTATACAAAGAGAAAACAATCCAAAAGTTGAGATAGCTACTGGACAAAGCTTCCGAAACAACATTCGAAAACCGCCTGTTAGTTATAACTGCAGAAACTGTAGCACAGTTAAAGTTATCGAATTATAGGATCATGGAATATATAGAATATTTTTGTTTTCAAAGAGGTATATAAAAAAAACTTGGTTTTTTCATACCTCCATGAAAACAAAAAAATATTCTACAATGTATATATTACTTATAATTCAATATCACTGCTGAATGTAAAAAAGAAATTAAAACAATATTCACAAATCATTTGTTTAATTGTAACATTTAATACCGAAAGATATAACTGCGAACCAATACAAAGTAGTCCCGGCAAGGCGCGGCCTATTTTTTTTCATGGTGGTATGAAAAATAAAATACAGCCAAAACAGCTCACCAAAAGTAATGAAAACGAACAATATTGAATTATATACATATGATTCTACAGTTTCTGACATGGCCAAATACACCCGTATTCATAAACGATTGTAAAGTTCAGCTTAAACATATTCATGATGTCAGAGTCTTTCATAAATATTAATTGGCGAAAGAGTTAACCCATATATCTGCTGTAAAAATGTTGTGTCAGAAATGTTGTGTCAAACTCCAGTTTGTTGCACTTTAACCCTTTACCTGATATAGACGCATGTGTATACGTTCGCAAACAGACGTTCGTACACGTTCGCACGTATATACGTTCGCAAACAGACGTTCGTACACGTTCGCATGTATATACGTTCGCAAACAGACGTTCGTACACGTTCGAATGTATATACGTTCGCAAACAGACGTTCGTACACGTTCGAATGTATATACGTTCGCAAACAGACGTTCGTACACGTTCGCATGTATATACGTTCGCAAACAGACGTTCGTACACGTTCGCATGTATATACGTTCGCAAACAGACGTTCGTACACGTTCGCATGTGTATACGTTCGCAAACATACGTTCGTACACGTTCGAATGTATATACGTTCGCAAACAGACGTTCGTACACGTTCGCGTGTGTATACGTTCGCAAACATACGTTCGTACACGTTCGCATGTGTACACGTTCGCCAATGCAATGGAATAGATCTAATTTGTCAGTTTCTGTCATAGCCAAAAAAGTATCTTGTTCATATGCAAGATAAAAATCAGCTAATTAATAAACATGAAGTAAAGTTAAAACATATTACCATGAATATTCATGAGATAAAAGATTAAGCGATTATCAGATTTGCTTACTTTTTATCCACATTGTGAAGCTTACATTAAGATGAGACGTGTCGGGTTTAATCAAGCTGCTAAAATGCCGATCATGTACAGCGTATAGCTTAGAAAAGAATTAACCCGTTACTCCATGAATACTCACGTAACAATTAATGACAGTATGCATGTTAATTAGCTGAATCTTTGTAATAACATATGAAGACAACGTGTAGAATAATATCTATATCATGTTATAAGCAAACAGAGCAGACCCTGATCAGACGGCTCATATAGGAGCCGTATGATCTGGGACTACTCTGTTTGCAAACGGCGTAGAAAGGTGTATTTATGGAGTAAATGTAAATAGTTAATTACTTGATAAACAGTAGAACCCTTTATTGATTTGACACAGGCATATTAAAAAGTAAACACAGAAAGCTCCTATATGAGTTTTCATCATTACATCTGTCCTGCATTAAGCTATCATGTGTCTTACATACCAAGTTTTTGATGATCGCTTAAGACATGTTCTACTGTACAGCAGAGGATCGCTAAAGCGAACACATAATACAGCAGACTTTCAATGCATGTGCTCGCTTAATGCACGGCCCAAGTATAATGCAGAAAGCTCCTACAGGAACTTTCTGCATTACTTTTTGTCCTGCATTATTAAAGTACCACACATTTTGAATATCCAGAATTAAGCTTCTTTTGAATGGTTGTACATTCGACAGACTTTACCGTGTTTTTTTTGTGAGAAAAAACACCTTTTCTGTCGAAACACGTTTTCAAATCAAATATATAAGACAACAAATGGACTGAATTCGACTGAACATTGCAAGATATGGCTGGGCATTATTCTACTACATGCCCCAAGACAAGACACCTTGTAATTTACCGCAAGAAATAGTTCGGCATTGTATTCTTACACACTTTTTAAACGTAAAACGATGAAATCTCATATAATACAATAGTAAGTACATGTACTCCTAAAGCATGTAATATCACGAAATAGTTCTGAACCACATTCTAATTTCGATTTTGTTTGAAAATTTCGCTTATTTTGATCAACCTTTCAATCATGTCTGCTCAAAATTTGATGCGTGCAATATTGACTACTTCCGATTTGATCAATCCTTTGAGAAAACAATGACTAAGTGTCATAGCATACGCTTTTGAGAACCTCAAAGGTCAATTTGTGAATGAAGCAAATGATTGTTAAATGCAAATAGAAAGAAGTGCATTTATCTCATGAATATCCCAGTAAGAATCATGGATTCTAATTGACTGAATTTTCATAATGGCACATGAACACATGAATTTTTACCATGGCAAATAATGTAGAATCAGACCTATTATTTCATAAGCAAACAGAACCTGGTCAGGCGGCTCCAGTGGGAGCGGTGTGATGTGGGTATTTTCTGTTTGCAAAAGCAGCAAAAGGCGTCACTATGTGGTAAAGGGTTACGCTGAAAGGACAACTAGAGAGGTGTTTACTGTGTGGTAAAGTGTTACGCTGAAAGGACAACTAGAGAGGTGTTTACTGTGTGGTAAAGTGTTACGCTGAAAGGACAACTAGAGAGGTGTTTTACCTGTGTGGTAAAGGGTTACGCTGAAAGGACAACTAGAGAGGTGTTTACTGTGTGGTAAAGTGTTACGCTAAAAGGACAGCTAGAGAGGTGTTTACTGTGTGGTAAAGGGTTACGCTGAAAGGACAACTAGAGAGGTGTTTACTGTGTGGTAAAGGGTTACGCTAAAAGGACAGCTAGAGAGGTGTTCCCTGTGTGGTAAAGTGTTACGCTAAAAGGACAGCTAGAGAGGTGTTCCCTGTGTGGTAAAGGGTTACGCTAAAAGGACAGCTAGAGAGGTGTTCCCTGTGTTGTAAAGTGTTACGCTAAAAGGACAGCTAGAGAGGTGTTCACTGTGTGGTAAAGGGTTACGCTAAAAGGACAGCTAGAGAGGTGTTTACTGTGTGGTAAAGTGTTACGCTAAAAGGACAGCTAGAGAGGTGTTCCCTGTGTGGTAAAGTGTTACGCTAAAAGGACAGCTAGAGAGGTGTTCCCTGTGTGGTAAAGTGTTACGCTAAAAGGACAGCTAGAGAGATGTTCACTGTGTGGTAAAGTGTTACGCTAAAAGGACAGCTAGAGAGGTGTTCACTGTGTGGTAAAGTGTTACGCTAAAAGGACAACTAGAGAGATGTTCCCTGTGTGGTAAAGTGTTACGCTAAAAGGACAGCTAGAGAGGTGTTCACTGTGTGGTAAAGGGTTACGCTAAAAGGACAGCTAGAGAGATGTTCACTGTGTGGTAAAGTGTTACGCTAAAAGGACAGCTAGAGAGGTGTTCCCTGTGTGGTAAAGTGTTACGCTAAAAGGACAGCTAGAGAGATGTTCACTGTGTGGTAAAGTGTTACGCTAAAAGGACAGCTAGAGAGGTGTTCACTGTGTGGTAAAGTGTTACGCTAAAAGGACAGCTAGAGAGGTGTTCACTGTGTGGTAAAGGGTTACGCTAAAAGGACAGCTAGAGAGATGTTCACTGCACAGGTTTTAATTGCGTCCTTAAGAAATAAAAACATACCGGTAGATTGGAGAAACATACCGGTAGATTGGAGAAACCACTCTTTGTCGTCTGCTATGTCGCCTGTTTAAATTCGCGATGTGTCCCTTTACTTCATATATACTGTTTGCAGAGGCATAAGTATGCGTATTTCTAATAGTTCTAAGTACTATATCTAATAGATCTACGCATACGTGTGCCTGTGCAAACGAAGAAGACTCAGATCAGACAGCTTCTGCAGGATCTGGGCGACCAGTCTGACCTATTGGCTTAGATAATCTTATACTTTCTCGGTTTCGCTTTTTCGTAAAAAATTCAGTTCATTAATAGTCACGAAGTCATAAAATCTTACATAAAAATTCATGAAGTAAAGGAATATATACTCATCTTCTATGACTTTCTGGTTTATAGTTCTGTTCTACTCGACCAAAGCATGAAACGGGGCCAGATCTTGATCCTACACGAAGATGGAACACCGTGTCACACCAAACTCATCGAAAATGACATGGGGAATTTTACCCTAAGGAGTGATCAAGTGAGAGAGAGTTTTAGAACATGTTCTGGCGATATTTTTGAATAGGGCGAAAATGTCTGAAGCAGACGACAAATAATCAACAAAGAAGAAAGTAATTTCTGTATTCGTAGCAATACATCAGCTTAAATACGACCATCGCAAAAATCATGATGAAAATAGCTTCGGGTATGATGGTGATTACTTTTTGTTTCTCAATCTTTAATCTAATTAAGGTAGAAAAGATCGACCTGGCTTCCGGGAAAATAAGCTGGTGACAAAAACTTAGCCAGTTTCCGAGCGCAGTTTTCTTTTTGTCATTTCGCTTTGTGACACACTTCCGTTCGACTGGTTCTGCGTTTTTGTTCTAGTAGCCTCTTCTAGCGCGGGGAAAGTAATGAAACCCGACATTCCTGCATACACCGTATTGAACTGAGCCTACACTGTAGAAGTATTCCAATTAAAATTTTAATATTTAATGAAGCGAGTTTCGATGGCTAATGAAAGCTTAATTAGCTGACGGAACGGGTGACAGCGTTGATCAACAGTCCTTTGTAAGACTCGAAATAAACGACTTTCTCAGATTTAAGATCTCCGGATTTTCTCCAACCGCCTTTCCGCAGAGATGTTTGTTTCAATTCGCTTCAGATTTTATAAGGATAATGTCTTTCAGAAAGATCCTGATATTTCTTAGATTTCTATTTATTTTCACCAACTTGAATGCCCTTATTTTCAAACACCTTTAGAATTGGTACATTTTACTGGTGTGATATTTTTATATTTGAATTCTACTTCGGTAGATAAAATAAATGGTTCTCAAATATTTATATAAAAGAAACCCAGCATAACAGCAACACAAACAAATGCTATGAAATACATTTGTACACAATTTCGGAGATATATATAAATACAGAGTAGCAAATAACGGTGCATTCTCAAATACTCAACTCGTCATTTCTCCACCAAACCCTATGCTGTGACCACTCTTTAGAATCGTCTCAAAGAGTCGATTCTAAAGAGTGGTCGCAACATATGGTTTGATGGAGAAATAAAGAAATTACTATTGAAACTGTTTTAATTTACGCATGCTATCTGTACCTTTGTATTTATATACGTATAACCTAGCGTTAACTGTAGTAAAGTAAGGCCTCGCTAATGCGGCCACATCTCGTATTAACATAGCAGTCTGTAAAACGGGTATTTGCTTAATGTAGGGATACGTAATGAAGGAAGCTCCTATAGGAGAATTTTTTGCACAACTTTTGATCACAGGAATGGTTCCAGTTGCATTATGAAATTGTGAAAATACCAGTAAATACTAAAACGAAATTCTTAATCAAGAACTTTATTTGTACAAAAGAACCTGTCTTAAGCTAACACCTATTTTAAACATCCAGAATTGTACTTCTTTTGAGTAGTCGTATAAGCGAGACTTTACTGTAATTATGCATACAATAGAACCTGTCTCAAGTGGTCATTACACTAGAACCTGTCTCAAGTGGTCATTACAATAGAACCTGTCTCAAGTGGTCATTACACTAGAACCTGTCTCAAGTAATCATACAATAGAACCTGTCTCAAGTGGTCATTACAATAGAACCTGTCTCAAGTGGTCATTACAATAGAACCTGTCTCAAGTGGTCCATACACTAGAACCTGTCTTAAGTGGTCATTACAATAGAACCTGTCTCAAGTGTTCATTACAATAGAACCTGTCTCAAGTGGTCATTACAATAGAACCTGTCTCAAGTGGTCATTACACTAGAACCTGTCTCAAGCGGTCATTACAATAGAACCTGTCTCAAGTGGTCATTACAATAGAACCTGTCTCAAGTTGTCATTACAATATAACCTGTCTCAAGTGCCCATTACAATAGAACCTGTCTCAAGTGGTCATTACAATAGAACCTGTCTCAAGTGGTCATTACAAAAGAACCTGCCTCAAGTGCCCATTACAACAGAACCTGTTTCAAGTGGTCATTACACTAGAACCTGTCTTAAGTGGTCATTACACTAGAACCTGTCTCAAGCGGTCATTACAATAGAACATGTCTCAAGTGGTCATTACAATAGAACCTGTCTCAAGTGCTCATTACACAAGAACCTGTCTCAAGTGGTCATTACACTAGAACCTGTCTTAAGTGGTCATCACATTAGAGCCTGTCTCAAGTGGTCATTACACTAGAACCTGTCTCAAGTGATCAGTACAATAGAACCTGTCTCAAGTGGTCATTACAATAGAACCTGTCTCAAGTGCTCATTATAATAGAACCTGTCTCAAGTGGTCATTACACTAGAACCTGTCTCAAGTAATCATACAATAGAACCTGTCTCAAGTGGTCATTACAATAGAACCTGTCTCAAGTGGTCATTACAATAGAACCTGTCTCAAGTGGTCCATACACTAGAACCTGTCTTAAGTGGTCATTACAATAGAACCTGTCTCAAGTGGTCATTACAATAGAACCTGTCTCAAGTGGTCATTACAATAGAACCTGTCTCAAGTGCTCATTATAATAGAACCTGTCTCAATTGGTCCATACACTAGAACCTGTCTCAAGTGGTCACTACACTAGAACCTGTCTCAAGTGGTCATTACAATAGAACCTGTCTCAAGCGTTCATTACAATAGAACCTGTCTCAAGCGGTCCATACACTAGAACCTGTCTCAAGCGGCCCATACACTAGAACCTGTCTCAAGTGGTCATTACAATAGAACCTGTCTCAAGCGGTCATTACACTAGAACCTGTCTCAAGTGCTCATTACAATAGAACATGTCTCAAGTGATCCATACACTAGAACCTGTCTCAAGTGGTCCATACAATAGAACCTGTCTCAAGTGCTCATTTGTGTATTGAACGTAGGAGTCTTAAAAAGCATATGGTAGCTTAATGCAGGGCAAAAGTAATACAGACAGCTCCTATCGGAGTTTTCTGAATTACTTTAAAAATTTGGCCTGCATTAAGCTACCACCTTCTTTACAGACCCATTAATCGACCTGCCGCTTAAGACATGTTCTACTGTACAAATAAAGTTCTAGATTAAGATTTTCGTTTTAGTATTTACTGATATTTTCACAATTTTATGATATAACTGGAACCAATCCAGTGATCACCTACCGGATAATGAGTCCTAAATATATACCAGTCCCTGTAAAAATACATTCCATTTCCGCATTGCGCCTCCCTTATCTACGACCACAGGGGTCTGGACCGCTTCATGGAGGTCTATATGTACTATATAATAACAAGGGTTCCAACTAGCAGAACGGACATCCGTGTACCAAAAGTACAAATATGAATGTAACTCTTGCAATTTCAATGATAATTTGTAATTCTTTCGACTATTGAAAGCCAATATATTTTACTATCAAATAAATATAATCTTCTGACGGTAACTTATGCACAATTATCAATCCAACAACGTTTTTCTCAAAATTTCACGTGTTTTCTGGGTCATTGACAAACGTTCGTTCACCCCGGTTTCACTATATCACAGCCATAACCTGGCGATTTTCAGTTAAAATGATGGCGTGGTTCAATAAAACAACCCAATTATATCACCAATCTCCATTTGTTTTTTTCCCTCTTAATAAGTAAGCAACTAGCAACAGCGGCCTTTCCGTCTGTCGTTATATGTTTCTATTTCGGATGGTGCCATTTTGCAACAAATTTGAATGGAGCCATTTCATTGGATGAGCGAAGGAAAAGTTGGGAAATCCGTGACGTCACGTACAATGGCTCCTTCCTCGACGATTTGAAGCAAACTGACAAAACTCGCTAGTTTTACATCATTCTTTTGATGCTGGGGACTAAACAATTGGAGGTGGGTGATAGAATTGATTCGTTTTATGGAACCACGCCATTTTTTAAACTTCAAATTGCCAGGTTATTGCTGTGATATAGTGAAACCGGAGTGAACGAACGTTTGTCAATGACCCCCAAAACACGTGAAATTTTTAGAAAATCATTGTTGGATTGATACTTGTTCATAAGTTACCGTTATAAGATTATATTTATTTGATAGAAAAATATATTAGCTTTCAATAGCCGAAAGAATTACGAAATTATCACTTAAATTGTAAGTCATACAGTCATATTTGTAAATGTGGTACACGGATATCCGTTTTGCTAGTTGGAACCCTTGTTATTATATAGTACATATAGACCCCCATTAAGCGCTCCAGACCCCTGTGTCTACGACCAACATTATCGAAAGTCTTTATTTACTTACAATCGCAACTTCCCGGACAGTCGAAACCATCGCACGTTCTAGTGCATCGTACGACAGAAGTTATCTTAAGTTGCGATCGTCGTATGTTAGAACTTTCGATAATTTCAGTCGTACGATCTTTAATAAGAAAGACCCCTGACCACTCTACTTGATTGGACGATTCATACAATGTCCAGCTTGAAATGCGTCTTTTTAGACATTGCAATCAAATAATTTAGAAAGTTGATCGAAGAATGAGAAACGAGAATAATATGTCCGTTCACAGGCATGCGACTAATCTACTTTCCACTGATAGATTCGTGATTACCTTTGCAATAGTCTGGGTCTAGACGTGACATCTATTGTGTAATTTCTAATAAAGGTTAACCATTTACTTCACCGAGACATCTTTTGATGCTTTTGTAAATAAAGTAGGCCTAGAGCGGACGGTTTCTGCAGGAGCTTCTCTGTTTGCTCATGAAATTACTTATATCTGATTCTACATTGTCTTCCGTGGCCAAACATCCCCATGTTCATACTGCCATTATAAACATTGAGGATCTTACATGAGTGCTCATTACAAATTGTTTTTATGAAACGATTTTACTATATCACATAACCCTTAAACAGTGCCATAGAAAGTGAAAAATACTATATCTAAAGGCTGCTTCGGCCATTGTTTACAGCGTAATACAGCATGATTAAAACTGCTCATATGCCTAAAAAAAATGCACAAGTGCATTTCCGCGCTTTACGGCACTCTGTTTCGGCACTACCGCACGGCAGATTATGCGATAAAGTCACCTATTAACCTGTTCCCTCATACGAACGCATTTTCACACCTTTGCAAAACAGACCCAGATCAGACGGTCTCTGTAGGATAAAGAATGGTTTTCCCGTAGCCAAATCTGTAGAATCACATCTATATAGTTCCATAACAGAGCTGACCCTGACCAGACGGCTCCTATAGGAGCCGTCTGAAATGGGTATACTTTGTTTGTAAATGCAAAAAAAGGCATTAATATGAAGGAAAGAGTTAAGGAACCAGAAACGCCTATGCCCGAACCGTTGCCTTTTGGTGTACATTTGACAATGGAATCGCATTAAAAAAATGAACAAATCGGCAAAAATATAATTTTGTATAGGCTTCGTTGATTAAATAAAACGTTAAAATCTTGCATGGACTGTTTTGGTTCTAGGACAAAAGAATCAGTTATATATCTGCTTGGATTGTTTTGATTCTAGTACAGAGATACACATATAATTTCTTTACGGATTGCTTTAGGACAAGGGAAAAAAATAGAATTTCTGCATAGATTATTTTAGTTCTAGGACAAGAAAGCAAGCCATATTCGCCATGAACTGCTTTAGTTAAAAGACAATGAAACAATTTATATGTCTGCATGGACGGTTTTGGTTCAAGGACAATGAAATGAATTGTAGACCTACATGGACTGTGTTTGATTCAAGGACAAATGAACAAGTAATCTCTCTGCACGGTATGTTGGGGTTCAAGGACACATGAACAAGTTATATTTCTGCATGGTATGTTGTGGTTCAAGGAACATGAAACAAGTTATATTTCTAGAAGGACTGTGGGTGGTTCAATGACAATGGTCTGTTTGGTTCAAGGACAAAGACAATACATATTTATTAATTGACTGTTTTTGGTTCAAGGACAAAGGAACAAGATATAATAGTGCATGATCCGCTTTGGTTCAATGACAAAGAAACAAGTTATGTTTTTGCATGGTTTGGTTTGGTTAAAAGTCAAAGGAACAAGTTATAGTTCTGCATGGTCTGGTTTGGTTCAATGACAAAGGAACATGTTATTGTTTTGCATGGTCTGTTTTGGTTCAAGGAACAATATTTCTGCCCTGCCTGATTTGGTTCAATGACAAAGGTACAAGTTATGTGTTTGGTAAAAGGACAAAGGAAAGTTTATACCTCTGCATTAGCTGTGTTTTGTTCAAGGACAACGGAACAAGTTCCATTTCTGCGTGGACTGTGTTTGGTTCAAGGACAAAGTAACGATATATTCCTGTATGGACTGTGTTTGCTTCAAGGACACAGTAACGATATATTTTTGTATTGACTGTGCTTTAGTTCAATGATAAAGCAGTAAGTTATATCTCTGTATGGACTGTGTTCGGTTCGATGAGAAAGGAACACGTTACAAGTCTACATTAACTGTGTTTGGTTCACGGATGACATATCATGGACTCAGTGCAAAATGTTCTTAGTATGTCACCATCTTACCCATTGAGTGCTGAATACTGAAAGTGGTGTTGCCTACTAGTGTTTATCTGTGGAGTCCATTCAGTAGAAAAGACTTTAAGGGTTTGGTAAACAATTTGAATGACTGAAAGAGTAAATCTTGAAAAGTGCAAAAGGGCGCTTCTAGGAGCCCTCTGATCTGAGTCCTCACTGTTTGCAAATGCCAATTCACTCGTTTTCGGCATTCTAACTTAAGTGCAGAGTAAATTCTTCTTCAGTTAATAAAATACTCTTGATTATCTTTTGAAACGATAGTGTACAATGTACTTGGTGTAATTTAGTGGTCGTTATAGAGAAGTTTTACTGTATCATGACTTTAGGATGCTGATAAGATAGTGGTGGTTATAGAGAGGTTTTACTTATCATGACTTTAGGATGCTGATAAGATAGTGGTGGTTGTAGAGAGGTTTCACTGTATCATGACTTTAGGATGCTGATAAGATAGTGGTGGTTATAGAGAGGTTTCACTGTATCATGACTTTAGGATGCTGATAAGATAGTGGTGGTTATAGAGAGGTTTCACTGTATCATGACTTTAGGATGCTGATAAGATAGTGGTGGTTATAGAGAGGTTTCACTGTATCATGACTTTAGGATGCTGATAAGATAGTGGTGGTTATAGAGAGGTTTCACTGTATCATGACTTTAGGATGCTGATAAGATAGTGGTGGTTATAGAGAGGTTTCACTGTATCATGACTTTAGGATGCTGATAAGATAGTGGTGGTTATAGAGAGGTTTTACCGTATCATGACTTTAGGATGCTGATAAGATAGTGGTGGTTACTTTAGGATGCTGATAAGATAGTGGTGGTTACTTTAGGATGCTGATAAGATGCCAACTACAAGCCGTCTCAGCTGGATTCAAACTATTTGTAATGGTTACCAGTGGTTACCACATTTTCGTCAAATTGATTATTTGCACTAGACCGTCGATTTGTCAATAAATTGGTCCGACTGATGAGAAGAAAGTACAGCAGTTCTAACCCTTACAGTGGGCATACGAGTCACTAATTTCTTTTGCAAACAGTGTAGACCCAGATAAGTGGGCTCCTAGAGAAGCCCTCTCATCAGTGTCTCCACTGTTTGTCATGTTACACTTTTCTTTAGAAAAAAATCCTAAATATTCACCGTGAGCTTGACTTGTTTAAATTTTGGAACATTCCATTTGAAAATTCAGCGTTGTAAGGGTTAATGCAGACAACGAATAAGACGACATATCTGATCTAAACATGATCTTTTCGTGACTGTAAATTAAGTTTTGCACAGAAGGTATAAAGTTATCTCTTGTATCTTAATTTGGCTCTTCATTTGTAACCACCAGAGACACGGCACAAAAAGTCAGCATTAATCAACGCAACATGAGTTTTAATATTAGGCAATAAACAGTTCCAATGAGCTAACATTAAATGCAAAATGTTTGATCGTTAAACATCCAACGTTCGCTATACAGAGCGGTTCTAAGAACGCTGCGCCACCTTTGACACCGTGACAGTTATTTCCCCTGCAAAGTACCGCACATTGAGAAATTATATGGTCACGTTATGGGTATAAATACAAATGTTTGGACTGCTCAGATCATTAAACCGGTTAAAACATTTTCAGTTATTGCAGTTTCATATTAATATTTTATCGATTAATAGTCATAAAGTTTATGAACGAGTCCCAAGACATTTTCTCGGAGAAAATTAAAGTAATTATCGCCAATTGTGCTAAATCACGACGAGGTAGTTTATGGCTGATGATTGTCGAAATCAGGATGTAGAAAATTACCCTGGACGGCCGGGCGACAGATACACACTCACATGTCTATTGTTACGTATCTCTTGTTTCATTTCTTTCTTGTTCCTTTTATTCTGTCTGTCGCTTATCATTATGTTATTTTCTCCCTTGATTATCCGTCTTACGTTTGTGTTTTTTTGTAATTTATTTCTTCTGTTGTCTATCTACTTCTTCTGTTGTCTATCTACTTCTTCTGTTGTCTATCTACTTCTTCTGTTGTCTATTTACTTCTTCTGTTGTCTATCTACTTCTTCTGTTGTCTATTTACTTCTTCTGTTGTCTATCTACTTCTTCTGTTGTCTATCTACTTCTTCTGTTGTCTATTTACTTCTTCTGTTGTCTATCTACTTCTTCTGTTGTATATTTACTTCTTCTGTTGTCTATCTACTTCTTCTATCTATCTACTTCTTCTGTTGTCTATTTACTTCTTCTGTTGTCTATCTACTTCTTCTGTTGTCTATTTACTTCTTCTGTTGTCTATTTACTTCTTCTGTTGTCTATCTACTTCTTCTGTTGTCTATCTACTTCTTCTGTTGTCTATCTACTTCTTCTGCTGTCTATTTACTTCTTCTGTTGTCTATCTACTTCTTCTGTTGTCTATTTACTTCTTCTGTTGTCTATCTACTTCTTCTGTTGTCTATCTACTTCTTCTGTTGTCTATTTACTTCTTCTGTTGTCTATCTACTTCTTCTGTTGTCTATTTACTTCTTCTGTTGTCTATCTACTTCTTCTGTTGTCTATCTACTTCTTCTGTTGTCTATTTACTTCTTCTGTTGTCTATTTATTTCTTCTGTTGTCTATCTACTTCTTCTGTTGTCTATTTACTTCTTCTGTTGTCTATCTACTTCTTCTGTTGTCTATCTACTTCTTCTGTTGTCTATTTACTTCTTCTGTTGTCTATTTATTTCTTCTGTTGTCTATTTATTTCTTCTGTTGTCTATCTACTTCTTCTGTTGTCTATTTACTTCTTCTGTTGTCTATTTATTTCTTCTGTTGTCTATCTACTTCTTCTGTGTCTTTCTTAACCCTTTCCTCAATATAAACGGCTTTTCGCGCCTTTGCAAACAGATTAGACCCAGATCAGACGGCTCCTACAGGATCTGCTATCAGGGTCTGCTCTGTTTGCTGATTGAATTTTATAGATTTGTTTTTACAGTTTGAACAATGGTGAAAACAATCCGCTTTCCATCTTCCATCTTATTGATTCTGTAGATATGAATATTAATGAGGTGATTGTTATGCAGAAAACTCCTGAAGGAGCATTCTGCTTTACCTTTGTTCCGCATAAAGCAACAATCTGCTTTAAAGAAATACATGATTTAGTAGTCACAGTATTAAAGAGGTTCTTCTATAATATACCTATATATGTATTTGATAGTACGCCTTTTGGCATATTTGCAAACAGAATAGATCCAGATAAAATGGCTCATTAGGAGCCGTCTGATCAAGGTCGTCTATGTTTGCTAATGAAATAACATAAATTTATTTATACAGTGTCTGCCAAGATAAACTGCTATTATGTATTATGTCATTATAAAAGAATCAGCTAATTAATATTCATAGAGTCATTAGAGCTGCTTCTCACATGAATATTCATACAGTCATTAGAGCTGCTTCTCACATGAATATTCATGGAGTAAAGGGCTAACCCTTTAATTTCAAATTTCATTACGTACTGAATATCCATGGATAAAATAGTTATAGTGAAATATGGAAAGTGGAACTTTGTAGTCATTTAAGAAACTAGAGAAACAGACCTATCAAATTCCATTAGCAAACAGAGCAGACCATTTCATTACTGTTGGACCTGCCTATAGAAATAATGCTATGAATAAGAAATGGGGTATGTAAGATTTTACTGTATTTTCCATTTTACGTTAATCAACTATTTACCTGTTCAATATTCATGTGAGGAATAATGTCATCTTGAATATCTATAAGCTGAATTGTTATAATGCATTTCTTATTAAGAATTGTACAAACAATTGTAGAATCAGGTCTATATCAGTTCGTAAGCAAACAGAGCAGACAGATCAGACTGCTCCTACAGGAGCCGTCTGATAGTAGACCCAGATCCGACGGCTCCTTTGGGAGTCGTCGGATCATGGTCTGCTCTGTTAACTTATGATTTACATGTGTTGTATAGATATGATTCTATATTCTACCGTTTCTGCATGGTCAAAGTTTCACGTGCTATTATAACAATTAATCTAATTAATATCCACGATGGCATTATTTCTAACATGATCAGTCATTGAGTAAAGGGTCAAGGGACCAAGTGAGAAGAGGAAGCAGCTTTGGCCAATAGCCTGCTTTTTATCACGTTGAAACTGTTTAGAAAAAATTTGTAAAATTACAATTTCGTAATTCAGCAGACGACACTTCGTTCCATAGCAGACGACACTGTAATTTGGCAGAACGAAAAGGATTAAAACGCGCCATTTGATACTATAATTGACGGTTCTGTAGCAGAGGAGAATTTAGACCAATTCTATAGAACTGTTTGGTGCCCGACCTGTCACCTCTTCGAATTTAACCACAGACCGAAGTGATCAAATTCCGGGCCTTTCTCACTCCACTGAACAACAATAACTGTAAAACGGTAAACGAAATTCGAAGCTATATCAATGGATTTCTGTAATTATTCGCACATAGCGTCCCATCTGGACTGGAATTATTTTCCATATAAGCCCTGAAGTAATTCCAAGCTTGGTTTATTTTGTTTATTTCTACTCTAGCAATTCTGACTAGGCCGGACTAACGAGCGTTTATGCCGGTGTAATGTGGCGCGAAAACCGTTTCCAAGCAGACGACATGACCTTCCGCCATGTCACGTGTCTCGACCGGAAGTCTACAAGGAAGATATGAAACCATTGAGCTAATTTGTTTATAAAATGAAAAGGCAAACTGCCTCAACCATCCGTGTGAACAAATATAATTAAGGAATTTAAACAGTTACACTCGCTTTCTCGAGGTTTTACTCTGCTAGAAATAATTGATTTTAAATCTAATTTGTAGAATCCACCATGTCATCAAAAGAAAATCGCAATTTTGCGTTGCAGAAAAAAGACACTAGGTTTTTTTGTTTCTTCATAATCTAAAACAGAACTCAGAAAAAAAGTTCCAATTTTAAGTGCAAATGTGCTATTGATTTGTTGTTTCACTCTGTCACGTATGGTCGTGTACAGATATATTCGTCAGCTCCAATTTTCATTGTTGAATTTTACTTAACTTTAACAAAGTATCAAACAGTTTGCATCCTTTAATCCATGAGAAAACTAGTGACATCATAAAGTAGAGTATCCTTTAATCCATGAGAAAACTAGTGACATCATAAAGTAGAGTATCCTTTAATCCATGAGAAAACTAGTGACATCATAAAGTAGAGTATCGTTTTGTAATATCACGCGAACACATGTATTTTTGGCCATGGCAGAACTTGTAAAATCATAATATATGTTATTTCATAAGCAAACAGAGCATACCCTGATGGACGGATCCTATAGGAGCCGTCTGATCTGGGTTTACTCTGTTTGCAAAGGCGTAGAAATACGTAACTATGGAGTAAAGGGAATCACCAACGCACCAAGAGTCGCCATCATGTGCTTTAATTCTCTCCAGATTGTATAACAAACTATGTTTGTGAATGGATATTCATGCATAGACTTGTATATTTTACCATGTCAACCCTGATTACTATATGTGATTTATACTTGTATTATGTATAAGGACATTGCACCTTTCTTACTGCTGCCGAAATATCAACCGCATATTTATTGTATATGGCAATGAACATGTAAATATTTGAGCTGAAATAAACTACTATGGGCGTGATTACCTAATCGCTTGCATAAGGTCATCTGACGCGCGCTTCTTTATTCATTGAGTATATAACTGCCTCTGGGATAATACTTTCATTCAATTGTGACCAGGTGATTTCGTCATGTGACTGATATTGTATATTCGTGCGCCCTTCTTACACATTGCTATATTTTGTGGATTTCGTTGTACATACTAAGCCGAAGCTTTTCATTGGTTCCGGATGCCATGTTATTAAACACATTTTGTATCCATCGAATGCAGGTCAATATATTGCACTAGACTGCTATGCGGACTGGCAGTTGTCAGGTAGACGAGTGTACCATGGGCTCGACCTTTGTAGTCTATTGCTACGCAAAGAATACAAAAACAGTAAAGCGCCATCTTAAGCGCCATTATGGTGATAGGCTTTACTCGCAACTCGTTTTAAAATGCCTACAATAACACAAATCGTTTGTTTATATGCAGAAATGCGATCGAATAAATACTGTCATTTGACCCCATGTTATTCGCAAATGTATTAATATTCACTTGGGTTGCGTTTTAGTTTCGTAACGGTTCGAAATAGGCCGATAATATTTTTTGTACATCAGATAATTATAATTATCGACGAAAACAGTTGACTTTGTGGGCATTTTCGATATAAGTTGATATAAGTTAAAATCGACAATCTGCATAAGAATAATTGAACACAACCGACACCATGTTTTACGATTGAAAATATGTACATATATAGTAGAGATCATAACGCTAAACCCGTTTGAGTACTGAGAAGGAGTGTACTATGATTTTCAAACAATGTAGACCCATATCAGAGGGTTCCTGGGCGAGCTCACTGATCAGGGTCTGCACTTTGTTAGACAGAATCCACTAACACATTTAATATTTTATACTGAATAAACTATATCAATAAACAATGATGAATTGTCAGAATTGCTTGATTAGAAATGAACCAAATAAACCAAGAATTACTTCAAGGCTTATATGAAAAATAGGTAGAGCCCAGATTGGACGCTATGTGCGAACAGTTTCATCGTTGAAAGGGTTAAACCCCTTTGCATCGAGAGAAGCCCAGATCTGTAACAGTCGTAACTGATCAGGATCTACTCTGTTTAATTATGTTACATATTACCTACAAGTTGCCATGACAATGAATTCTCGAATATCTTTTATATATGAATCAAAGTACAGTGGAACCTGTCTTGAACGGCCATTTATTCATTGAATACATGCGTCTTAAAACCAGATGGTTGCTTAATGCAGGTTTCGTGGAGTCTTGGGGTGCTTGTAGTAACCAGCCAACCGTGGGGATCTATACCGAAGACAACAGTCTCTGACGAAATGAATTTTATTTCGTGCTGATCAATATCTATGCTGATATGAATATCAATATCAGTCCCAATTTCTGAAATATGAAAATAACAATAATAAGTAAATGTGTACAGGTACAGGTAAAATTAGATCTTATGGCACACCTTTTGTTATCAATGTTTACAAACACTACAGGTATAAACACTGTATAATGCCCAGGTGGCCGCTGTAATAGTTTGGTTCGAATCTGTTTTGTTTTTATTGTTTTATTTTTGGAATGGGTAGTTGTTGTTTTTTTATATGTTTTGATGGGCGTATACATGTTTTTATTTTTTATTTTTCTCGAGACCACCATTACAGGTGTTTTGTTTACATTTTAAGTAGGTTATGTTGGTGTGCCATAAGATCTAATTTGAACTGTAAACCACGCTATATTGAGACTTGTTGTTATTTTGTTGTTTACATAACAGCACAACAGTACAGGGCCAGACAACACACTTTAGTAACTCGCCACATATATTATGTACTGTGCTTTGGTCTAATGGATATGTACCTAGACTTGCAAACAGGGGATCGTGGGTTCGAATCTCAAGCTATGCAGTTTACTTTTTTTTGTTTAAAAAAAAACGGATTTGCTATTTGTAATTTTCTTTTTAATTTTTATTCTTTTTCAATTATATGTTAATATTTTGTTAATAATTATTATATGTTATTAATATTTATTAATGTTTTGTACGGACAGTATTTTAATGAAAAAAATATTAGGCACTGGTAAGAATCGAACTCAAGACCGCCATATGCAAGTCCAGATACATATCCATTGCACCAAGACAACTATGTTGAAAAAATTGCGGCTTGCTAAGGCTTTTAAAAATAAAGAAGCGCTGTAGTCGCTTCGTTTTGTTTACATTAGAGTAGGTCATGTTTTGTTCCAAAATAAGTTGGTCTTATATACCTTCGGAAATTTATTCGAATATTACCGACGATAATATACGGAATATGCATGAGTCTCAGGTCAAATTGGTAGGATAATATCTGTAATCAACACTAAGGCACGTGTCAAAACATAAACATTGTACACAAACAACAATGGCACGGTGTATTGTCGATAAGGTTTGACCTGGCACTGCATGAATATTCCGCCTTTTCCCGTAAGCTGTTTTATCCTTCCGAACACACACGTGAAGCATGCGGATTTCATTTATACAGTCAACGGAAATTCACGATTTTTCATCGACGAAAGTCGGCGGAAAGTGATGAGTGCCAGTTCAAACCTTACCGATAATATGCGTATTGTCCTGTTTTATTGACCTGTCAAATGTGAATATTCCTACGTCACTGAAATGATATATTTAGCTTGGGTAAACCTGTGTTTCAAACGTTTTATCACGAGATTCACAATATATGTACAAGTACTCGAATGAGCCAAGTAGGAAAGCTTTTATTAGCGGAAACAATCGATATCAACCGAAGCTATATATGGCGTGTTCAGCAAGCGTATAATTATTTAAATTTTGACAGGTTAATAAAACAGGACAATAGCTAAACATAACCCGGCCAAGTACAAATTCTTTAGTAGTACACTTAACAAACATGAGAAGAGTTTAATGAAATTTACAATAACTTACTTAAGTATATCTGTAATTAAAGATATATTAAAAAGACTAATTACCTGGATAAATATTCAATTTATTCAGTAGCTACGTTACACTGTCAAAGATAAGGCGACCATATTGAATTCTTTTAAATCGAGGGATGACCCGTGCAACACGTGATGTTAGTGTTATTGTCCTGTTTTATTAACCTGTCCAATTATACGCTTGCTGAACACGCCATATATAGCTTCGGTTGATATCGATTGTTTCCGCTAATAAAAGCTTTCCTACTTGGCTTATTTAAGTACCTGTATATTTATTGTGAATCTCGTGAAAAACGTTTTAAACACAGGTTTACCCAAGCTAAATATATCCTTTCAGTGACGTATGAATATTCAAATTTGACAGGTTAATAAAACAGGACAATAGCAAAGTAACAATATTATTTCCCTTTGATACATGATGGGATTTTAAGTTGAATTTTTAATCATTTACCTCATGACTATTCATGTAAGAAATAATGGCATCAAGAATATACCTTTGCTGCTTTTAATATTGGCAATATGATCAAGGAATTGTTGACTATGGCTGAACCCTGATAAACAGTATAACCTGTCTAAGCAGCCATCAAAAAGAGGTTTAATATTGGGTCTGTAAGGCACGAAGTAGCTTAATACAGGTAAAGTAATGCAGAAAACTCCTATAGGCATTAAACTACCGCCTGCTTTTTAAGACTCATGTGATCAATAAATGAATGGCTACTTAAAACAGGTTCTACTGTATACGTTTTCATAATCTCCCGTCTGATCTGTGTCTCCTCTGTTTGTAAAGGCGTAAAAGGCCATTTCTATGACGTATATTGTTGACTCGCACACCGTTATATTGTTGACTCGCACACCGTTATATTGTTGACTCGCACACCGTTATATTGTTGACTCGCACACCGTTATATTTGTATCGCTCCTTTACCTGTTGTGTGTTTATTCCAAATTTCAATACCTACTGAATAGTCAATGCGAAATAGTTATAATGAAATTTGGAAGGTGGAACACTGTAGCCATTTTAGAAAGTAGAGATATAGATATATCAATTTCCGTTAGCAAATAGAGCATACCATGATCAGACGGCTTCTGAAGGAGCCGTCTGATCTGGGTCTATTTTGTTTGCAAATGCGTGAAAACACGTTTATATGAAGGAAAGGGTTAAGAGAGCCACCATTTCAGTCTTTGGCATGATCGGCATGACACAATTGTATAACCCTTTACTCAATAAATATTCACATAAGAAGTAATAACTGACTGGTATTTTATAGTGGCATATGAAGAATGGACTTTTTGATCATGACAGAAATGCAAAATCAGATTTATAGTTTTATAGTATTCAATAAGCAAACAGAGTCGATCCTGATCAGATAATTCCTGTAGGAGCCGTCTGATCTGGGTCTACTCTATATGCAAAGGCATTAAAGTTCGTATAAAAGTACACGAACCCTTTCCTTCATATAAACGCCTTTTCATGCATTTGAAAACAGACTCGTATCCTATATGAGCCATCTGATGAGGGTCTGCTCTATTTGCTTATGGTATAATATAGTTCTGATTCTACAGTTTCTGCCTGGATCCAAACAGCCTGTGTTCATATTGTTACACCAATAAACTACATACTGGTAAACTTCTTTAATTAACAGTTGTTAATTTACAGTTGTTCTACAGATCACTTCTCTAGCGTGATAATGTCAAATCTGCCAGATGATATTCTTGCTGGCAGGGTGATAGATATTACGTAAGGACTCAATAAGAATTGAAGTAAGCCAATTAGCGGTCAGATGCTTTGATTGCACTTTAACCTGTCCGAGAAACTACGTGCATACTTTTTCTTTTTAAAGGGAGTCCGAGATAGTTTAGCCTTTGGTGAGAGAAGTTCGAAATTTCGGGTTTACACGAACGGCAAAACATCGGCCGGGAAAATGTAGTTTTATATTTACTGGGCAACGGCCACCCTTTCTATGTGTTAGAAAACTTAACACTTATACAATTATGATATTTTTACAAACTATCCTTAGTTTGCATGTTCATACTGGACATTTATACTTGGGTAAAAGTCTTCTTCGATGAAACTATTATACATGTATGTGATTTGGAACTATACTAACTACAACACTGAAACTACAAGCTGGACTTGTTCGATTCACTCATGCCGGGTTCATACAAGCTGGACGTGTTCGATTCACTCATGCCGGGTTCATACAAGCTGGACGTGTTCGATTCACTCATGCCGGGTTCATACAAGCTGGACGTGTTCGATTCACTCATGCCGGGTTCATATATATTTCAATACAGATACCGTATGCGTTAACTTTACTCTCCTAGTAACAATATATACATGTATATGCCATTATTAAAAAAACCACCAGCTAATGAATATTCATGAAGTCATTATTCCTTACATGAATATATTAAACAAACCATGTGTGCAGAGAATCGAAACTACTACTTTTCACGCTCTGTAGAATGAGCAAATCAATTACAGCACGTGTATTTATGCAATAAAACATGCACGTGCTTTGAAACATGAAACAATATCAATTTCAACTAAGATTAACTTGAGTTAAATGTATTGAACACATTCTTATCTTTGTATGACCCTGTACCTAATAGAGATGCTTTTTTAACCATTTCCCTGATATATTCGCATATTTGCAAACAGAGTAGACCCAGATTAGACGGCTCCTGTAGGAGCAATATGAGCAGTGTCAGATATGTTTACTTATTTAATTATATAGCCGCGGTAAAAATATTCCGTGTTTATATACCATTATAAAAATCTACATCATAATCATGACGTCATTATATCTAACATGAATATTCACGGAGTAAGCATGTACATGTATACGGCTAGAGTAAGCATGTACATGTATACGGCTAGAGTAAGCATGTATATGTATACGGCTAGATGCGTCTTATGAGGGTTTGGAAATGTCCATACTATAAATACATATAAAAGAGATCCAATAGCGAGTTTATAAAGCAGGTGGCTTAATGTAAGATAAATGTTCTACTCCTACTGGAGCTTTCTGTATTACTTTTGCCCTACATTAAGCAACCACCTGCTTTTCCACACTCCTGTTTTAATAAATGAATGACCGCTCAGGGCAGGTTGTCTTTGTTCATTAACGGCCAATTGTTTTAACTTCTATGCAGACAGGTTGGATTCTGATGGGACGTCGAGTAAATCACTGTCTCACCACGATCCAAACTGTTCAACATTCTTTATCTTTTCGTTGCTGTTTGTTTTATCATTGCTCTTAAAAGTGTAGCAGACGACCATTTTTTGCAGACGATAATTATTTAGCGTGCTAAGTAAAATATTACATAAAGGAAAGCGGGCAATATAATGTACAGGGAATGCACTCTTGGGACATGAATGGAAGTATAGTTACTGCTGAAACAGCTCATATTGTTTATACCTTGAAACTACTCTAAGCCGAACTTTTAGTAAAGAATAATTAAGATGTATTAAGCCGGTGGCTGCTTAGTGTAGGGTCAAAGTCATGGAGAAACCTAGAAGCTTTCTGTATGACTTTCACCCTACATTAAGCTGCCACCAGTCTTAATGACCGATAATTATATTCATTTTGGTATTCCGTTTAGCGAGACCGCACTGTATGTTTATAAATTTTATTATACATATATCTACATGTATATCTTTATTGTGAATTCGTGTAAAATTATTACCTAAATGCATATACTTTATTACAAACATGTATCTATATATAAATGAGAGAATGAACTGAAGCCCTAGATAGTGTTTAGATAGTGCATATAAATTTAGTTCAAATTTCAATACCTACTGAATACATGTATTCATTAACCCTTTCGCTGCCAATGCCGGATCTGTGATTACCTATGCAAACAGTTTGGATCCAGATGAGACGCCGAGTAACTCGGCGTCTCATCAGGATCCAAACTGTTTGTTACTGTTACTATGTTTTTGAAACAAAAATGAAGAAAATTAAAAAAAAAATGAAATTTTGTAGCAGACGACAAAGTTAGCAGACGCCAGAACTTGGCAGTGAAAGGGTTAACAAAACAAGCA
Source organism: Azorinus chamasolen (assembly GCA_963576725.1). Taxonomy (NCBI): domain Eukaryota; kingdom Metazoa; phylum Mollusca; class Bivalvia; order Cardiida; family Solecurtidae; genus Azorinus; species Azorinus chamasolen. Next base: position 57,695,469 of record OY755242.1, read on the forward strand.
TAATGAAACATGGAAGGTGGAATATCGTAGCCATTTTAGAAACTTAAGAAACAGATTTATCAAGTTCCATAAGCAAACAGAGCAGACCCTGATCAGACGACTCCTATAGCAGCCGTCTGACCAGGGTCTGCTCTGTTTGTTTATGAACTTATATAATAGGTCTAACATGTAAGAAAATAATGACATCGCGAATATTAATAAACTGAAATTTCATACTTACATGTTAATGCATGAAACTTAGATCATGCCTGAAACTGTAAGACCAGGTCTACATTATTGCATAAGCAAACAGGGTAAACCCCTACAAGACCAATTTGAATTGAGATTTTGTCTACATGTATTTCCAAAGGCGTCAAATAGCGCGTATCCGCGATGTCAAAGTTTAACGTGACTTTACTCTTTCGCAGCCAAATTTTGTCGTCTGCAAACTGTGTCGTTCGTCTGCTACACTTTTTTAGATTTTATTTTTCTGTACTCTTGTTAATAAAGAATATGCCACAGTAACACACATTTTGGATCCTGATGAGACGCCTGGTTACTATAGGAGCCGCCTGATCAGGGTCTGCTCTGTTTGCTTATGGAATTTGATAGATCTGTTTCTTTACTTTCTAAAATGGCTACTATGTTGCACCATCCATATTTCACTATAACTATTTTGTCCATGAATATTCAGTAGGTATTGAAATTTTGAAAAATAAACATAAAACAAGGAAAAGGGTTAAGCAGTCACTGGCCGAAAAAGTCCTCAACTTTCAGCTTAGCAAACAGTTTGGATCCAGATGAGATGCCGAGTAATTCGCTAAGAAAATAGTTTGGATCAAGATGAGATGCCGAGTAATTCGCTTAGCAAAACAGTTTGGATCCAGATGAGATGCCGAGTAATTCGCTAAAGCAAACAGTTTGGATCCAGATGAGATGCCGAGTAATTCGGCGTTTCACCAGGATTCAATCTGTTGTGACACTATGATTGCATGTTGGTAGACAAACTGCTTCTAGAGCTTCGCATATTTACTCAACTGGTTACCCCATTACCTCATAGGCTATTTTTAGACACAACATCTTTGACCGAAAAGGAGCATTACTAGAGAAAAGGAAAATTTTAGAATTGTGTTGTTTGAAACCGCTGTGATAAATAGAGCATTTGCTCCTATAGGAGCAAATGCTCTATTTATCACAATGGTTTCACAAAGTGACTTTTACAGAGTCGTCAAGTCGTCAATATGAGGGAATGGGGCAAAAGTCGTGAGTATGAAAAAGTTAAGATTTCTACTGGATTTTGAATGACAAACAGTCCAGACCCTGATCGGAGGGCTCATCGACGAGTCCTCTGATCTGGATCTTAATTCTGTATCTGCACAAGACTGTATGCTCGTTTCTCATATTCAAATGTTCAAACCCTGTTTCGAATTGAAAATTTGTTAATGAATACTCAAGTAAAGGTTTGAAATATGTTTTTACATTTAGAAACAAAATATTCCTGTGAAAACTACTTGAAAACAAAAAAAGCCCCGAATATCTGACAACTTGCTACAACAAGTCTATAGGGGACGATTGGTAGAAATGTAATGCATTAAATTTAAATCGAAAGAAACTTATTGATGTAAAATATTTTGAAAGACCTGAAATCCAGTTCCTCCAAAAATAAAATTGTGTTTATTTGTACCGGGATTTACGTCGCTTTAATCCTTTAGTCCATAAGTACCCCTTTCTAAGCCTTTTCAAACAGAGTAGACCCAAATCAGACGGCTCCTATAGGATCTGCTCTGTTTGTCCATGAAATAATATAGACATGATATTTCAGTTTCTGCCATAACCAGAAATTCCTCTGTGAAATAATAAATTTAACCTAGTTATCATTCATGATGTCATTATTTCTGACATGAATATTCATTAAGTAAAGGGTTAACTGTGTTTCAGTCATGTCGCGACGTCCAGCTAATTACAGGTGAAGAAAGAGCCCAGATTGCATTGTTTCGTGCACAGAATGACGTCCGGGTAGAACCGTGCACAGAATGACGTCCGGGGAGAACGATGCACATAATGCCGTCCGGGGAGAATGATGCACAGAATGCCGTCCGGGGAGAATGATGCACAGAATGCCGTCCGGGGAGAACCATGCACAGAATGACGTCCGGGGAGAACGATGCACATAATGCCGTCCGGGGAGAACGGTGCACAGAATGCCGTCCGGGGAGAATGATGCACAGAATGCCGTCCGGGGAGAACGATGCACAGAATACCGTCCGGGGAGAACGGTGCACAGAATGCCGTCCGGGGAGAACGATGCACAGAATGCCGTCCGGGGAGAATGATGCACAGAATGCCGTCCGGGGAGAACGATGCACAGAATACCGTCCGGGGAGAACGGTGCACAGAATGACGTCCGGGGAGAACCGTGCACAGAATGCCGTCCGGGGAGAACGGTGCACAGAATGACGTCCGGGGAGAACCGTGCACAGAATGACGTCCGGGGAGAACCGTGCACAGAATGCCGTCCGGGGAGAACGGTGCACAGAATGACGTCCGGGAGAACCGTGCACAGAATGACGTCCGGGGAGAACCGTGCACAGAATGCCGTCCGGGGAGAACGGTGCACAGAATGCCGTCCGGGGAGAATGATGCACAGAATGCCGTCCGGGGAGAACGATGCACAGAATACCGTCCGGGGAGAACCGTGCACAGAATGACGTCCGGGGAGAACGATGCACATAATGCCGTCCGGGTAGAACCGTGCATAGAATGACGTCCGGGAGAACCGTGCACAGAATGCCGTCCGGGGAGAACCGTGCACAGAATGACGTCCGGGGAGAACCGTGCACATAATGCCGTCCGGGGAGAACGATGCACAGAATGACGTCCGGGGATAACCGTGCATAGAATGACGTCCGGGGAGAACCGTGCACAGAATGACGTCCGGGGAGAACGATGCACATAATGCCGTCCGGGTAGAACCGTGCACGAATGACGCCCGGGGAGAACCGTGCATAGAATAACGTCCGGGGAGAACGATGCACAGAATGACGTCCGGGGAGAACCGTGCATAGAATGACGTCCGGGGAGAACCGTGCACAGAATGACGTCCGGGGAGAACCATGCACAGAATGACGTCCAGGGAGAACCGTGAACAGAATGACGTCCGGGGAGAACCATCGCTCTACCGCAAGCCAGCTGGAAGGCTTTCTCACGTGAAATATTCAAATGTCAAGATCGGGATTCGAACCACATTGTTGATGATTTAAATGACTGTCAATCGAATACCATATCCACTCGGCCACGGAGCCCCTTTCCCCCAAAGTACAACATTTTAATGTACTGTAAAACCTGGTTTTAGCGACATTAAAAAGGTCTAATTATGGGTCTGTAGGGCAGATGGTAGATTAATGCAGGTCAAAAGTAATGCAGAAAGTGTCAGTCTGATCAGAGTCAGTGCTATTTGCTCGTGTACTAACACACTGTAGAACTGACTACAGTTTCGTCCATCGCTGGTTCATAACAACACCACTATCAACATTCAGATACATGTAATTTATGTTAATTATGTCATTATGTCGTACATTAATGCACATGGGGAAATGATTAATGCCAGGCACAAGGCAGGTAGACAACCGGCAAAATCAGAACCCCCTAACAGGGATCGAACTTTCGACCTCTCGGACCGAAACGGGTACCTTATCCACTAAGTCACCGGGTCTGTATTATACACGTGCATGTATTTTGACTAGATATAAGAGGCGTTATTAAATGTATGTAACATTTTAATAGAAATTAAATCGCAATGCATTCGGATTAGCTGTCTAGACTTGGTTTGTATCTCTAATAGTTTGGTCCAAGCACATCACTTTGGTAAATTTGAATATACGGTTGTTCCTCCTTTATTTGTTTTTTTTCTTCTTCAGAAAATGGCTTCGAAAAGTATAAAGCAAACCTTCTCATGATATATCTTAATATATACATTTATTAAATTGCTCATTAACCATTAACAATGATGCATTTTGACGCATATGCTCCTACAGGGGCCGTCCTATCAGGGTCTGCTCTGTTTGCTTATGGAATTATATAGATCTGATTTTACAGTTTCTGCCATGGCCAAACATTCCTGTGTTCATATTCAGGTAATTTATATTATTCAAGTAAATGAAAGTAGCCATAATATCCACATATCGGGTGTGTTACAGAACATGTAACCCTCCACGTATCGGGTGTGTTACAGAACATGTAACCATCCACGTATCGGGTGTGTTACAGAACATGTAACCATCCACGTATCGGGTGTGTTACAGAACATGTAACAATCCACGTATCGGGTGTGTTACAGAACATGTAACCATCCACGTATCGGTTGTGTTACAGAACATGTAACCATCCACGTATCGGGTGTGTTACAGAACATGTAACAATCCACGTATCGGGTGTGTTACAGAACATGTAACCATCCACGTATCGGTTGTGTTACAGAACATGTAACCATCCACATATCGGGTGTGTTACAGAACATGTAACCATCCACGTATCGGTTGTGTTACAGAACATGTAACCATCCACGTATCGGGTGTGTTACAGAACATGTAACCATCCACGTATCGGGTGTGTTACAGAACATGTAACCATCCACGTATCGGGTGTGTTACAGAACATGTAACCATCCACGTATCGGGTGTGTTACAGAACATGTAACCCTCCACGTATCGGGTGTGTAACTATCTTTTGTTGAATATTCTTGTAAGAAATGACACCATTGTAAATATGCATTAGCTGATTTTGTTTATAATGGTACACAGACACAGAATTGTCTTACTTTGGCAGGTTCACAGACACAGGATTGTCTTATCTTGGCAGGTGCACAGACACAGGATTGTCTTACCTTGGCAGAAACTGTAGAATCACATCTATAGTATTCCATGAGCAAACAGAGCAGACCCTGATCAGACGGCTCCTGTAGAAACCGTTTGATCAGTGTCTACTCTGTTTGCAAAGGCATGAATAAGGGTATTTATATGAAGGAAAATATTAACCCTTTACTGATGAATATTCCTGTAACAAATAATGACATCATGAATATTAAATAGATGAATATGTATAACAACACTATAAACGATGGCACTTTTTAGCATTACAGAAGCTGTACAGTCAGGTCTATGTTATTGCATAAGCAAACACAAGAGACTCTGATCAGACAAGTCCTACAGGAGCTCTCTAACACAAGAGACTCTGATCAGACAAGTCCTACAGGAGCTGTCTAACACAAGCTACTCTGATCAGACAAGTCCTACAGGAGCTCTCTAACACAAGAGACTCTGATCAGACAAGTCCTACAGGAGCTGTCTAACACAAGAGACTCTGATCAGACAAGTCCTACAGGAGCTGTCTAACACAAGAGACTCTGATCAGACAAGTCCTACAGGAGCTCTCTAACACAAGAGACTCTGATCAGACAAGTCCTACAGGAGCTGTCTAACACAAGAGACTCTGATCAGACAAGTCCTACAGGAGCTGTCTAACACAAGAGACTCTGATCAGACAAGTCCTACAGGAGCTGTCTAACACAAGAGACTCTGATCAGACAAGTCCTACAGGAGCTGTCTAACACAAGAGACTCTGATCAGACAAGTCCTACAGGAGCTGTCTAACACAAGAGACTCTGATCAGACAAGTCCTACAGGAGCTGTCTAACACAAGAGACTCTGATCAGACAAGTCCTACAGGAGCTGTCTAACACAAGCTACTCTGATCAGACAAGTCCTACAGGAGCTCTCTAACACAAGCTACTCTGATCAGACAAGTCCTACAGGAGCTCTCTAACACAAGAGACTCTGATCAGACAAGTCCTGCAGGAGCTCTCTAACACAAGAGACTCTGATCAGACAAGTCCTACAGGAGCTCTCTAACACAAGAGACTCTGATCAGACAAGTCCTACAGGAGCTGTCTAACACAAGCTACTCTGATCAGAAAAGTCCTACAGGGGCTGTCTAATCTGGGTCTACTCTATTTGAAAAAGTTTTAAATACGGTTAAAGTCGTGAAATGCCCTTTTCATTCATAATAAACCTTTTTTCTAATAGAAACGCCTTTTCGGCACATTTGCAAACAGAGTAGACTTAGATCAGACAGTTCCTTTAGGCGCCGTATGACCCGGGTAAGCTCTGTTTGTTTTTGTTATTATATAAAGATCTGATTCTACAGTTGCTGCCATTGTTAAAATTTCCCGTGTACATGAAGCCAACATAAATCATCTACATCTAATAATATTCATATTGTCATTATTTCTCTGATCAATATTTATGAGGTTTAATTACTATTCGTCGAACGTCACAGTCCGCCTTTCAATAAATGACTCTCCTTTCAATATCAGTAAAGTCTCGATAGTAAGACTTTTCAAAAGAAGCTTAATTCTTGATTGACTTTTAAACCAGGTGGCAGCTTAATGCAGGACGAAACTGATAAGAAAGCTCCTATATATAGGAACTTTCTGTATCACTTTCGTCCTGCATTAAGCTGCCACTTGCTTTTACAGACTCCTATCAATTCTTTACTCTATAAATACGCCTTTCTACATCTTTGCAAACAGAGTAGACCCAGATCAGACGGCTCCTATAGGAGTGATCAGGGTCTATCCTGTTTGCTCGTGAAATGATATAGATTCTGCTGTAACAAAAATTCCATGTGTTTATTTGCCATCTTAAGAATTAATCTAATTAGTATTCATGATGTCATTATTTCTTTCGTGAATATGCATGGAGTAAAGGGTTAACCCTTTCTTCCATGAATATTCATGAAAGAAATAATGATGTCATGGATATTAATTCGATTAATTGTTTTAATAGCACATGGGTACATAATTGTTTGGCCATGACAGCCACTGCAGAATCATATCTATATTATAGCACAAGCAAACAGAACAGACCCTGATCAGACGGGTCCTATAGGAGCCGTCTGATCTGGATCTACTCTGTTTGCAATGGCTTAGAAAGACATATGTATAGAGTAATGGGTAAATTAATCATGTGGTCATAAGTTTCTACTGTGTATTACAGAAGCCCGTGTAATAAAATGTTGTAATGCTCAACCATTGTGAGCTATATTGCCTTGTAACACACACTGTCTGGTATTATTTAACGGAATGAATCTGATATTGAGAACCTCGGCAATAATTTCATAAACAAAAGCCACAGTACTTAAAGAAACATACGATCTCATATAAAAATTCCATGGCATATGTCGCCATAATGTCTAAATGCTCATAAATGTTCCCCAGCATTTGATAAATGTGTCTGAGATCCTCGATGCGCCCTGATATACGGCATTCTGCAGACCGACGCGTAGTTCGGCAGTTGGTGCCACTAGTTTTCCGTCGGCCTTATCTACGTCGCTCTCAAGCACATAAATTGTTCGGGCGCCGATTTTAAATCTAACTGCACAGGACCAAAATTGGATCAATTCTGTAACACAAACTGTAACTAAATAATTCATGTCTTCCAATAAAAAACGTAAAACACTGAATAACGATAATTCATCGATGTAAAATATAATATTCCTCTGTATTAATATTCTTGTAGGAACTGGGACGCGGGTTGCAACATTAGCTCTGTACACACTAAATATTGGTCGTCTGCTAATATTGTCGTCTGCTGCAAAGACGACATGTAATATCCCTCTCCATTTCTCAACAAGAATGCACACAGAGTGTAGAACAGTTTGGATTCTGATGCGACGCTGACTTATTTGATGTCTCATCTAGATCAAAACATTTTGCATAAGAAATCACAACTTTGCTGTTAGCGTACAAAGAGTTAAAGAGTTCCCCCAGAAGTCCTCAGGTTTCATATTAACCCTTTCCCTGTTCTCTGTTTATTCCAAATTTCAATACTTACTGAATATTAATAGACAAAAACAGTTATAATGAAATATGGAAGGTGGAACATTCCGGCCATTTTAGAAAGCAAAGAAACAGATCTATCAAATTCCATGAGCAAACAGAGTAGACCCAGATCAGACGGCTCCTATAGGAGCCGTCTGATCTGAGTGTACCCTGTTTGCAAATGCGTGAAAATGCGTTTATATGCAGGAAAGAGTTAACCTTTAGCATGATGCCAACAAACATGTATCATGTTATGCCGAATAAGATGATTTTGACTTGACTTGATGGAGTGCTCAAACACTTATCTTAGCGTTTATCTGCTCAAACACTTATCTTAATAATGTTTACTTCCGATTCCATCAAGCTTGTTAGAAACTGATGTCTGAGTGTCAAACAAGTTGGCACCTGGTGAGACACCGAGATCCATACCGCCTAACACGATGAGGATTGAACATAACAAATTTCAGCGGTCAAGATAAGGTGCGTAAATTAAAACATTTTCAAGAATAACTCCTTTATTTCTCGAACAAACCCTTTGCTGTGACCACTCTTTATAATCGTATCGTATAGTCGTATTTCTGGCGTCCGTGTTGTCGTCGTTGGCATTGCCGTCCGTGTTGTCGTTCGGAAGCTGTAACGTTGGATATTACTTCTTTACTATTCATACAAATCTTATGAAACTTCAAACAATTGTTCACCTTCACAAAGACTGCAATCGGACAGACGAGCGTTGGTACACAATCGTGATGCTCTTGTTTTTACTATATGCTCTGTTAAGAGAGAGAGTTGCTACTGTACAATGGAAATGTAAAAACACCACGAAACAAATATTTACGGACCTCGGACAGTCAACCCTTTACTTCATGAATATTCATTTTAAAAAATAATGACTCCATGAACATTAATTAGATGTTATATAATGGCATAGGAACACATTAGGTATTGGCTATGGCAGGCACCGTAAAATCACCGCAGTATCCATCATAGACGTGCATTTCTCGGATTTATTGTAACCATATTCTTGCTGTGAAAATCTCTAGTCAGCTTAAAATCTCGTCTACTGCATTTTTTCATAATTTCTATACAAAGTGTGGAAAACCTGACTGATGAGGTGTCTCATCAGCATCCAAACTACATACATGTGAGTGGCAGGAGGTGGAACATAATTATAACAGTAACCCTTTCCTCCATAAATACGCCTTTCTACGCCTCTGTAATAGTCACTCTATGAAACCATTGTGATAAATAGAGCATTTGCTCCTATATGAGCAAATGCTCTATTTATCACAATGGTTTCAAACTACGAAATTCTAAACATTTCCTTTTCTCTAGTTAATGCTCCTTTTGGGTAGATTCATTCCAAGAGGTTGGATCTAAAAATAGCCTATGGAGGAAAGGGTAAATTGTTTTAACCCTTTCTCTGTTCTTTGTTTATTACAAATTTCAGTATTCATGGCAAAAATAGTTACATTGAAATGTGAAAGGTGGAACATTGGAGCCATTTTAGAAAGTAAGCAAGCATATATTTCCAATTCCACTAGCAAACAGAGCAAGCAGACCCTGAACAGACGGCTCATATAGGAACCGTCTGATCTTGGTCTACTCTGTTTGCAAATGCGTGAAAACACATTTATATGAAGGAAAGGTTAGTTGTACATATCGAAGCAGGTTTAGCGTTTTTGGTGCACTCCAGTTTACTTCTCTATTTTACAGATGCAGTTTTCTGTTGGGCACATTTATTTGCTGCACCCGACAGTTTAAAAAAACCAACATATATTTATTTTCATATATTACATAGATGAATAAATGAAGTTTTAGTTTTGTTTTCAAACAGACAGTGTAGAGCCAGATAAGGAGCCGTCTGATCAGGGACTACCATATTTGCATCGCTTATTATTTTCGAATGGTTTCACAGGAAAAATAATTATTGCAGAAATTCATATTTGGACGAGTTCGTCTCATGCAATTGCAAACAGAGTAGACCCAGATCAGACGGCTCCTATGGGAGGGTCTGCTATGTTTGCCTTTGACATTATATAGATCTGATTATGGTTTTTGCAGAAGCAAAATCCTTTGAAAAGTCTACAATATGAAATTTAAGCTAACAAAATTTCATATCAGTATGTCTTACATGAATGTTGAACAGGGAAAGGGTTAAATGACCCGTATTATATATGTATGACCGGTTTGCCTCAATTCCGGCGATGTCACGTTTTCTTGTCTCTTTATGGTCACTCATTTCTACATGTAAGTCCTCTGTCACTATCTGTCTCCTCCATTCTCTTGATATATAAACTTTTATTCTCGGTAAAGGTGTTTTTATTATATGCAAAAGCACTTTAGAAATGCTTTTGGCGACGAACTGTCCAAACAGTACCACCCAAATGATTGTATGGGGTCAATGAAACTGTATACTCGTAAAGCGGTCGACAAGAGGTGACTTGGAGCCAGTGCTATTACGAACAAATATGGGTGTAACAGAACCATTGGTTAGCGAAATTTTGCACGGAACGAAGCAGCTTTCTGCAAAAGGTTTGTCACCGTTTTGCCAGTTTAATGACGGGGACCCTTGGACGACAGTTAAGGTGTTTCTGTCCCATTAAGTTGCGCCGCTATCGTTTTACAGAGACATTAATGGTCGTGATATTTCATCAGTTTCTGCACATTTCGGCAAATGACAGCCTGCAAAACGGACAAAAATGATAGAAAACTCCACTCACACCATTCGACATTGTTCATTAATCTTTTATTGTTATATACGACGAGGAGAGAGTCGATTCCTCGCGGTCGATGGTAACCAAGTTAAGCCGAATGACTTGGTCGGCAGGGCTATTGTTTTAAGTAACACAAGTGCCAACAGACAAAATACAAACGGAGACGTAAATTGAAAGTCTATTTGTTTTCCAGGTTCGGATTTACATTAATCTCTTTTGATTATCTCGAGTTGGTGTTGTCGCTCCGGGAGATTGGCTTGTTTGTTCAATCTTGTTAGCTGTTGCATTTGAGGATTGCTAGATATTTTCTCGTATGTCACTGTTAAGTTTGTGTGCTAAAAAAGAAGAAAATGACCATTAATTCTGGATGTGAAGTAACGAACTAACGGAACTATGTGAAACTTAATTGTATTAATTAATATCCAATCCCGGGGGGGGGGGGGGGGGGGGGGAGGAGGGGGGTACAAAACATTATGCTTGGGTCAGAGATCGTTTTCAAACTTTTAACTGGTTGGATGTTTAAGTGAAACTCAAAGTCTGACCAATATGATTATATTACAATCTATAAATTCTTTTACCTCGGGACCTGGTCATTTACTGCCTGACGCTTATAAGACTCTACAAGAGAAGAGATGTCGCATGGATATCTACAAGGGAAGAGATGTCGCATGGATATCTACAAGAGAATATATGTCGCATGGATATCTACAAGAGAAAAGATGTCGCATGGATATCTACAAGAGAAGAGATGTCGCATGGATACCTACAAGAGAAGAGATGCCGCATGGATATCTACAAGAGAAGAGATGTCGCATGGATACCTACAAGAGAAGAGATGTCGCATGGCTATCTACAAGAGAAGAGATGTCGCATGGATATCTACAAGAGAAAAGATGTCGCATGGATACCTACAAGAGAAGAGATGTCGCATGGATATCTACAAGAGAAGAGATGTCGCATGGATACCTACAAGAGAAGAGATGTCGCATGGATACCTACAAGAGAAGAGATGTCGAATGGATATTTACAAAAGAGGTGTCGCATGGATATCTACAAGAGAAGAGATATCGAGATGTCGCATGGATATCTACAAGAGAAGAGATGTCGCATGGATATCTACAAGAGAAGATATGTCGCATGGATATCTACAAGAGAAGAGATGTTGCATGGATACCATGCTTGGGGTTTAACCCTTTACTTTATGAATATTCATGAAAGAAACAATAACATCGTGAATATCTATGAGCTGATGGGTAAACATTCAAAAGCAAAAATACTAGACACTGACACTGGCCGGACGGATCTTATCTGTATCTACTCTGTTTGCAAAGAATTCAAAAGCCATCTCTATGAGATATAGTGATTAATCTATTATAAAGTAGTTTTTTCTAGTTTATTAATGTGGACTCTGTGTTGTCCTTGTTGACAAATGTCGAACAATATAGACCCTGTTAATTCTTTGCCTCATATAAACGCTTATTACGCATTTGTAAACAGCTTAGACCCAGATCAGACCAGACGGCTGCTCCTATGGGAGCCGTCTAACCGGAGTGTGTGCAGTTTTCTTGGGACATGATAGAGTTCTGATTCTACAGTGTTTGTTAAAGCAAACATTTCCCTTGAACAGTTTGCATTATAAAGAATTAGCTAAGAAATAATCCCGAAGTCATTATAAATTACGTTGAACAGGAAAGGCCTTAAGAAGCTGATTTGAATTATGTATCTGATCTTCGACTCCACTGTTTGCAAAGCCATGTGGAACCTATGCTCCCTGAGAAGTTTTTACATATATCTTATAGTAAACCCCTTCTAACCCGCAATTCTAGTAGAGAAGAATTTAGATACTTTTAGGCAGGTGGATGCTTAATGCAGAGTGAACGACACACAGAAAGCTCGCCCTGCATTCAGATGCTACCTGTCTTGAAAACGGACAATGATACTTAAGTTATTGGATGAGTTTTATTGTATATTTTCTTTGATTTTGGTAAAAAACAAACTTGCAAATAATATCAGAATATTCCTAATTTCCGGACGTCCAAAATAGTTTTTCATATCTTATGTTGTGCATGTCTATAGCTGCAATTCATGCTCCCCAGAATAAGAGGTCTCAGTGTCGTATATCTTGAGTTCGCGTCGCTAAGTTTCAAGAGAAGGGACTCGCTTTGAAATTATTTGGGAATGGACAATTGCTCCTGAAGGCCCTTTTGTCACCTTCTGTCCGTTGCCAGGGGCGTTTACAGGCGAGGTGTGGTCACGTGCCTGTGATGTCACTCATCCGTGTAATTTACATGATTAATTATCTCCCCTGTGGCGACTGTCCAGTCGGGTCCGAGGGCACTTCTGTTACAGTCTTTGCCACGGTGTATTGGTAACATTAATGATTTAATGCTAATTTAAGCAAAACGACACGCTCTTACCCAGTCGACAGGTAGCCGTCCGATATTAACACTTTACCACATAAATGTGCCATACTACGCCTTTGCAAACATAGTAGACTCAGATCTGAAGATCTAGTAGATCTGAGTCTTCTTTGTTTGCTTGTGATAATTATAATATACTCGTAGATATTGCCAAACAGTCTTGTCTCCATGTGCTATTAAAACAATTAATCTAATTAATATTCATGATGTAATTGTTTCTTGCATGGATATTCACGGAGTAAAGGGTTAAAGACAAACTGAAAATGGTGACACAGAGAGGCAATTGCACATACAAAATTGACATTTCTGATGATTTGTGAATGTAAAACAAGGCTTTTTGATTTGAAAATAATGACAGCAGATATCTTCTTGATTAAACTCACAGTTATATTAGAGATGATAGAATTTCTTAACCTAGGGCTTCTTTTTATAAACAAGGACAGTTTTACCAAGGACAGTAGAAAATCGTCATGAATATTAGTGAAGCAAACCATTTAAAACATATATATTTATTAACAAAAAATGACATTATGAATACATGTATCTATTAGCTGTATAATATTTTCATATTTTTCTTTCCTCTGTAGTGAGGATTTTATAAGCAAACAGAGCATACCCTGGTCAGACGGCTCCAACAGGAAGCGTCTGATCTGGATCTAATGCTTTTGCAAAGGCATGAAACGGCGTTTGTATGAAAGAATAGTTAAAACTTATAAGAGATGATTGGTCGTAAGATATTTTTCTAGATGCCCGCCTTACTAAAGACCGCACAACTAAACTCCTGACAATACGTACTAAGTTATGGCATTCGTTTCTGCATACACATTTTTACACTCGGATAGCTGCAACATCGTACGACATAAATTAACCCTTTACTCCATGAGTATCCATGTAAGAAATAAAAGACAATATGAATATTACTTAGATTAACTGACACATGCATTTTAGCCATGCAAGAAACTGTAGATTGATACCTATTAGTACGCCATAAGCAAACAGAGCAGATCCTGATCAGACGGCTCAAACAGAGGCCGCCTGATCTGGATCTACTTTGTTTGCAAAGGCACAGAAAGACGTATTTATGGAGTAAAGGGTCAAAATTTAACATATGTCCAATTGCGACTACCAAACCCCAACATATTTTTTTTACCAAACCGGCAACATTTTACAGTTAAACATAGTTAATTAATTAACCCTTCCAATTATCCAAGTGTTATGAAAAGTCTCTCCAAGCTGGAGTCTCTTACAAGCTGTAAAAAATAATGGCTGTTCAAATTTGGATCTGGTGCAATTTTGACTACTTCAGTTCGAACAAGCCTTTGAGAAAACTGTTTAGCGAGTGTCAAACTGCTTGGTCCCTGATCAGACACTGAGTAACTCGGCGTCTCATCTGGATCCAAGCTGTTTGCAAATCCATGTCAATTCGTGGTTAACAGGAAAGGGGTTAATTACCGGGCTTTTTTGACAACCCTCACCCGTCCCCATCCGCTCCTTCCGGGCCCTCTTGAAAATCCTTCCTCTTAAGCACTTTGCTATTTTAAAGTGACAGGAGCCACTCGAAGCCCCTCTCCAGAAATGAGCGTAAAGTGACTGCGAGTCTGTTTGCATATCGAATTCAGACACTAAACATTCTGTAAGATCAGGATTCGCGTTGTTTCAAAATTAAAAGTAGGATTGCTTACCACAACACAAAATTATGATTTAGAGAATCTACAAGGCAGAGCAGACGACAAATAAGGAGAATACGAGAAAAAAAAGGAGCAGACGACATTCCCCAACCACAGTTAGGACATTAAGGACCCGCAACAACGGTAGTGCGTAATTAATTACTACCGCTCTTGAAGTCACATCAACACCGTCAACAGCGACACAACTGATTAACCTGCAGCAAGCTTGAGGTGTCACCGGGTTTTAACACTCATTGTGCTAAAATATGGTCATTTATATCGGCCTAAAACCCTGATCTGGATCAAGTTTTACAAACTCCAGATTCGTTGGATCTTTAGAGAAACAGCTTGTATCCAGACGAAACGCCAAGTGATTCGGCGTCTCATCAGGATCAAAGCGTTTTGCAAATGCCATCCACATTGCAACACACAGGGCGCAGGTAAAAACTCTGACTGACCTCTGAAATATTACAAAAAATAATTAAACTGTTTAACGATTTTGTAATAATCCAAGTGGTAAAACGTTCTGTTGACATTTTAGCTGTTTCATCAACCCTTTCCGTGATAGAGTTTTTGTCCATGTCTTTGCAAACAGAGACTATCCAGATTAGACACAGGGTCTGCACGTATTGCTTATGAAATTATATAGATCGGATTCTACAGTTTTGCCAAAGCCAACATATAATTTTATTAATTAGTCATTATAAAAATCACGTAAATAAATATTTATTTTGTCATGAAGTATTGTATATACATGTATATTCATGAATTGAACGGTGAATAAACAAGAACTCACTCCTGGTCCAGATATTGATGTTGAATATTATCAGCGAATCGAGGAAAGAGAACAATTTTGAATAGGACTTGAACAAATATTCTGTCGGTTTGTTACTTTTTATCACTTCCTTCTTATAAACGTGTTTTGACGGATCTGCAAACATGCTAGACATATAGGAGCCGTATGATCAGGGTTTGCTAATGGAATTGGATACATCTATTTCTTAATTTGCTAAAATGGCTACAATGTTGCACCATCCATATTCAATTATAACTATTTTGTCCATGAATATTCAGTAGGTATTGAAATATGGACTAAATACAGAACAGGGAAAGGAAAACCCGAGGAAGAAAGGTGGGTGTCTTTCTCGAGAGGGGTGGTTAATTTGACTAAGCAATGAAGTGGAGCCATGGCGCAAAGTCACGTGCACTTGATGCTATAGTAGCCAGGCACGATGGACCATCACTAGGGTAGAAGAGTGATAGTATCGGCTTAATGCAGGGCAACAATAATGCAGAATTCTCTTATATAAGACATTTCTGTATTACTTTTGACATGCATTAAGCCACCACCTACCTTACAGACCTAGAACTAGACATCTTTTTGGAGGCTGCTCAAGACATATTCTTATTTATATAAGTCAAATACGACGATCTAGTGTAAACTGGTATTTGTTTTGGGAGCTTTTTTCATTGCTCTCATCCTGAATTAAGCTACTATATGTCTTGTATACCCAGAATAGACAGTGACAACTGCAAGGAGGTTTTTACTAGCATCGTATATCACGTTTCGTTACCATTTGGGACCTGCAGCTATAAGAATATTTGCAATAGAAAATTACTGAAACAAAAACCACCGTTGGCCATTGTTCTGTTGTCTGACCAAGAACTATTTACAGTGACTGCATTGTCGATTGCCCCATTCACGCAAACAGGCAGCTCATAACCCGATGTTAAAAAGAAACAAATTAAGTTCGTATTTCTCTGTGTGAGGTTCAGTTGAAACTCAGTCTAAATACACAAGTACTGGTAACCATTGTTTGCATCAACCATTTGAGTTTACTGTCATCTGCAAACACTGTAGACCCAGATCAGAGGGCTCATAGAGGAGCCTTCTAAGTAGGGTATACACTGTTTGTCCTTCAAAGTCCTTTCGCAAATTGTATCATTTCATACTGAATAATTATAGTCTGGTGTTAATCATAGTCTGGTGTTAATCATAGTCTGGTGTTAATCATAGTCTGGTGTTAATTATAGTCTGGTGTTAATCATTGTCTGGTGTTATTCATAGTCTGGTGTTAATCATAGCCTGGCGTTAATCATAGCCTGGTGTTAATTATAGTCTCGTGTTAATCATAGTCTGGTGTTAATCATAGTCTGGTGTTAATCATAGTCTGGTGTTAATCATAGTCTGGTGTTAATCATAGCCTGGCGTTAATCATAGTCTGGTGTTAATTATAGTCTCGTGTTAATTATAGTATCGTGTTAATCATAGTCTGGTGTTAATTATAGTCTCGTGTTAATTATAGTCTGGTGTTAATTATAGTCTCGTGTTAATTATAGTCTGGTGTTAATTATAGTCTGGTGTTAATTATAGTCTCGTGTTAATTATAGTCTGGTGTTAATTATAGTCTCGTGTTAATTATAGTCTCGTGTTAATTATAGTCTCGTGTTAATCATTTACTTAGGTACTGGGTTAACCGCTTACTACTTGGATGCCTTTGCAAACGGGATAGACCCAGATCAGACAGGACAGACCCAGATCAGACAGGACAGACCAGATCAGACAGGACATACCCAGATCAGACAGGACAGACCCAGATCAGACAGGACAGACCCATACTAGACGGGACATACCCAGATCAGACGGGACAGACCCAGATCAGACAGGACAGACCCAGATCAGACGGAACATACCCAGATCAGACAGGACAGACCCAGATCAGATCAAAATATAAAAAATAGATTTGTTCTAAAAGGTATCACTACACATATCTAGAAACACATGTGACAGCATAATGCAGGTCTAAAGTAATGCTGAAAGCTCCTACAGGAGCTTTAATCATTACTTTAGTCATGTATTAAGCTGTGGACTTGAGACATTTTTCAGATTTGAAATCGGATGACTCAATCAGGGTCTGCTGCGTGTACTTATGGAATTATATAGGTCCGATTCTGCAGTGTTTGCCATAGTAAAAGTACAAAAATGAGTCATGCAGGAAACACCACATACAGAACAAGCAGTCGCCCGAACAGCAACACAAGGAAACGGCAAATATACATAACTATAAAAACATCAAGAGACGCACAAAGACAAAACAAACATACAATAGGGGGAAGATAGAAGTACCGTCTTGGAACGGTCAGTGACAAAAGTCACTGGGGGTTAAACCGGTTTATGGGCGCCCAACCTCACACTTATTCCATACCCACCCTAAAAAACAAACAGTGTAAATAAACGTATCCCCTCTCCGACTAATCTACAACAACCGCGATTGTCAAGATTGTCACTTGTTCATAAACATGGGAATGTCCCTTGTCAATGTCCCTTGTTCACCATTAAGTCATTATACATGTCCGCTAATTGATATTCATTATATAATTATCTCTTACATGAATATTCACGAGGGATATGTTAACTCTTTATTCCATGAATATTTAGGTAAGAATGGTAATGTCATCAGGCATATTAATCAGATTAATCGTTATAATAGTGAATGGACACAGAAATGTTTGGTCATGACAGAAACTGTATAATCATATCTATATTATATCATAAACAAACAGAACAGACCCCGATTAGACGGCTCCTATAGGAGCCGTCTGATCTGAGTCTACTCTGTTTGCAATGGCGTAGATATGGCGTATTTGTGTTATAAAGGGTTAAACAATGAGATTGACCATTCCACTTTGAAAATCCAACATTCAAAGGGCTAAACACACACGCACGCACGCACGCACGCACACACGCACGCGCGCACCCACACACGCACGCACGCACGCACGCACACACACACACACGCACGCACGCACACACGCACGCACACACGCACGCACGCACGCACGCACGCACCCACACCAAACGAAGCAAACCTATTGTAGTGAATTTGAACGATAACATCATTTTTAGACTACTGTATTAGATTCGTAATTAATTCTATACACCAACTTATCTATTGCCAGTAGCAATTTAGTCCAGTATTGCAGTTAAAACCTTAATAATGTGTTAAAATTTAACACATAATTTCCTATTTGATTTGTTATAAAAGGTATTGTATTTTATAATGCCCAATTTTATTACAACTTTATGATATCTTGCACAGCACGCTCGTGCTCGCGTTTGCCGTGCATGTTGTATTCCACTGGGCGGGGCCCTTGTCAAATATTGCACGGAAATTGGGCAGCTCAAAGGCATCGATCGCCATGAGCTCTCGTAAAGACTTCAATTACGGATACATAAACTCCTCAGCTTTCTATTCTGGTTTATCATCAATCATCTCTCTAGGGTACCAACTCCATTTTACGGCGACAAATAAAAGGCCATATTCATTATTTCCCTGGCTATGAATCCGTATTTTGTTTTCATCCCAGACTAAACAGCGATCTGAGCAGTCATAACTTGATCCGAGCTATCTATTTTTCTAGTTTAATTAATTTCAATAGATATCCTCCCAGTTCTGTTAAACGTTAGTTTAACCATCTGTGCAAAATTCCGAGCGATCTCGCTCAATATCGCTTGTATCGCGAGATCAGCGATTTGCGTAGGGCAGTCGGAAATCTCACGAGAGCGCGGAGCAATTTTCTCTTGGAATCAATCTGTTAAAGCGATATTACACACTCAAATAAAGCAATAATATCGCAATCTGAAAAATTAATTATCAATCGGGCGGGCCCGGGACAACTTTTCAATCAGAACTACAAAGAGGACCATTTGACGAAACGTTTGTCGGCGTCTGACAATAATTGTCTCCGAAAGAACCAACTGAAACGCAATCAGTTAATTCACTTTTTTTTCTATGCGGATCGATAATGCACAAGGCGTAATTAGGTTAGAACTGCTCCTATGTCTTTGGTAAACATCTTAAATGGACCCAGAGTAGGGCGCGTGTGTTTTGGTTTCAGGGTATATGGTGTTGCCCAGACCAGCCATAAAAGCAAACGAAAAAGACAAGAAGCTCGTCTAGCACAGTGTCACAGTTATACGTGAGTAGTTTATTGCAGGCGGGATGCTAATAAACCATTAACCCTTTACTAAATGAATATTCATGTAAGAAATAATGACATCACGGATATTAATTTACAGAATTGTTATAATGGCAAATGAATACATGAATGTTTGGCCATACCAGAAACTGTCGCGTCAGATACATAGTATTCAATAAGCAAACAAAACAGACCCTCGTCACAAGCTTCTTGCAGGAGCCGTGTGATCTGGGTCGTCTCTGTTTGCAAAGTTGTTATCGGGCGAAGGGATAACCCCTTATACAAAAAGCAGAGGCACCCCATTCCCGCATAGGCTATTATTAGATCTAACATCTTTGATTAAATCTACCGAAACGGAGCATTTACTACAGAAAAGGAAAGTTTTAGAAATGTGTAATTTTTAAACCACTGTGGAGCAAATGCTCTATTTATAAACCTTATGTTCCTTACCTCTTACCCCGCTGTTAAAATGTGTCCGCTCAAATTTTGAGCGGCTGCATTTTTGACTACCTCCGATTCGTAAAAAGGTTTTGAGAAACTATTGACCGGGAGTCAAACACCTTGGATCTTGATGAGATGCCGAGTAACTCGGCGTCTGATATAGATTCAAGTTGTTTGCAAATGCGGGTCAACTCGAGGATATCGGGACATGGGTTAACCCATTACCTAAAAGAGAAGCCTTTTGAACGCAATTGCAAACAAAGTAGACCCAGTCTATACGGAGCTGCCTGATCAAGGTCTGTTCTGTTTGCTTATAGAATAATATAAATCTGATTCCACAGGTTCTGCCGTGATAAAAAATTCCCTTTGTTTATAATGTCGTTATAAATTTCAGTAAAGTTATATTATTGCAGTCACTAGTTCTTACATGAATATTCACCAGGTAAAGGTTTAACCCTTTACTCCATAAATACGCTTTTCTACGCCTTTAGGACTCGTCAGATCAGGGTCTGCTCTGTTTGCTCATTGAATGATATATATCTCATTGTACAGGTTCTGCTTTGGCAAAACATTCACGTGGTGATATGCCATTTTAAAACAAATCTCTAATTAACATTGATGATGTCATCATTTCTTATAGGACTACTCATTGAGTAAAGTGTATTTTTTTTAGTATTCGTTGATATAAGTAATGTTATAAGTACTCATGATTCCACGGTTTCCTCATATACTCAATATGTATTGTCGAAGAACTGAGCAATATATACGAATGCAATAAAACCTCTCTTGCTTTCTTTCCCGATTTAACAAATATTTCAAGCGTTCATCATATTTTAAAAATGAATCGGTGTGTAATTTTCTTGTGTCACGAATGTTTATCATTCGTTGTGATGAACATTTGCATTTATAATGTATTCTAACGCAATCTGTCAATTTCCTGCAATCTGATTGGCTCATGTGATCAAATTTGCGGCATATAAAAAGTTCAAATTTCAAATTACAGTAGGTTTAACCCTCTATTTGATTAGCTGAATGCAGGCCGAACATTGTGCACAATGCTTCTTCGGTAAACGTCTTAAATGGCGCTGTCTATATAACTGGCGTCCTGTATTGCGCAACCAACTGTTTTTAAAGAAACAAATGTTTATTTATCAACCATTTACTCCATCAATATTCAAGTAAGAATAATTACACCATAAATATTAATTAGAAATAATTATGTAAATAGTACATGAATTTTCGGACATGGCAGAAACTGTAGAATCGTATCTGTACAATCAGTGAACCTGATAGCAAAAGCATAGAAGGGCGTATTTATGGAGTAAAGAGATAACCCTTTCTCTGTTCTATGTTTATTTCAAATGTTAATGCCTAATGGATATTCATAGACTAAACAGTTATAACGAAATATGGAAGGTGGAACATTGTACCTGTTTTGGAAACTAAATAAACAGATATTTCAAATTCCATTAGCAAACAGAGCAGACACTGATCAGACGGCTCCTCTAGGAACCGTCTGATCTGGGTCTACTCTGTTTGCAAATGCGCGAAAACGTGTTTATATGAGAGAAAGAGTTAGGTTTGCGATTTAGAGTGGTTCTAGAGTGGTTCTAGAGTGGTTCTATCTAGAGTGGTAAGTGATGTCTAGAGATAACATGTGGTAATATTTATTATAACTTTACAATAAAGTCTTGCTCATGCAATGACATAATTAATCATCTAAGGAGTCTGTAAAAGCAGGAGGTGACTTAATTCAGGGCAAAAGTAATGCATAAAGCTCTGATAGAAGCTCTGCATAACTTTCGTCCTTCATTAACCCATTCCTCCTAGACTACTTTTAGACCCAACCTCTTTGAATAACTCTACTGAAAAGGAGCATTTTACTACAAAAAGGGAAACTCTTAGAATTATATAGTTTTGAAACCAATGTGATAAATAGTTTTTATCACAGCGGTTTCAAAAGTATGACTCTCACAGAGGCACCAACAAGCGTCAGTATGAGAGAAGTGGTTAAGGTATCAGCTGTATCCAGGCGTCAGTATGAGAGAAGTGGTTAAGGTATCAGCTGTATACAAGCGTCAGTATGAGAGAAGTGGTTAAGGTATCAGCTGTATACAGGCGTCAGTATGAGAGAAGTGGTTAAGGTATCAGCTGTATACAGGCGTCAGTATGTGAGAAGTGGTTAAGGTATCAGCTGTATACAAGCGTCAGTATGAGAGAAGTGGTTAATGTATCAGCTGTATACAGGCGTCAGTATGAGAGAAGTGGTTAAGGTACCAGCTGTATACAGGCGTCAGTATGTGAGAAGTGGTTAAGGTATCAGCTGTATCCAGGCGTCAGTATGAGAGAAGTGGTTAAGGTATCAGCTGTATACAAGCGTCAGTATGAGAGAAGTGGTTAAGGTATCAGCTGTATACAGGCGTCAGTATGTGAGAAGTGGTTAAGGTATCAGCTATATACAGGCGTCAGTATGAGAGAAGTGGTTAATGTATCAGCTGTATACAGGCGTCAGTATGTGAGAAGTGGTTGAGGTATCAGCTGTATACAGGCGTCAGTATGTGAGAAGTGGTTAAGGTATCAGCTGTATACAGGTGTCAGTATGTGAGAAGTGGTTGAGGTATCAGCTGTATACAGGCGTCAGTATGAGAGAAGTGGTTAATGTATCAGCTGTATACAGGCGTCAGTATGAGAGAAGTGGTTAAGGTACCAGCTGTATACAGGCGTCAGTATGAGAGAAGTGGTTAAGGTATCAGCTGTATACAGGCGTCAGTATGTGAGAAGTGGTTAAGGTATCAGCTGTATACAGGCGTCAGTATGGGAGAAGTGGTTAAGGTATGAGCTGTATACAGGCGTCAGTATGTGAGAAGTGGTTAAGGCATCAGCTGTATACAGGCGTCAGTATGAGAGAAGTGGTTAAGGTATCAGCTGTATACAGGCGTCAGTATGAGAGAAGTGGTTAAGGTATCAGCTGTATACAGGCGTCAGTATGAGAGAAGTGGTTGAGGTATCAGCTGTATACAGGCGTCAGTATGAGAGAAGTGGTTAAGGTATCAGCTGTATACAGGCGTCAGTATGAGAGAAGTGGTTAAGGTATCAGCTGTATAAGGCGTCAGTATGAGAGAAGTGGTTAAGGTATCAGCTGTATACAGGCATCAGTATGTGAGAAGTGGTTGAGGTATCAGCTGTATACAGGCGTCAGTATGAGAGAAGTGGTTAAGGTATCAGCTGTATACAGACGTCAGTATGTGAGAAGTGGTTAAGGTATCAGCTGTATACAGGCGTCAGTATGAGAGAAGTGGTTGAGGTATCAGCTGTATACAGGCGTCAGTATGAGAGAAGTGGTTAAGGTATCAGCTGTATACAGGCGTCAGTATGAGAGAAGTGGTTAAGTTATCAGCTGTATACAGGCGTCAGTATGTGAGAAGTGGTTAAGGTATCAGCTGTATAAAGGCGTCAGTATGTGAGAAGTGGTTAAGGTATCAGCTGTATACAAGCGTCAGTATGTGAGAAGTGGTTAAGGTATCAGCTGTAAACAGGCGTCAGTATGAGAGAAGTGGTTAAGGTATCAGCTGTATACAGGCGTCAGTATGTGAGAAGTGGTTAAGGTATCAGCTGTATACAGGCGTCAGTATGAGAGAAGTGGTTAAGGTACCAGCTGTATACAGGCGTCAGTATGAGAGAAGTGGTTGAGGTATCAGCTGTATACAGGCGTCAGTATGTGAGAAGTGGTTAAGGTATCAGCTGTATACAGGCGTCAGTATGGGAGAAGTGGTTAAGGTATCAGCTGTATACAGGCGTCAGTATGAGAGAAGTGGTTAAGGTATCAGCTGTATACAGGCGTCAGTATGTGAGAAGTGGTTAAGGTATCAGCTGTATACAGGCGTCAGTATGAGAGAAGTGGTTAAGGTATCAGCTGTATACAGGCGTCAGTATGAGAGAAGTGGTTGAGGTATCAGCTGTATACAGGCGTCAGTATGTGAGAAGTGGTTAAGGTATCAGCTGTATACAGGCGTCAGTATGTGAGAAGTGGTTAAGGTTTCAGCTGTATACAGGCGTCAGTATGAGAGAAGTGGTTGAGGTATCAGCTGTATGCATGCGTCAGTATGTGAGAAGTGGTTAAGGTATCAGCTGTATACAGGCGTCAGTATGTGAAAAGTGGTTAAGGTATCAGCTGTATACAGGCGTCAGTATGAGAGAAGTGGTTAATGTATCAGCTGTATACAAATCAAGACTGATCTTTGGAGTGGTCGTTTGAGCGAGGCCTTACTGCATGGTAATTACATGAAACATACTGTAAGTATATCCCTAAGCATTCCGCAATAACAGGATGAAATAAGAGAATGAAATGTAGCAGAGAAACTTTCTGCAACTCCTTCTCAAGAGAAGTATAGTTCTGTCCTTCATTCAGCTACCAGTTTCATTCAATACCCAGGACGTCTTGCATTGAAGGCAGGTGGTAACTTAACGCAGGACAACAGTAAATTAAACCTTTATCTTACAGAAACAATTCTCGCACATGTGCTGAGTACTATCAGATCAGATGGCTCCTGAAGAAGTCGCCTGAATGTCTTCTCTGTTTGCTTATGGAATTAAACTATAGTTTCTGTCATTGTATAACATTCTGTATTCATATACCATTATAACAATCAACTAATAATTAGTCGTTGTAAAACGTTTGACTGAATCTTATTTAAGTAAAAATGTAACAATCAGGTAAAGGGTTCAGGGCAGATGATAGCTCAATGCAGATTAGAGCTCAATGCAGGATGATAGCTCAATACAGGATGGAAGCTCTTTTGTTCTGTATCAAGCAGTCACATTTTTTAAAGTCACCAATGTTTAATCATTAAAGGCAGGTTTAATCATTAAAGGCATGTGGTAGCTTAATGCAGGATAAAACTAATACATTATCTGTTTAACCCTTTACTCCATGAATATTCATGTAACTTTGTATTCTAGAAATTATATTATTTCATAAGTAAACAGAGCAGACTCTGATCAGACGGCTCCTATAGGAGCCGTCTGATCTGCGTCTACTCTGTTTGCAAAAACATAGAAAGGCGTATTTATCGAGTAAATGGTTAAAGATACTTGTATTTAGGAATGAACTGGTCACTTTATACTGATTCTACTTTATATAGTAAAGGGAGATAATGTTTTTCAACATTACCTCATATATGCACATTTTGACGCCTTTGTATACAGAGAAGGCCATGATTAGAGGTTCCTGCAGGAGCCTTTTAATTTAGCTTTGCTCGTGTTATGTAGGCTTGACAGGGCAAACATCCCATTGCTCATTTGTCACTACGAAATTCATTACATTAATATTCATAAGGTCATTATTTATTTCATGAATATTCATTAGGTACATGGTTAATCGAACACGTGAGTATACTATGACTACTAGTATATCATTTATATTTGGTTGCAAATGTTTTTGCAAATACATTAAACCCCCTCTAAACCGGAATTCTAGTAGAGACGAATTTGGATACTCCAATGCAGGTGAGTACTTAATGCAGGGTGAAATTCATGCAGAAAGCTCACCCTGCATTAAGCTGCCACCTGTCTCCAAGACCGATATTTATACTAAATCGAACGTCCGGTTTAGAGGGGTTTACTGTATACCAGCACTTGAGATCATTGGTCATCAAGCAAGGGTAGGAAAGATCTGGGAGATGCGTGTCATATCCAATTTACAATATTTTTCAGCTCCTTTGGAGAGAAATTAGAATAGAAAGTCGTTATACTTTCTTTAACTTTTAGCCTGCAGAGTAAACTCTTGTTTGTAAAAACTATCATCGAAATCAGTTGTCACGGTTGATTTATCTTGCATTTCTTTTCAACATCACGGTCAGAGTATCAAGCAGTGTGGATCCTGACGACGAGTTATCCTGTGTCTCATCTGGATCCACACTGTTTGCACAGGTAAGCATTCATCCGCCGGCAGCAGGTTAAACCTGAAAGGCATTCGAACATTTCTTAGTTTCAACACATAAAACACTATGAACACATACAATAAAAAAAATACCAAATTCTGCAGAATGTCAAATGAAAATTGTATATTCCGTTTTATTGCAGAATCATTTTTTAAGACGGTGAGAATTTTGAGAATGGTGGTTATTCAAACACCATTTTAGACATTATCCTTTTACCCCATGAATATTCATGTAAGAAATAATGTCACCGTGAATATTAACTACACGTAGATGAACTCTTATAGTGGCATATGAACACTGATAGTTTTAGCCATGTTAAAGGCTCTAGAAGCATGTCTATATAATTCACAAGCTAACAAAGTATTCCCCGATCAGTCCGCTCCTACTGGACCCGTCTTATCTGGGTCTACTCTGTTTGCAAAAGCGTGAAAATCGTCTCCTTGGAATAATGTTACAGGAGTTCTATCTCGCCATTTCACTCGCGCATCACAAAAAGTAAATGTATTCCAGGACTTATTGTCGCGTTATATATTAGCCGTGAACGCTTGATCATCAATTCAAAATAGTTTGGATCCAGAAAAAAAGCCGCGTTACACGACATCTCACCAGGATCCAATACAGGATCTATACTTTGATAGTATTTCATGAAACAAATGAGAGCAAATTTAAACTGAGTGAATGTATGCAGACGACAATACCTGCAGACGACAATTACTTTAACGTGCTAAGTGTTATGCTAGTGAGTTTCCTACGGCACTCTTTACGTGTCTTTTGTTTTATTGCAATGTTTTAAAACGCCTGTGATGCTCATGCTGTCATCTCGTGAAGAAAGCATTATCTTTACACAGTTAAACCTCTCTAAAACGACCGATAAAAGAGGTATAATTATGGGTCTTAAAAGCAGGTGGTAGCTTAATGCAGAACGAAAGTTATACAGACAGCTCCAGAAGGAGCTTTCTACATTACTTTTGCCTGCATTAAGCAACCACCTGCTTCAAATGACACACACATATATATAGGCTTATAAAACAAATGGTCGCTTTAGAGAGGTTTTGCTGTATTTTTATTTATATATCCAATTCCTTTTACTGAAATATAAGTCCACCATCTAAGATATGAAGTTGACTTAAAGTGCAATATTTCCGTTTTCCAGTTTTTGGTTTTATTGTCTTGCGATAGATATTTCATATATACATAACCCGTAAAACCAAGCAAAATCCCCCTGAAGCGACTACTTTAGGAATGAAAATGCGTGTCTTTAAAATCATAGGTTAGCTTAATGCAGGAAGAAAGTAATGAAGAAACCTGTCCGATGCTTTTCACAGACGGCTCATGTAGGAGCCATCTGATTTGGATCTACTCTGTTTGCAAAGGTGTAGAAAGGCGTATTTATGGAGTAAAGGGTTAAAAGACCAGTATGCACCTTATCTACAGCACTGATAGTTGGGTAGTAAATTCCCCTCAAAAGCGAACCAGACGTTATAGCAGGTGGTTGCTTAATGCAGGATGAAAGTAATGCAGAACGCTCCCAAAGGAGCTTTCTGCATTACGTCCGTCCTGCATTAAGCTACCACATGCCTTTAAGATTCGTAATATTAGACATATTTTGGTGGTTGTTTCAGGGTGGAATTACGGTATACAGATTTATATGAATCATTTTCAGCATTTACAATTAAAAAGGGGAACTGGTGCTTCTGAGTCTTGTTTAATCAAGTGCAAATATTAGAAGACATTTATCTGAACAATGTTAATGTAAGAAATAATGACATCATGAATATTAATTAGATGATTTTTATAAAGGCATATGCGCACCGGAATGTTTGGTCTTGGCAGAAACTGCGGGGCCATGTCTGTATTGTTTTATATGCAAACAGAGCAGACCCTGGTCAGACTACATAACCAGTCTGATGTGGGTATACTCTGTGTTTGCTAAGGCATCATTAGGCGTCTATCAGATGATATAACCCTTTACGCTTTAGTCTTTCTATGCATTTGCAAACAGAGTAGACCCAGATCAAACGGCTCCTGTAGGAGCCATCTGATCAGGGTCTGGTCTGTTTGTTTATGATATAATATAGATAGAACGTTCTACAGATTATGCCAAGGCAGAAATTTCATGTGCACATGTGCTATTATAACAATTAATCTAATTAATGTAGATGATGTCATTATTTCTTACATGAATATTCAGGGAGTAAAGGATTAAGCAGAGATGGCTTTTCTTAAATAAGCGTTCATTTTAGAATTCTTTAGCATGTCGACTTTTCATTGAATTGATATTACAATGTTAGCAAATGCAATAGAACCACTCAAGGGAGATCACTTAATAATCTTTAATCCCAGGGTGAAAATTGTGCAAAAAGCACCCTCATCCTGCATTAGGCTACCACTTATCTTAACCATGTAACCCATAGATACGCCTTTCAATGCATTCGCAAACAGAATATAGCTTTATCAGGCGCTTCCTATAAGGTCGTCAGAGTCTGCTCTGTTTCCGTATGAAATTATATTGATCTGATTCTACGGTTCCATTCCTTTCATTCCATTACATGTATAACCATTCCACTAATACATGTATAACCATTCCACTAATACATGTCAATACATCATTGTTTCTTACATGAATATGCACGGGGTAAAGGGTAACAGACACACAATTAGATTTCTTTAGTATGGTCGCTTTAGAGAGGTCAGTGGCGCCCCATGTTATTAAGGATTTACAGTAATACGAAACAACAACCTTTTCTCTAAAGGATTTGAATATTCTAAAATTCCTCACTGACCAGAGCTAGAGATAAAGGTGCGTACACCCAAATACTAAAATCGTCATTTCTCCACCAAATCGTATACTGTGACCACTCTTTGGAATCGTCTCGAAGAGACTATTCAAAAGAATGGTCACAGTATAGGGTTTGGTGGAGAAATAAAGGAGCTATTCTTGAATTTTTTTTAAATTTACGCATCTTATCTGGACCTCTGACTGACTTATCCTTTCTCACGCCAAGGACGACTAGACTGGCATTTGCAGATAGCTACGATCAAGAAAATACATCGAGTAACTCGGCGTCTCATCAGGATCCAAGCTGTTTGACAGTCTGTCAATAATTTCTGAAAAAAATAACGACTCGGATGTCAGTAAGAATTGTTACGGATCAGGGATTTAGCAGAGTTTATTTTTTTTCAGCACGGGAAGGGTTATTATTTGACAGACAGCTTTAGAAAGCGACGTCTAAATCCAAAGGTCCCATAAACGTTAAAGAATAACAACGAATTAAGACCTGTTTCACGGCGTTTGTGTCTAAGTCGGGTATTTTCTTTCCACAATTCTGTCTGCTTTTCTTCCTTTAAACAACAGTAAGTAAATTCATTTGTAATATTGTACAGTTCAGATTAAGATTAGATGTTAAATTACAATGCGTTTACCCCAGGCTCCAAATGCTGGAATATGTATAATAAATTGTTAAAAAGAACAAAGGAGAAATACTTGGTGATCCTTCAGAAGACAGGCGTTTCAGGGTGCAGGAAACATTTTTCCGGTGTTTAAATGATAATGAGGCTCAATAACAGCCTGCATCTACACCAGTTTGTTTCAGACTCAGAGGTGCCTTTAATTACACGAAAAATGTTAGATAATTAACTTGCAATCTAACTTGGTTTGTGTCTAGGTCTAACAGTTTGTTGCCTTATTGAACGCTCTCTTCTAGGAGAGCCGCATTGACTAGTATTTAATTGAAACGATATAATGTTCAGATATTGTTTTATGTGTACATTATTGCAATACAAAATAAATATATGATAACAATGAACATATAAATCAAGATTAAGAATGAATGATAAAATGTTTTAGGTAAAACCTGACTGTCAAAAATAGGTTGGACTTTTCATAACAAGTTAATTCGAAAATAATATTCTATAGTAAAAACCCCTCTAAACCGACGATCAAAGGGGGTCTAATTCTGCGTCTTTAAGGCGGGTGGTAGCTTAATGCAGGGCGAAAGTTCTGCAGAAAGCTCCTGCATGAGCTTTGTGTATTACTTTCGTCCTACATTAAGCTACCCTTTGCCTTTATGGCACATATGTTTATTCATGAAGTGGTAGCATTAGTTTATTCTACTGAAAATGTCAATCTAGTTGGCAAACATTGAGAGACCTGTCGTGTTTTTTTCAAAACAAGGAACTAGAAAAGGGCGTATAGTATTGTATACAAAATCAGTAATATCATCTTAAAGTAGATAATTCCTAATGCATTTTGATATGTTTATATTCGCGGATATTATTCACTACTGGGAAAAGTGGAGAAAATAGCGTTTGAATTGAATTATAACTTTAGAAAAAAAAGGCCGACGTGAAAAACGATATATTGTCATTGGCAGTGGTGATGACAAAATAGTAAAACAATAGTTGAATTGAATTAGCACTATCCCCAAGAAAAATAAAATTTTAAAATTTAGCTTTAATTTAGATTCAAATAATAACAAGAAACACACACACAGTGAAGCTGTTTTATTTGCGGTAAATTTGTGTGTGATGTATCTCGAGGGTCAACTAGATACTAAAGTGCTTTGTGTACATTTGTTTTATTTTCTTGTTCTTACAAACATTCTCTTATACAGTTTGTCCATTGCAGAATTCTAAAGCGCATGTATACATATAACACTTTGTCTGAAACATTTATCGTCTGCTTTAATTCTTTAAATAACATTTCTCTAATTTCTTTGCAAAAATGTGGTCATCGTGTCAAAAAGTTTGGATCCTGATTATGCGATGTCTCATCTGGATCCAAACAGTTTGCATAGGCAATCACGGTTTCGCGCAAGCGTGCAGAGGGTATATAACGTGGAATTACATGTATCACAATTCTGGTACATTGCGAATATAAACAACCTATAATCAGTTTAACTCTTTATCTCATTTAATGTCTTTGCAAATAGAGTAGACCCAGATCAGACGGCTCCTACAGGATCTGGATCTACTGTGTATGTTGATTGAATACTGTATATCCGTGTCTACAGGGTCCTGCCATGTATCCGTGTCTACAGGGTCCTGGCATTTTAAAATAATTATGAATTCATGTTTTAAAGACATTATGTTTTGCATGGATATTCATGAAGAAAAGGATCAGATGCGTGTTATCAACATATGATTATTATGTATTTACTTCATATATACGTATGTTGCTCCTTTACAAAAATGTTAGTGCTCTGTGCCGTCCCGTCAGGGTGTGTTCTGTCCTCTGTGTCGTCCCGTCAGGGTGTGTTCTGTTTGCTTACGAACTAAAATGGATGTGGATTTGCAGGGCTTTTTTCACTGGTAAAGATGTCTGTGTTGATATACCATTTACAAAACTCACCTAGCTAATATTCATATATTATTTTTTATGACATGAATATTCATGGAGTAAAGGGTTAATAATAATGAATTAAAGGCTTTCCGGTACATGTATATAGTTCACGATTTAAAACTACACATGTTAGGTCTTTTGCGTAGTTTTGTTTATTGTGATTGTGTATATTTTCACACACATTTTTCGCGGCGGCTGGCATAGGTCCGGAAATTTGGGGGATATGCGTCTTTGAAAAAAACAACAACCCAGTACCAAAGGAGAAAACTATTATCATCAATTTTAATTCAACATTGCTATTTTTATGATAAATGTTATACTTCATTCACCAGTTCTTTTTACATGTCTGTTTTGTTAAGTTACAAATTTATTATTATTGTTTTCACTTTACTACATTTTCTTTATTTACAATTTGGCACATGTTAGTACCCGTTACTCTGATACACTGTTGTATTATTCTATTATATTATTATATGTTTCTTTATGTCTTTTCAGAGGTTCAGATAAGATGCGTAAATTAAAACATTTTCAAGAACAACTTCTATATTCCTCTACCAAACTCCTGTGGCCACTCTTTAGAATCGTCTTGGGGTTTGGTGGAGAAATGATTTGAATACTTGAATGCGCACCTTTATCTGTAGCTCTGGTGTTTTTAAAGAAACTCTCTCTGACTGATTTCGTGACAATTTGTTGCAATGCTTACTATTGGTCTGATTTAGATTTTGAATAAATAACATACAAACAATTCAAACATCGCTTTACAGCGAAATTCAAATACTTCTAGTTGCAATAAATATAAACGATGAACACGTATTAAACAAACAAGTAATCAACAACGAAGAAGTACGTGTAATGTGTATCATAAAATGAAGAAACTCTTTGCGGAAAGCGAATTTTGTTTTGCAAGTTCCCGAAACTCATTTCTTAAACAGAGTCATGATAAAAAATGAAGAAAGATGAAGGTTCCGATAAAGCATATTCTTACAGAAGTTTAAACAGAAATAGTCCATTAAATCTCCAAGTCTCACGACAGTCATCTTAAGAACAATAGAAATTCTTCTCTGAGCGTATGTTGGACACAAAAGCGATTGCTCAGTTTACGTAAATATGTTCAGAGATGCCTGAAGCCAAATACGGAGCCTTATTTCGTATGCGCTCTCTGACTCCAATCTCTCCAGCCTAGTAAGTTATGCGTCGCCTTTGCCTTCCGCTTCGGTTCGGCCAATAGCGTGCAGACTTTGTGAATCGGCTCATTTGAATATTCAAATATCGGACCAGAGTCGCAGCAGAGACAGAAAACCATGTGGAAATCAATATTCCAAAAACTGGCAAACAGAAACAGCCTATAGCATTTAATATCAGAGATGTATTATAATTTGATTATGGGCATAATGTCTGATAGTCCCATGAGTTACTAGATATCTCACTTTTTTATAAATTTGATGACCATTCATTTGATACGATCGAATGATCTCTTTAACTGAGTCTAAGGCAAGAATTGCTAATCAGAGTTCGCCATTCAAATCATTGTTCATATATTAAATACAGTATCTCAGATCGACATCGACGTCACTCTCCGAGAAAGCGGAGACGACCAAACTTTTTCGTCACTGGGAAATCTAATTAGTCGATGCCAACAGTTAGAACGAACAACACCAGTTTTGTGTGCGCTCAACAATTTTCCCAAATGGATTACCCGTATTTGAGTCAACATAATTCATTCGATGCTTCGTGCACCCTACCCGGGATGGAGTCAGCACTGCAGAACTGCAACATACCTTGCAGTTATGGAGATTCGAACCCATTCGGACAGATGGCCCAGGGGTATCGTTACAACGGGGTTCGGTCATTTCCACCGGCCCCCTCCATGGGATCAGCTTCTTGCAGCATGGTGCCGAGGCCTAGAGATCATTCTCAACCGCCGGTTTTTCCGTCTGGTAAGTAAACTTGATTTACCAGTTTATATTATGGCAGCAGTGCGGTGAAAATAAGATTTGGGCGAGGTAAATTGTTTTAGTATGGCTTAACCACGTTACACTCGTCTACTTAACACTGGTGATTGGGCAAAATTGAATTACTTAATGTGGAAATGCGAGTTTTACATAATTTTCACCCGAGCTGAAAATTTTCTATTTATTTATGACACGGAAGAGATGCAAACAAGAAAATTGTTCAAAATCAAATTTTGGGTAGTCCATCAAACAGTGTTAAGATGAACTGTTTTGACTCGTCGCTACTTGGGGATATTTTCGGCTATTTTATACGCCATCTGGCTTTTGAGAAAGGCTGTCCAGAGAACTGAAATTACATTGTAGGTTGTAATTTTATAAAGAATATCAAATAGCGACACTTATTTCATTTCGCCCCGCTAAATGGTCACAAATTGCATCAATCCTAGTCGAAGCACCCGTGCGTCTTCTAATGAACTTAGGTGTCGGTTTTAATTCATTTTTTCTCTGATTATCTTCTATTGAGGAAATGGTTAAATCTTTTACACATTGTTCACAGAGGATTTATTGTTTATTTAACGATTATAAATTCAATAATAAAAGGGGAATATTGTTAGTGTCGGCTTGATAAAACAGAAATAAATAAAATCAGGCAAATTTTGAGTAGATCTAATAATGGCTTCCAAACACGTGAGAGGTAACTGAATTTGGAAATTCCCTTGGAATATTAGAGGAATTTATCTAAAGTTTCACGGTATTGTAAAATCTAATAATGGGGTACACGAAATCGGGGGAGATTGAATCAAAGGAGCAGTTCGTGTTCCCTTCAGTCACTTTAGATGGCGGCCATCACAGGTCCGTGCGGATAGACTCGCGGTATATTTCCGGGTATATACAACGATATGGCGGGTACATCTGCAGCGTGTTTTAGCTAATGGAATATATAACGGAACCTTTTTCTATTCTGATGATACGGACATGGATATAATATAGTGACGCTGGGGCAGCTTTGAGATTTAGATTTTAAAATCAATTTAACGTTTAATCAATGAAATAAACAATATATTTACTAGCGTATAAGGTATAATAAACAAACATGTCGTGTTAATATACAGTTACCAACAGGGACTGGTATGTCGGATAGTTCGGGTTTCAAACCTGTTCGGACATCAGCTGTTGTATTAAGTTAATATAAAGAGAAATAACTGAACTGGGTTTTACTTTTATAGATACGCGTATGCATTTAAAGTAAATGACAACTGCCGTTAGCTACTGGGTTGAATTATTAAGACTGTTTTCATTGTCTGTTTTACCGGAGATTTCTTAGCCCTTTCCCTCATGAACATTTATGAATGAATTGCTCACTTCATGGACATTCGTTAACATTCATTATTAGGTAAAAAATTAAAATGAAAATGTTGGCTTAGACCATAGCTGTACGATCGGATCGATATTATTTCATAAGCAAACAGAGTAGACCTTGATCAGACGGATCCTACAGGAGCCGTCTGATCTTGGTCTACTCTGTTTACAACGGCGTCAAAAAGCGTTTACATGAGGGAAATGGTTGAAAACAAGCAGAATGAGTCTAAAAACACTTTTCCGTGTGGATAGTAATACGCCGTTACGCTAGAACAAGGGTCAAAGGGGCATTGCTAACAGTGTATACCCAAACAAGCTTCTGAACCATGGTACAACATCTAATCTGGGTCACACGGCGTGTTTCACGGTGGCCGTTCTGATCACATGGTGTGTTTTTACGATGACTTTTCTGTTCTTATCACACGGCGCATTTTCAAGATGGCCGTTTTTTCTGATCACACGGCGCATTTTCACTGTGGTCGTTATGTTCTGATAATACGGTGCGTTTACACGGTGGTCGTTCTGTATGTACTCATTGTCCCGTGTCTACTTTTGTGGCCGAATCAGCTAATTCTATTTATTTATTTGTTTTTGTCTCTATTTATGCTTCGTATGGCAGTTATGTATACAATAAAACTTCTCCATTCCGAATTTCACATTAGTATTAATACCTGTCTTTAAGACATATGACAGCTTAATGCAGGGTGAAAGTCACACAGGCAGTTCCTTTGTGAGCTGTCCGCATGACTTTTACCCTGCATGAAAAAATATATCTGTAAATTCTACTGACCAAACGTCCGGGCTAGAAGGGTTGTGTACATCAGTGTGGATTCCGTGAAAGTCGATTATTTATATTTAAAAACGTGAATTTATGTAGATACAGATTCGTTAGAATAATGCAGTGGAGCCTACACAAAAGCCAAACCGAAACCAACGTTTATAGTAATACAAAACACCAACCACCTTCACAGAAACTAATAGCAGCCACGACAGTAGAAGCAGTAGTAGCGACAATAACAACAAATAAAGATGGCCATATATGTTCAAAATAAATGTACTCAAATACATACTTTTAATTAACTCGCTACTACTATTATCGCTGTAACTTAATTTTTTATCACCATTATTATTACTGTTTTTGTTGTTATATTACTGTTGTTTGCCGGTATGTTATTACAATTAGTATTGTTATTATTCGTTATAAGTATTATGATAATAATTGTTATCATACTATGTTAATTTGTTGTTGTTATTATTATTTTATCCTTTTTATTTTTATTATTTTTATTTTTATTGATATAATTGCTGTCATTATCATTATTAATGCGTACATTATTATTATTATTATTGTTATTATTATTATTATTATTATTATTATTATTATTATTATTATTGTTGTTGTTGTTGTTGTTGTTGTTATCATCACATCATCATCACCACCATCATCGTCTTCGTCATCATCATCACCATCATCATAAGGACAATAATAAATATATTAATAATAATATTACCAGAGATGGATATGAAATAATAATGATTATGATATTGTCATCAATTTTGAGTGCAAACATCGTTTATTATTCTAATCACAAATATGCTGATAGACTAGCATTCATCAAAATTCCACCATCAATAAAAGTGTACGTTTAATTGTACATAATTATATAAACAATCATGTATGAAAATGACTGTTTTTGTTTTCTCTAGAAACCTATTTGTTGGTACACATCAATATTGAATAACCGCTGGGAGAAATATACAAACACGAGTAACTGTCGGAATTGCTGAGTATTTCTAACGGGATTTACATTCATTGGTATGTTACATTCAGGGAAAAAAGGATGCACAATAAATATATATTTAGTTTGACTGAATATATTAAATTGAAGAATAAGAGCCCGGACGGAATATTTTACATTATGATGGTAGATATAATCAATTCGGCGTGTATCGTTGAAAATAGATTCACGGCATTTTATTAAAAGATAAAGAGAGCATAAATGAAGACATAAGAAGTAATAATATAGAATGCTATTATATATAACATGCCGATAAATTCCTGTGAAAGCAATTAACAACGAAATTTATTTTGAGACTTGCAATAAATAGAGCTAGACTTGCAGTGAACTTAGAAAGTTCTTGCCTTAAATATTATATCTATATCCAGGAATGTAAGTACGATGCGTAGTTACCTATCAGAATCCATTATTTCTCAGTCCAACCCCATCTTGCTACTACTCATTAGAATAGCATCGGAGAGATAAGATAAGATTTGGCGGAGAGTAGATAAAAAAAATATTTTACTTAAATTTTCTAAAATAGATTTTCTAAAATTTTAAACGCCTCATTTCTATAGCTCTGAATTATATAAATGTATACAATTAAACGTTGTTCCGGAGGTTCGTGCGAGAACATGAGTATCAGTTGTTGTTACAGGTATTTAATTACCTATGTAATATATGTAAGAAAGGTTTAATCATTTTGAAAGTTCAGTATACTAATTTCTCCTAAGGGGTTGTATTAATTGAATTTACAGAGAATTGTTGTTTGCATTTTAGTTTAAATATAGAGTCCGTGTAAAACACAGCAAAGTAAATTTTAATCTATCTCTGAAGTGAATTAAAATAAATATGGCGAATTCTTTAAAACCGTGTCTGAAATTCAAATTCATAATTATTTTTCTCGTAAATTGTAGGCAGGTGTAGTGGTTTTCGCAACCTTCAAATCTAGAAATACAATTTAAACAAATAGAACATTTTTACTGACAGAAAATCAAAGATGATACATTATTTAAAACAAAATTCTGTATGTCCTGTTTAACGTAAACTTGGAACTAAAAAAAGTTAAAAGTATTTCATATATGAACAATGTAAATATACATGTACATTATAAATTGATGGTTGCATTTTTCTGTTAGGAGTACTCTCGTACATGTATTTGATACGATTCTTGTTAGATAGACATGGCCATAACACATATTGTTTTGGACACAATGACTCTTTACTAAAGATCGCGAAACTACCGTTAGTTTTAACATACGGTGGTTGCAGTTTCCATTTTATATCGTATGATTGTACGATAATTCCATGCTTCCATACGATAATTTCAGTCGTATGATCTTTATAGTCGTATTCAGTCATACGATCGTTTTATACTTAATACCGTGCACGGCGTATTTCGTAACAATATATCAGTTTTGTGATGATAGTAAGCCTTTCCTTCATATAAACGTGTTTTCACGCAGTAGCAAACAGAGTAAACCCAAATCAGACGGCTCCTATGGGAACCGTCTGATCAGGGTATGCTCTGTTTGCTAATGGAACTTGAAAGATATGTTTCTTTATTTTTCTAAAATGGCTGCAACTGTGTTCCACCTTCCATCTTTGGCTACAACTGTGTTCCACCTTCCATCTTTTGTTATAACTATTTTTGTCGTGACTATTCAGTAACTATCGAATACAAGTAGAACATGGAAAGGATTAATAACCCCTGTCTCGAAAAAAACCAGTCTCACAACTTTGGACCTGATACATTTTAACTACGTACGAGTCCGATTCTGTCAAGGTTTTGAGAAACTATTGACCGAGTGTCAAACAGCTTGGGTCCTGATGAGACGCCGATCTGGATCTGTTTGCAAGTGAGATCCAGGTCGCAGTTTGCGGGAGAACAGCTAATATATGTTTTAATTATGTAAATAAATTTGCATAAATTGCATTAAGTACTGACGTTTTTTTCTCCTTTTAATTGACAGCAAGCATAAATAGTGCAATACTGGTGCATTCGTAAGTTTCAGGATAACTTTAGAATATAATGCAATGGTAATGCTTGCCTTTATTGCAACTGTTATAATATTTCACCTCTCCATAACTATACTTTATATCATAGTAATCTATTACTAATTCTATTATCATTATTATTAGTCTTTATATCAATGTCATATTTTAGTTTCTTCTTCTGCTTCTACTTCCTCTTTTTCTTCTTCTTCTTCTTATTGTTATTATTATTATTTCTACTATTGTTTCTACTAGATAAGTAATTCAGAAACTTATTATAGCAAAAGATTAAAACTAACAATAAATACAATCAAATTCCCATCAATATTTATACTAAATATATTAATATTTGAAATGCGCCGTTCTCTTGAAACAGTATAGAATCAGATCAGACATTTATGATGAGATAAAAGATCAAGTTTTACACTTTATGGAAAATCGAAATCAAACAGTTCAGGTTTGTCGTGGTCTACAATGTTTGCAATATATGAAACTCATTTCCCCAGACAGCAACTAAAACGAAGACAAATCCAAAACTGTAGAAGATGCAACATTCTAGACCTACTTTCCACATGGCCTTTAACCTTTTACTCCATGAATATTCATTTAGAAATAATAGTTGTATTAATATTTATTAGCAGATTTTTTATAATGACATGAAGAACATGGAAATTGTTTACCATGACATAAAGTGTAGAATTTAAAACTATATAATTTCATAAGCATATAATTTAGAGCTGTATAATTGCATAAGCAAACAGAGTAAACCCTGATCAGACGCCTCCTATATAAGCAGTCTTAAGACACCTGTGTCTAATCTGTTTGCAAATGTGTTAACAGACATATCTATGGATTGAATGGTTAACTATCAGGTTGGGTAGCTCGTCCTGTGTAGCATTCGCTCACAAAGAGAAATGTCGCGGATTCGACTCCAGCTGAATCAAACCAAGAACTTATAAAATGGTATCATTGAGTTTGTCCCTTATCCCTAAACATGTTAGGGTGTTGCTAGAAATAACCAAACTAGTGTTAGGAGTGTTAGGATAATGTGGACTGATGTCAGCTGGAGTCCAACCGTATATAATAATTATATATACACGTACTTTAACCCTTTTCTCCACAAATACGCCTTTCAACGCTTCTGTAAAAGTCACTTTTATAAACCATTGTGATAAATAGAGCATTTGCTCCTAAGGAGCAAATGCTCTATTTATCACAATGGTTTCAGAACTATAAATTTCTATTTTTTCCTTTTCTCTAGTTAATGCTCCTTTTCGGTAGATTTATTCAAAGAGGTTGTGTCTGAAAATAGCCTATGAGGTAATGGGTTAAATTGCATATGCTTACTCTTCGCTGTCAGTGGCGAATCAGTGATTACATATGCAAACAGTTTGGATCCAGATGAGACGTCGTGTAACTCGGCGTATCATCAGGTTCCAAATTATTTGTTACCGTGAATATGTTTATTGAAGGAAAAATGCATAAAATTTAAAATGATGATTGTAGCAGACGACAAGTTTTGCAGACAACATTATCGAAAGGGTCTACTGTATTCCAATCCCCCGCCTATGGGGTTATCCATTTGCTTGACATTGATTGCAAAATATAGATATTAAAAAGTACCCGAAAATACATTCACGCTTTTGATAATAACACTGTTTTGTGTAAAAAATAAAAACAACCAGGAAACTATCTTTGATTTTTTAATAGGGAAATGCTTCCAATGCAATGCCATTTTCGGTCATTTTAACTTTATGTTTATTATTCCATTGTTCAAAGCACACAGACTTCAGTTATGGAAAACAGCTTAAATTTATGCAATTATTCATCTCATTAGTATACACTTGAGAAACTAATCGTTAAAAAATATAAGACATCATTTAGGGATGCATAATAAGTACCATCCAATAATATATGCCGTTGTATATTTTGTTTCTGACCGTGGACAGATGAATGAAATTTACAAGACAATTGGTAATAACACATAACATGAACCGCAAATAAAGCAATGTCACTGCGGGAGGTTACAGTTCCTTTCTGAAGAGCATGTGAAAGGGGCGTTTCATGAACCTCACCCTGCACATGTACAGTTATATTGAATGTTTCCATGGCAATTAGTACTTTTCCTTTTGTTATCCAACCCTTTACCTGTTCAATATTCATGTAAGAAAAACGCCATCATGCATATCTGTTAGCTGAAGTTTTGGTATTGGAATAAACCGTAAAGTCATATTTGGAATAGGTGGCTCATTTAGGAACCATCTAATCTGGGTCTACTCTGCTTGTAAAGGCATGCACAGTTTTATATGAGGTAAATAATAGATAAGCACATTTGGCCTGGATCAAATTATCCGAATTCTTTAAAAAAAAATCAATCAGAAAAATATCCCAGCGATTATTTATCTATTTGTGAATGCATGCGTCTGTTTAATAATACTTTATTTATTCCATGACTATTTATGAAAGAAATAACTGAATGAATATTAATGAGCGTTATTTGTAATTATTGAATATGAACACAGTAATCTTAGCCATTACAGAAACAGTAGAATTAGATCTATATTATTTTATAAGCAAACAGAGCAGAGCCATATGACCTTGACCTTATCTGTTCGAAATATCGTGAAAGAGCATACCGGTATCTAAAGAGTAAAAAGTTCGAACACTAAAATACGTATCATTATCGATCTTTAAGACATGTGGCAGCTTAATGCATGGTGAACGTCATGCATGGTGAACTCCTCTAGGAGCCTTCTGCATGACTTTCACCCGCATTAGGCAGTCACCTTCCTGAAAGGGTCTACATTCTTATATACAAAAAATTCGATTAATCGAGCTTTTACTGTGTATTCACCAATCCATTGTTACAAAAAGCCAAACAGCAAACCATCAACGAAACAGACCACCTAGTGTTCACACCAATGAGGGATCAACTTTATCAACTTATC
This sequence comes from Azorinus chamasolen, assembly GCA_963576725.1. Taxonomy (NCBI): domain Eukaryota; kingdom Metazoa; phylum Mollusca; class Bivalvia; order Cardiida; family Solecurtidae; genus Azorinus; species Azorinus chamasolen. The sequence continues at coordinate 57,736,858 of OY755242.1, forward strand.
ATACTTTTCATAGAAACATGTGCTGCCACGAACCAGGTCTTAGAGGGTGTAACAGTGAAACGACAAGACCAACAAAGAACAACTATATGCTGCATGTTAGACAGGAAATGCTTTCATTATTTGCAGATAATGTTAACTGTGTTTGTCTACCTACTAGTATTGAGCACACTAATCAAATTACTCCCATATTATATACATGTTCATCAAAGTTGAGCAACTCATTTGGAACTCATTCATTTTTCATACTGAGAGAGCGTCGCAAACAAATACATATGCGTGCTGGCCTAACTAATTGCTACTGATATGTACAACAAGCAGTGTAGACCAGGATCATAGGGCTCCTTTAGGAACCATCCGATCTGGCTCTATTCTGTTTGCCTATATCCTATTTATGGGATGGAAAGAGTAAAATAGTTCGAAGTGTAAAATACTACAATAAACAGACAATGCTTGTGATATACAGTCTGATGAATATACATTAACATGAGCAAAATGCGGCATGTTAAAACATGGGAAAAGTCAAAATTAGTACTGTAACTCTTCAGTCCATAAATACGCAATTCTACACCTTTGTAAACAGATTAAACCCAGACCAGACAGCTCCAACGGGAGTCGTCTGATCAGGGTCTGCTTCGATTCTACAGTTTCTGCCACGGCCGCACATTCCTGTGTGCATGTGCCATTATAAAAATTAAATGTATTAATGACGTCACTACTTCGTACATGAATATTCATGGAGTCAAAGGTTAACATGATCCGTTTGAAGTGGATCAAACATTAATACATTTAATTTTCAAAGGTCTTATATACTCGGTTGTGAAGCAAATAGAGCTGACCTTAGTCAGGAAGTTTCTTCGAGAGTCTTTTAGTGTGGGACAACCCATTAATTGAAAATAGAGTCCATTCAGTATTAAAGGGTAAACTTTACGAGAGTCTTTTGAATGACAAACACTGCAGACCCTGACCAATGGGTTCATCAAGGAGCAATTTGATCTGGGTCAACACTGCTCTCAATGTTAAATGTTAATTAAATGTTCATGACAAAGAAGGAAAAGACTGAATTTTGGATTAAACTCTTAAAAAGAACATAATAGTACATATTACAGATTTAGAGAGAGTTGAATAAACTATGCAATGATGGTGATGATGATATAGACTAAAAATATTAAGACGTGAACAAATATACATTACTATAAATCCAAAAACAGGGGAAATGAGTGGATATTTTTGAGACAGCAAGATGATGCAAGGTAAAAAAAAGCTTTCCTCTGCGACAAAATTACACACAAATTTCTATTTCCCCATGCAAAATGGAGTTTTCTTTATCTTAATAGAGATGTGTCTTATTTTGTTAAAGCATAGTTGTAACTAATTGACACCAAACCATTCTCTCATATATATTTTTTTAAAGATAATGTTTATATATCCGTTTTATAGGTTCATTTCTATAATTTACGACTGAGAATTACTAAATGATAGTTTCTTTAATCGTGAATGAGTATAATTTTTAAACGCCATGTGTCTTTACAGTCTTATGATGAAATATAGATTTTGATGGTAAATTCAAACGTGTATTAATCTTCTTACTTTTCCCTTAAGCATAAATAAAACACAGAGTCATTTTATAAATCGCATTAAATGAAGATACCAAATCTGAAAGAGCGACTCCTAGGGGTGGCATTACGTCGGATAACTTCAAAAGTGTCTGCGACAGAGTTCCTTCAAAATCCTTGATGTAGTTTAGATATATTGAATGGCGTTCTGAAACAGTTTAACTTCAGATGAGCTGGTAATTTCACGCTGTTTGACATGCATTCAATCAGCTTAATATGGAGCTTTTAATTTTCTGTTCAAACCATTTGAGTAATTCTTTAGTATAAAAATAAATATCAAAGAAACGTGAGTTTTGGGACAAATAAAATGTAGATATGCTAAAGGAAATAAATTGTTGTTCTTTAAGTCTTTTTATTTAGACTATTTTTCATTACGTAGACAATAAAAAAGGCTTAGACACCCTTTCACTCTTATCTTTACGCACCGGTGTCTGTCGTTTTCTGTATTGTTTTGTCTGATAAACCATTGATTGTGGTTGGCGTATTTGAGTTTGTAGTTCCATACTATTTCACATATGCAGCATAGACCATACACATTTCACACATCCGAGATTCCTGATCGGACACAATGGTTACCGTAACCATGTCTATGTTCACTTTCTGGAACGGTGGGAGAATACTTAAACCTTCCATAGGTGTAATAAATTTATTTAATAGTCTCCAAGCCCAATAAAATCGACTAGATACCGAGACACTTATGTCCATGAAGGCTTAGGATCAGCTGATACCTGTTCGAATTCTCGACATTTTAATTGATCAAAGTCTCTCTAAAATATTTCTTTCCGCGGTTTCATCAAAATTATTGTTCAGACAAAGTTTGTGTTTACATCAGCAGCTTAGCAGATGGATACATTGATTGCATTGCAGTCGTGTATATTTGTGCAAATCAATTGTTTTGGAAATATATACACGTTTACCATATAAAGAAACTTTATCAATGATTCAACAGTTTATTTCCCCATATCTTGTACTTAATAACTATTTAAATAGTGAGAAAAGCACTAACGAACAGCTGTAGAAAGTATAGTAAAACATTTGTAAAGCAACCACCTAAAAGATGCACACTTCTTGATCTGAGAGTCAGGTGGTTGCTTAATGCTGGACGAACATTATGCAGAACGCGCCTGCTTTTAATGATACCAAATTCTATTCATGAAACGGTCTCTTAAAAGCTCTATAATGTGTCTGCTCATTAGATTCCACTCGGATATTCTATTCCAATCAGTACCGGAAATATATGGTTTGGCGGAGAAAAGAAAAACAAAAATATATATGTATATTTCATCTAGATGTCTTACAACGGCCCTTGTCTACTACCTCTCGCGATACATAAACCCCATGTCACCATGACACTGGATCAACATTGTTCTCTTTGATTTTATGGCTGAATGCATGTAACAAAAATGTGACGTGTATTTTGACATTATAATGTTTGAAAAAGGCCAGTAGTGGTCGAAATATTAGATCAGAGCCATTATATTATCTTCATTGTGAATATGTTTTGATACAGCATTTGCCATTACATATGGCGATGTAAACAATAACACATAAGATATACACCATTTGCCATTACATATGGTGATATAAACAATAAACACATAACACATACAACATTTGCCATTACATATGGCGATGTAAACAATAAACACATAACACATACACAATATGGCCTTGCTTTTTGTGAAGTAAACAATAAGCACATAACGTATACGTACATACAATTTTCCACTATAAATGGCGATGTAACAATAAACACATAAACACGTACAACATTTGCCATTTCATATGGCGATGTAAACAATAAACACATAACACAAACAGCATTTGTCATTACATATGGCGATGTAAACAATAAACATAATACATATACAGTTTCTGCCATTACATATATACAAATGTATGACGAAATAAATAATAAACACATAACATATAAAGTAAACATGTACTTTTTTGTGACCACATAATGTCGAAATTCAAAGGCTTCACCCCTTCTAAAAGTCACCGAAATAAAAATGTATGAAACTATTTATGAGCGATAATTACAGTTTATCCTTTTATACTGTGAATAAAATATCAGAGATTTATTAAATAAATAGCCCATACTCGTAAATATGAAAAATATCTAACGAAGTAAACTTCTATATTCAATAAACACATCCGAGTGGCAACATATTGGACATGTCCTGTTGAATTACCGTAACTACATAAATGTCGGAAATATTAGTTAGTCGTTAGTATATGACAGTGCCTTCACATACAGCTGCCTTTCGTGCCGGAGAAAGGCGTATATGTTGTTAACGGTAAGAGTTAAATCAAAGCATAAATTATTTTTTATACTGTGATTTTTGTCTGCTAAAAATAATATATCAAGTGACACACCATTTGAATTCGGCACTTGCATGCGTTGTCATTGGTAAGCAGTGTATACCTACAGAGGCCCTCTGATCAGGGTCTGCACTGCTTGTGTTTCAAATAACCAAGCAAGTGTAAGCCTTTAATATTGAGTGGACTCTATTAATCTTTGCAATGCTTTTCCAGCTTACGATGAATATTTAGGAATGTTTTGAAAGAAAAGTGTAACATGACAAACAGTGCAGACCCTGATGAGAGGTATCCTCTAGGATCCCTCTGATCTGGGTCTACACTGTTTGCAAGGGAAATTAGTGACTCATTTCCCACATTGTAAGGGTTAATTCGCTGTCTCGTCTATACTTAAATAGTTTGCAGATACCAATCAAGTCATACCTAGCAAGATCGGGGTTATGTACAAAGTTTGCCCGTTAGAAAGTTTGTTGTTATCCTTGTTTATGTGTTCGCTTCAGCTTTTAAACCTTTTCACCTAACCTTTTACCAATACAGGCACCTTTTGCGTTTCCTGTAGGAACTTCATGATCAGGGTCTGCTCTGTATGCTTATGAAATATTATATATATGATAGGGTGGACATCACCCTGTCCATAGTGGCACTATACACACCCAGCTAATTGTTATTCCTATATCATTATTGCTTATATGAATATTCATCAGGTTTAGGAGTAAATAGAGTACATGTACTCGTATATTTATAGGTAAATAGAGTACATGTATATTTATAGGTAAATAGAGTACATGTATATTTATAGGTAAATAGTTGATGACAGTCAAACCTGCAACTAACCCCTCTGTCCAGTATAAGATTTGTAGGTTGCGTTTTTTACCGTTTAGCGTATCGTATATGAATATTGGACGTATAAATTAACTCTTTCCTTCACATAATCGTCTTTTCACGCATTTGCAAATAGAGGAGCCGTCTGATCAGAGTCTGCTCTGTTTGCTCATGGAAGTTAAAAAAGACGTGTTTCTTTATTTTCTAAAATAGCTACAATATTCCATCTTCCATATTTCATTATATAACTATTTTGGCCATGACTATTATATAAGTATTGTAATTGGAATAAACAGGGGAAGAGTTAAATACAGCTGCTTTTCTACAGACTTTCAGCGGTCGACATGTCGCACACTGGATCCAGAGAAACTTTCAATTTTAAAATTCAAAACGGTACGACTGATATATCAACTACTATTACATGTAATTACTTAACAGATCTATTTTGTTTCATCCCATGGCCCTTTGCACATTTCACATATTACCTTATGTTTAAAGGTGAAACATATCTAAACATTTTGACTGGAAGAGAATCATTTTTCACGCATTTGCAAACAGAGTAGACCCTGATCAGACAGCTCTGTTTGTTTAGGAAATACTATACATGTAGATGTAATTATGCAGTTTCTGCAATGGTCAAAAGTGTCATTATCAAACGTCAGCTTATTTGAATATCCATAAAGTAAACAGTTCAACCGAAACAAGACAACTGGTGGTTTTTATTGACCATGAATAATTCATATTTACAAACAATTCCTCATATTACATGTCCCTTTTCAAGTTAATTGTTTAGCTACCATTACACGTTTGCAAACAGTTTGTATCCAGATGACTCGGCCACTTATCAGAATCCAAATGTTTGGACACTGTCTCAAAATTCTGTGTCACGACACTGGGTCACTGGGTCATTTTTTCAAAAGCTTCTTCAATTCGGAAGTAGTCTATAAGACCCAAAATTGAGCATACGGTTTTCCTTGGGGTTTTTTATTTATTTTTTTTATATATATTTTTAGCGAGATATTAGTTATTCGGCGTCTCATCTGGGTCCAAACTGTTTGCATGGGTAAGCACTAAGCACGCATTCACCGACATTTAAACTTGACGCTACTTAACCATTTCCCTGTTTAATATTCATGAAAGAAAAAAATGTCACCATGATTTTTTATTAGCAGAATTTTTATAATGTAAATTTTAAAAGGGAATTTTTGCTGCTGTGAAAACTTTAGAATCAGATTTTAATCATGTCAAAAGCAAACAGAGCAGACCCTGATCAGACAGCTCCTATAGGAGCCGTCTGATCTGGGTCTACTCTGTTTGCAAATATTTGGAAACACGTTTATATGAGGGAAAGGGTTTTATGTTTCATTTTCAAACAAAACTTTAGAAGCCATTCATAAGTCATTTCAACATTGCCGTGCCAAAAGTGCACAAATAGCACAATGTGATAGCAAGCAAATTTAAAACCAGTCTCTTTATTGTTATAAAGATTGTAATCCATATTTCAGTTACGTGCTATTGTCTTTTTGTTTTATTTTTCATAAAATATTTACATAAATGGGGGAATTTACATATGCTCAATCTATCGGACTATAATATCAGCAATGAACAAAAACATTTTATGTTTCTCTGTTACAACTTTGTATCTACTAGAGGCGGTATGTATGTAAATAATTAATAGTTTAATACAGTCAAGTCTCGCTAATACGATCACTCAAAAGAAGTATAATTCTGGATTTTTAAAACAGATGGTAGCTTAATGCAGGACAAAAGTTACGCAGAAAACTGCTTGGGCTCACGCATTAGGAGGAAGTGTTCCTAAAAGCTGATGCATTAAATTAAGCAACCACCTGTTTTTACAGATTCCAATGCTAATGAATAATATTGTCACATTAGCGAGACTTTAATGTACATATAAACATTTCCAAATTCCATCTAATATATACATGTATACAGTAAAAACTCGATACTACGAAATTTCATTATTGAAGAATGTATGTCTTTTTAGGCAGGTGGCTGCTTAGTTACAGGGTGAAAGTCGTGCAGAAAGTTCCTATGAGGAGCTTTCTGCATGACGTTCACCCTGCATTAAGCTGCCACCTGTGTTAAAGATCAACAATGGTACGTATGTTGAGTGTTCGTAGTATCGAGTTTCTACTGCGCATGTATATTGTGTGCCTCCAATATTGTTTTATATTGCCCCAATCTCTCAGTAGTCTATATTGTGTTCTGGTCTTCAGCTTCTCTTGTTTGCTAGTGTGCGGTTTTTACGTAGCTTTAAAGTTTTCCAGTCCATCTATTACGGGGGCAGAGTTTGGCTCGTGTGCTAGGAACAGTGTGCATTGTTCCGTGCACAGAGGAACACACCGGTAGAACCACCGACCTACCACTGGCCAGTTGGAAAGTTTGGTCGCATGAAAACTAGATATGTTCAGACCAGGATTCGAACCACAGCGATGTGGGATTAAGTGATTGTCAACCGTCTCTGTGCGGGTAACGTGTTACTAATGTCATTTTGAAAAACATACAAACCTAGATGAGAAGGGTCCTAAATGAACACTCTCTACAGGGTCTGCACTGTTTGTCATGTTACACTTGTCTTCAAAACAAGTCCTGGATATTCAAAATAAGCTTGATCCGTTTGTACTTTGGAATAGTCTATTCGAAAATTCAGTGTTGAAAGTTTTAACCCTTAACTCCACAAATATGCTTCTCTATGCCTTTGCAATCAGAGTAGACCCAGATCAGACGGTTCCTATAGGAGTGATCAGGGTATGTTCTGTTTGCTTATGATATGGATAATTATGATTCTACAATTTTTGCCATTGGTTAAGCTCCTCTAGACCCCTTCAGGATTTAAAACTCTGTAATAAGCGATACACTCCAAAAGAACATAGCTGACTGCGGTAACATGCAATGCCACCTTGACAAATGAGATTTTCACAGGCATGTGAAATACAGCTCAATATACATGCATCTTTAAAATAGTTTCACACTAATTTTGGAATTTATTGTGAACAGATTGTCTTAAAACTTTTCCGCAACGTGTGTTGCAGGAGGGTTTTAAGTGACTGCAAGTCTAATTGAAATGCATGTGTAAAATGTTCAGAGTCCATATTTTGAAAAACAAAATGCATTTCCAAAAAATGAAACAAATGTTTACCGTCGTTGGCATTTCTATGTTGTAATGGTTTTAAGATTAACAATGTGTTATAAAGAAAGTGTAACTATATAAAGTTTGACTAATTACTGCATGAATATTCATGTAAAAATGGGATGGCATCATGCATAAAACGCACGGAATATTTACCAAAGTAGAAACTGTATAATCAGATCTATATTATTCCTGGGTCTACTCTCTTTACAAAGGCGTAGAAAGGCGTATTTATGGAGCAAATGTTAAACTCTCCGGAATGGAAATGAATAGCTTGCAAACGATATGAAGCTCTGTTTTAATATTCCTTTTTCAATGGAAATTATAAACCATAATACCGGAATATTAAAACATCTTCAAATCATTCATGTAACACTACGAAAAACCAAATCACTTCACATGCCATTCTTCTGATGTTCTGAAAATGTTTTGGAGATTTGACTTTCTATTTCTACCCCCCATCCCTACACACTTACTTCTAAAACGTGTGCTCAGGTGAAACATTGTCCGCCCGTCTGTCCGCCGGTCCGTTCGCAGACTGAAGTATTACAATGCTAGTTATTCGCATATTTTTATTAAATAAATGTTTATAAACCCTATGAATACTCATGTAAGAAGTAACAGCATAATGAGTATTTATTAGTTGATGTTTATAATGACATGTGAACAAAGCAATCCTTGGCCATGGCAAACACTATAGATACGGGGCTGTATAATTCCATTAGCAAACAGAGCACACCCTGATCAGACGGCTCCTACAGAAGTCATCTGATCTGAGTCGTCTCTGTTTGAAAAGGTGTTGAAAGGTATTCATGGTTAATTTTATCATAAACTCGTGTAGGGTTTTTTCCAACTCCTATAAAATCCATCGGCTGTATCCGACATAGGTTTTGAGGCTATAACAAATGGTCTCGATAGCAGATATATAAGAAGTCATCAAACTATAAATCTTTACTTCATAGAAATTCTATTTCATGCCTTTGCAAATGGAGTATATCCATATCAGATGGCTCCTGTAGCAGTTTTCTAATCAATATATGAAAGATATGCTGTTTGCTTATGAAAAAATACAAATGTATAAATATGATTCTACTGTTTCTACCATAATTAATATTCTCTTGTTCATAAAGTCAATGAAACTGTTCGCGTAATTAATATTCATACAGTCATCATTTAGTTTAATGAATCTCTATCAGGTAAAGGGTTAACCCTTTCCTCCATAAATACGCCTTTCTACGCCTCTGTAAAAGTCACCTATTGAAACCATTGTGATGAATAGAGCATTTGCTCCTATGGGAGCAAATGCCTTATTTATCACAATGGTTTTCAAACTACAAAATTCTAAAATGTGCCTTTTCTCTAGTTAATGCTCCTTTTCCGTAGATTTATTCAAAGTGGTTGGATCTAAAAATAACCTATGAAGTAATGGGTTTAACCGCGTGAGCGTCATATAAACATATGTTACGTTGTGATTCATGATCTATTGGGCAGTTTGCAAATAAAAACTGGTCGGTTGCTTATTAGTAGAAAATACTAAATATCTTTAAAATACTGAACAATCCCCCCCCCCCCCTGCCTCAAATTACCAACCCCATTGAAGAGAATAGCATGTTTGTACTCTGCAGAACCAAATCCGTGAACTGTTACTCAAAAGAAAGGACAAAATGCTTTCTAATATTGGATGTGTTTTGTAAAATCTGAATGTATACACTCTTCCAATTGCTATATCACTTAATTATTTCATTTACAGAATCAGAAAATCAGGTAGGAACATTAAGTATTACGAAGGTAAAGACGTGTATAGGAACTGGCGCTTTTAGACCTATTTTCCCCTGACTAATTTGCCCAAATGTTGGTTTAGACATTCTAGGTTTGTCTGTTATCACACCAGAGTTTGATGGTAGCACGCTCCTGTGTGTAAATACAGCGTTATTGTTGACTGTGCTGAAATTTTAAAGCAATGCTGGGAGGTTTTCCAAAATGTTTCAAATTTGATTAACCTTTTAAATGCTGAATATTCAAAGTAGAACAGCCAATCAGTTAGTAACATGTAGATTGTATTCTGTATGGAAGACTTGAATATGCTGGATGATTTTGATCGGCAAACAGCGCAGACCTTGATCAGAGGACTCCTCTAGGAACCCTTTGATTTAGGTCTACACTGTTTGCAAATGCTAATACAGTTTTCTACATTCAAAGGTAAATTCCAAATACCACTGTCTTTGTCTAAGATTTATGGTTATATCAGTGGAATAGACTATATATACATTAACGGAATTGCCTGCTATTGCAATTGGCATTAAGGTATTAACTCACTTGTCTCTAGCGTCCCCCTAAAACGGACATAGGCAAACAGTGTGGACCCAGATCAGGGGTTTTCCTTTATTTCTCCAAAACATACGATAAGAGTGATGCATAGTTTGGATCCAGAAAAGACGCCGAAAATCTTTGATGACCTATTCAAACTGTGGATCCAGATGAGAGAACTATCAACTCTGTGTGTGTCTTATCGGGATCAAAACTGTTGGTAATATTGTGATGTAGTAAAACCTCTCTATAGCGGCCACTAAATTGTGTTAATTAGTTGGTATTTAGGGCAGGTGACTGCTTAAAGCAAGGTGAAAGTAAAACAGAACGCTCCTATAGGGGCGTTCTGTTTTACTTTCACCTTGCTTTAAGCAGCCACCTGTATTTAACACAAAATACTTGATGTAATTTAGTGCCCGTTATAGAGAGGTTTTACTGTAGTGCGTTCTGAAAGAGAATTTAACAAAATCATATTAGCAGTTGTAGCCGATGATACATTTTGTTGTCGATAGTACTGATAAATATGATATTGCAGAAAACACCCCTCGGGTTTAAAATATGATCGACTTATATAACGCACATATGGACGAATTCACTTCGAAATTAAGGTTAAAATGGGGATTAGATAATATGTAAACATGTGAGCAGGTTATTTCCATCGTACCACCCTACTCCCTGATGAATACACTAAATATAGTTTATCAGGCTAGTGAACGTTGAATCTAAACACTAAATGTAGTTTATCAGGCTAGTGAACATTGAATCTAAACACTAAATATAGTTTATCAGGCTAGTGAACGTTGAATCTAAACACTAAATATAGTTTATCAGGCTAGAGAACATTGAATCTAAACACTAAATATAGTTTATCAGGCTAGTGAACATTGGATCTAAAGTTTTCTAAACACTAACCATTTATCTCAATGAGGCGCTTTTCAAGCCGTGACAAACAGAATAGACCCAAATCAAACGGCTCCTGTAGGAATAACGACAACATGAATATTTATTAGAATACTTCTATATCATTTCATATGCAAACAGAGCAGACCCTGATCTGGGTCTACTCTGCTTGCAATGGCATGGAAATGCGTATCTACGGAGGAAATGGGCGGGACCATTTACCTGATGAATATCCATACAAGATTCCACCCATTATGAATATTAATTCCTCAAGTTTTGAGTTAGAAATATATAACGCATATATAATGGGGAAATTTATTGCCATAGCAAACAGTAGATGGTCGCATCTGTAGCATACAGAGAAACAGAGCAGGCCCAAATCAAACACCATCTACATCAGCTGTTTATTCTGTGTCTACTCTGTTTGCAAAATAGGCGTGAATATCAGATACAGGGTTAAGCCCCGCCTACCCCCCCCCCCCCCCCCCCTAGCGTAGACCCAGACTAGCCACCATTTCGAACATGCCGCTTCTGATTTTGACTACTGTGGCGTAACACTTTTGTCCTACTTTAGGCATCCATCTTCTTTTAAAATGAGCCCGTGTATCCTCATACAAACACGCCGTATCCTCATACAAACACGTCTTACACCTTCCCAAATAGAGTAGACCCTGATTAGACAGTTCCAACAGGAGCTGCTGTCTGATTAGTGTATACTCTGTTTGCTTATCAATGTGTTTTGCTTATCAATGTGTATTGCTTATCAATGTGTATAATTTCCTACCAAGCTCCAGAATTCCCGTGTTTGTAATGTCTATATACATGTAAAATCTTCAGCACATCATACTCATAAATGGTTAACCCTTTCCTTACTAAAAACGCCTTTTAACGCCCTTGCACAGCGAGTAGACGTAGATGAGACTGCTGCTATAGGAGTCATCTGCTAGACGTAGATGAGACTGCTGCTATAGGAGTCATCTGCTAGACGTAGATGAGACTGCTGCTATAGGAGTCATCTGCTAGACGTAGATGAGACTGCTGCTATAGGAGCCATCTGCTAGACGTAGATGAGACTGCTGCTATAGGAGTCATCTGCTAGACGTAGATGAGACTGCTGCTATAGGAGTCATCTGCTAGACGTAGATGAGACTGCTGCTATAGGAGCCATCTGCTAGACGTAGATGAGACTGCTGCTATAGGAGCCATCTGCTAGACGTAGATGAGACTGCTGCTATAGGAGCCATCTGCTAGACGTAGATGAGACTGCTGCTATAGGAGTCATCTGCTAGACGTAGATGAGACTGCTGCTATAGGAGTCATCTGCTAGACGTAGATGAGACTGCTGCTATAGGAGTCATCTGCTAGACGTAGATGAGACTGCTGCTATAGGAGCCATCTGCTAGACGTAGATGAGACTGCTGCTATAGGAGCCATCTGCCCGGTCTCTGTTCTGTTGACTTGGTAAATGATAATACTTCTGACTCTACCAAATACTTATGGTTACACATTATTGTAGAAATTCAGCTAATAAATATTCATGATGTCATGGTTTTTACATGAATTTTCATCAAAGAAAGGGTTAAGACAGTTTCAACCACATGTATACATGTATATCTATATAAAAGCACTATCACGAACTGAGGCACGTGTGACATGTGCATAGTGATCAGATGTCTTAAAGGATTATTGCTTAATTTATCACTAAACTATGGCTCGAAAATTAATATATAAAAACTACTACAATATTGCATTTCTCTCTTTCGATTTTTGTTTTATACAGAGTTTCCATTATCTCCAGTGAAAATGCATACAGTATATTGATAGGGTTTTCTTCTTTTCCATTTTTTTTCTTTTGGCTAAGGAATATTTTTCTTGACAAAAGATTTTTCTACAAGTGTTGTGAAAGCCTCCGGTCGGAGACCTGGCCTCGGGTTTTAACAAATCTACGGGCCGAGCTGTCATTTAGGTTTGGCAGCCGCAAAAATTGCCGTGTTATTTTTCTGGATTAATATTCTTACCGTTGTGTCATTAGCGCTAAAATATTAGGAGAGGAGTAATTCCCCGTAGACTCGCCTCTCGCACGAAGAGTGTCGCTCGCATTTGGGCTGTCAAACGACAGGCGGATGAAATTGCGGAGTTTCACACGCTGAAAATGAAACACTTTCATTTGGGAAATATTTTAGTCTCGGCACTACACCGCCGGCGAGTCATCCGGGCGGGCTAGCAGTACCCAGGGCCCAACAACAACCCTTAACCCGCCTTTAAAAACAATGTCTGCAAAAATTTGGGATCTGGCGCAATTTTGACTACTTCCGATTCGATGAAGCTTTTGAAAAAAATATTGACCGAGTGTCAAACAGCTTGGATCCTGGTGAAACGCAGATTCACTCGGCGTTTCATCTGGATCCAATCTGTTTGCAAATGCGAGGCAAGCCGCGCCAAGCGGGGCGAGGCTTAATACAACATTGCATTGTCCCCTGAGGGCTGACCAAAGCATGCACTGTTGATCCGGGTTCATTCAAATCTCAGATTTTTCATTTTACAAACGGAGACTAATGTTGTTCTGTAAGGCAGACCGTAGCTTAATGCAAGACGAGCATAAGGTTGGAACTATTTGCTTTACTTATGGTCTGCGTTAAGCTGTCACCGGCTTTGAAAGACATCTAACCCATTACCTCATAGGCTGTTTAGATCCAACTACTGAAAAGGAGCATTAACTTGAACAAGAGCACCACAAGCGGGTGCAACGCTCGTCTGTCGTCATTGTCAAGATGAACATGCATACCAAAAATGAAGGTTGTAAATGAAAAATTGAAGAAGTTATGGTCAATGTTAAGATTTCGGACGACGACAACGACGACGCGGACGCCGGGGTTACGACAATAGCTCGTGATTTCTTCGAAACAGACAAGCTAAAAAGGAGGAAAATCAGATAAAAATATATTATAGTTTTGAAACCAAAAAGTTCCTTTTGCAGAGACGTCAAAAGACGCCAATATGAGGGAAAGGGTTAACACTTTTTTGTGCCAATAGCGAGTCTGTGGTTACCTATGCATACGGTTTGGATCCAGATGTCGGTGTCTAAACAGGGTCCAGACTGTTGATTACTGTGATTATGTTTTTGAAACAAACATGAATAAAAATCAAATACGAAAGTTGAAGCAGATGTTGAAAACGAATGAGTAAGATAATCATGCACGTATTCATTAACCTGGTAGAGATGCCTTTGAACGGCATTGCACACAGAGTAGACCCAGGTCAGACGTGCACACAGAGTAGACCAGGTCAGACGTGCACACAGAGTAGACCCAGGTCAGACGTGCACACAGAGTAGACCCAGGTCAGACGTGCACACAGAGTAGACCCAGGTCAGACGGCATTGCACACAGAGTAGACCCAGGTCAGACGTGCACACAGAGTAGACCCAGGTCAGACGTGCACACAGAGTAGACCCAGGTCAGACGGCACTGCACACAGAGTAGACCCAGGTCAGACGTGCACACAGAGTAGACCCAGGTCAGACGTGCACACAGAGTAGACCCAGGTCAGACGGCATTGCACACAGAGTAGACCCAGGTCAGACGGCACCTTCGAGGTCTGCCCTGTTAGCTTATGAAATTATATAGGTCTGGTATATAGTGCCTGACATGCCCTGTCCCTGTTTAATATTCATATAAGAATAATGACATCTTGAATATTTTAGCTGATTTTTTATGGTGGCATGTGTACACAAAGATTTTTGGATTAGACGGAAACTGTAGAATCAGATCTATATTACACCATAAGCAAACAGAGAAGATCCTGATATCTGGGTCTACTCTGTTTGTAAATGCGTGAAACATGCATTTATATGAAGGAAAGAGTTAAACGCCATTTCTTGATCAAAGCGGTAGAAAAGAGAATCACGATATGGCCCGAGGCTTGAAGTAGAACTCTTTGTCGTCTGCAAAATCTTGGCGTCTGCTACAATTCTCAATTTATTTTTTCTTCCATGTTTCGATTCAGATACAATCGTATTATGAAACAGTTTGTTTCCTGATAGGATGCCAGGCAAAATGGCGTCTGGTCTGGATTCAATCTATTTACATAGATAACCACGTCGCTGCCAGCGTGTAAAGAACTAACAAATAGTGTTGTCTGCATTTTTTTCGTATGCTCAATATTTTATATTTAATCTTTTGTTTTTCTTTTTTGTTTAATTAGCATAATCATAACACCAAACAGATTTTGGTGAGATGCCGAGTTACTCGGCGTCTCATTTGGATCCAAGCTGTCTGCATAGTTAATCACAGATGTAACATTGGCAGTGAAAGGGGTAGTATGGGTAACGAGTGGACTGGCAGCAGTGAAAGGGGTAGTATGGGTAACGAGTGGACTGGCAGCAGTGAAAGGGGTAGTATGGGTAACGAGTGGACTGGCAGCAGTGAAAGGGGTAGTATGGGTAACGAGTGGACTGGCAGTTGCAAACAGCACAGACCTAGTTCAGAGGGCTTCCACGGGAATCCTTTATTTCTCCACCTAAGCCTATACTGTGACCACTCTTTAGAATCGCCTCGAATAGTGAAGTAAGCTTCTCTAGAAACATATATACATGTATGATGTACATGTGTATGTATATATAATTATGTCTCTGGCTTCTCATACTAAATGGACTCAATAAACAAAACATTTTGAATCTACAGCATTTAACCATTTCCCTGTTTAATATTCATGACAGAAATAATGACGTAGTGAATATTAATAATCCGAACTATTTTAAAGCATTATTAACAATGAAAGTTTTGACTGTGGCAGAGATTGTAGAACCAGATCTATGAAATTATATCAGCAAACAGAGCAGACCCTCATCAGTCAGAATCCTACAGTAGCCGTCTGATCTGGGTTTACTCTGTTTGCAAATGTGTGAAAATACGTTTATATGAGCGAAAGGTTGAATGCTTTCAATGTTTAATTTCTTGAGTGGAATAACCCATCGGTGTTTAGCTATAGCGTTCACACAGTACTAGAGGCTAAACTATAGCGTTCACACAGTACTAGAGGCTAAACTATAGCGTTCAACAGTACTAGAGGCTAAACTATAGCGTTCACACAGTATTAGATACTAAACTATAGCGTCCACACAGTACTAGAGGCTAAACTATAGCGTCCACACAGTACTAGAGGCTAAACTATAGCGTTCAACAGTACTAGAGGCTAAACTATAGCGTTCACACAGTACTAGAGGCTAAACTATAGCGTTCAACAGTACTAGAGGCTAAACTATAGCGTTCACACAGTACTAGAGGCTAAACTATAGCGTTCAACAGTACTAGAGGCTAAACTATAGCGTTCACACAGTACTAGAGGCTAAACTATAGCGTTCACATAGAGGCTAAACTATAGCGTTCACACAGTACTAGAGGCTAAACTTGATGTAGGACTTTGAATGACAAACATTGCATACCCAGATCAGAGAGCTCTTGTAGGAGCTCTCTGATCTGGGTCTACACTGTTTGCAAATGACAGTACACATGTAACCCTACACTCAAAGGGTCAAAGGGGTTTAGAAAACAAAGTAGCCTGCTATATGTGTAATACGTGGATCGCAACGTGTGGTTTTGAGTGATTTTTATGGCACTTGTCTCCCTGTAATTCGGAGAAAAACTCATTCCATGTACGGAATTTTACAGAGGAACTCAGCTGGCTCATTAACTCTTTGTGTGTCGAGTAATTGTCGTCTGCTTAATTTGTTTTCTGCTTCAAACTTCAATTTTAATTTGTCTTCCATTTTTTGTTTTCAAAATCTATATTCGAAGTATAACACAGTTTAGACTCTGAAGAGACGCCATGTTGTTTTTGTTCGCCGTCTCGTCCGGACACAAACTGTTGGCAAACGTTAGTATATGTTCGCCGCTGGCAGCGAACAAGTTAACCCTTTGAATGTGCGAAACGAGTGAACGCCGTAGACCGCGATCAGAGTGCTTATAGAAGAGTGTTTGCGCGGTTTGCCATCCAAACTTCTTTTACAAGTTATACCATGGGCCATACAGAATGTAGTCTACCGTTAACTCATTCCCTCCTAGACTAATTTAGACATAACCTCTTTGAATAAATCTACCGAAAAGGAGCATTAACTTTAGAAAAGGAGAATTTTAGAATTGGGTAGTTTTGAAACCACTGTGATAAATAGAGCATTTGCTCCATAGGAGCAAATGCTCTATTTGCACAATGGTTTCAAAACATGACTTTGACAGAGGCGTAGAAAGGCGTATGCAGGAAAAAATGGGTACCATTCCACTTTGAAAAATAATCATTTTAAGGGTTGAGCCCTGCTCTGTGTAGTTTTCTTTCTGTTGTCGCCTTATTTTTTATAGCAGAAAACGACGTGTAGAATTGAAAACTGCAAAGATTTTGGGAGTTCATTGGGAAATACAAATTGCCGAGGGTTATTCTTGGAGAATAAAAAAATGAAGATTATCGTTGGTGTCGCGACCTGTCACTTGTAATACAATCCCACTCTGTCCCAAACCAATTTTATATGTCTGGCTTTATTCTATACTAGAGGCGTGGAATCAGTGACTATAAACCCCTGTACTCCACACTACTCCTTGTTGTGCGTTTGCAAACACGGTAGATCAAGATCAGACAACTTCTGTAGGAGCCGTCTGATCAGGATGTGCTGTATTTGCTTACATGCTTCAGATCCGATTCTATTTTGTCATAGCAACGCATTTCCCTATTTTACATGTTTAACCTTTTACTCCATGAATATTCACGTAAGAAAAAAGCATCATTGATTAGATTATTTTATTTATAACTGCATGCGAACGCAGGAAAGTTTGGCAATGGCAGAAAGTATAGACTCCTATTTAATTATTTATACTATTCTTTTAGGAGCCGTCTGGTCTGGGTTTACTCTGTTTGCAAAGGCGTAGAAAGGCGTATTTATGGAATAACGGGTTAAGACAATAATTAAATTAATTAAATTAATTAATGTTCATTATCGGTGGGGTACAGCATGAATTTTCATGAAGTAAATAGATATATTCTTCTGGGTCTCTATTTTGCATCTGGTCAGATTTGAATAAGAAAAAAATCAAGATTAAGCCATAGTTACATTTCTTATCTTTTTACTTGATAACTATATCATTGATAGTTGGTTTGTTTTAATAATGGCACATGGTTTTACCATGGCAGAAACGAAATAGTAGAATCAGATCAATATACAGTAACAACTCGATACTACGAAATTTTAGTGATGAAGAATTTGTGTCTTAGTAGGCAGGTGGCTGCTTAATGAATGGTGAAAGTCGTGCAGTCTCCTCCTATAGGAGCTTTCTGTATGCTTTCAACCTGCATTAAGCTGCCACCTGTCTTGAAGATAAATAATTGTACGTATGTATGTGTTCGAATGATCAAGTTTTCGTTGTAATTCCATCAGCAAACATGACCCGACTAATCTGGGTCTACTCTGTATGCCAATGCATCAAACAATATCTCTATCAGGTAGCGGGTTATTGAGCGGTATTAGAAACAGACACGTTAACGGTACGCTGCCTAATTAACCATTGACAGACAACAATAAAAATTGCCAATGCATGTACATTTATAAATACGGCACTGACGCTGGCACTTAACCCTTTCCTCTATAAATACGCCTTTCTACGCCTCTGTAAACGTCACTTTATAAAACAATTGTGATAAATATAGCATTTGCTCCTATATGCTCTATTTATCACAATGGTTTCAAACTACAAAATTCTATTTTTTTCCTTTTCTCTAGTTAATGCTCCTTCTCAGTAGATTTATTCAAAGTGGTTGGATCTAGAAATAGCCTATGATGGAATGGGTTAAATACGACACTTTACTCACAAATTCAGGACATTGTCACGAACTCTAGTCCAAGAAGAACACCTTTTCTCAAAGGACACTTTAATTCATCCCCGGAACAATTTCACCTGACTTCAACCCTCGTAGAAGTGTAACATTGCGTCACCCTTTGGGGCATTGTCACCCTACACCACACTTTGGAAAAAGTATAGCCGTCTAATCGGGGCATGTTCTCTTATTTATGGAATTATATAGACATATTTTTATAATGTCTTCCAAGGTCCAAACTACCTTTATCCTTTAAGCCATAAATATCAGTTAACTAACATTCATAAAATTGTTATTTCTTGCATGAATGTTCACGTAGTAAAGGTAAGCATTCCCTCATCAATATTCATGTAAGAAATACTGACGTCATGAATATTTTAGCTGAATGTTTTATAATAGTATAAGAACTCATGCTGTTTTAAAAAGAAACTGTACAATCAGATTTATATAATTTCATAAAAAAGAGAGCAGAACCTAATCAGGGCTGTCTGAACTTGGTCTGCTCTGTTTGTAAAGGAGCCAAAACTCGTCTTTATGAGAGAAAGGGTTAATATTATGCCATTCTGGAGACTGGTATATTCTGGCTTATATATGATGTTTATTATTCATTATTCAGAAAAGCAGAAAGTAAATTTCCTCAACAATACCTGTTGCGTTAGAACAAAACAAAAACTAAACAAAAAATTAACAACAACAAACAAGACAGTTAATACATATAAAACATAGCTCACAAAGGCTAAACAAAATAAGTACTGTCTGTTACAGTTTATGTCATTAGCAAAACAAAAATAATTGTCATCTGCTGCAATTCTGAAAATAAAATTCTTTTATTTAGCTTGGATCAAAAGGCCAGGTATATGGTTAACCATTTGCTCCATAGAGACGATTTTGGTACCTTTGTAAACGGAGTAGACCCAGATCAGACGGTTCCTGTAGGAGTCAGGGTTTGATCAGGGTCTGCTTTGTTTGCTCATGAACTAATATTGATTTATTTCTACGGCTTCTGCCACGGTAAATATTCGTTTCTTCATGGTGCCATTATTAAAAAAATCAGCTAATTAACCAATTTCGCCGCCAATGTCGCATAAATGCACTACGACAGATAGAGCAGTCCCAGATCAGACGCCGCCTTTTCAAGGCGGCGTCTTATTAGGGACTTCATTTATCTCTGTCTCTAGTTCTATATCTGTGGTTTATTCCTTTGAAATTTAAATTTATAATATTTCCTTAATTTACCGAAATGTTTTAACAAAACTGGGTTGCAGACGACAATTAGAAATTTGGCGACAAAAGGGTTAATATGCAAACAGTCCAAAGACCTTTGAACAGCCATTATATCTGACTTGAATATTCATGGGGTAGAGTTAACCATTACTTGCTTCTACTTTATGTAGTGTCTAGCTATCACGTGGCTACATTTATTTGAAATTATATCATGTTGCTAATGTTGCCTGCATGAGCAGGACTTATGCTTCATACTGGATAAACTTTAAACTTTTTACGGATGTCCATCGAGATGGTGGTACAAGGTGCATCTTTTAACCCATTACTGTATGAAGGAAATGACAACATGAACATGAACCAGATTAATACCTACTGAATATTCATGGACAAAATAGTTATAATGAAATAGGGTAGGTGGTACATTGTAGCCATTTTAGAAACTAAAGAAACATGTCATTCAAATTCCATTAGCAAACAGACCAGACTGCAACAGAAACCGTCTGATCTAGGTCTACTCTGTTTGCAAAGACGTTTAAGGGTGTAGCTATGGTGTAAAGGATTAACATATGTAATATAGTTTTGTTCAGGACTAAGCGTTCGTTTAATATTCTAATCGATAATCCCGCCTTTTACACCGTTGTAAACAGAGTAGACCCAGATCATAGAGCTCGTACACTATCAGCTGTGTGTGTTTATATGTTATAGACCTTATCCTCATCTATTGGACACGGTAATCAATGTTCAGCATTTTGTATACATGTATTTTAAATACAATAATTACATTGTACATTGGTTAAAAGTGCCAATGGGCAGAATCTTGTATGAATATTCATTAGATAAGGGTAAAATAGGTTACTTTCTTCGCACTGGTTTATGCATTTGCAAACAGAGTAGATGCAGATCAGACGACTCTTGTAGGAGCCGTCTGCTCTGTTGTCTCTTGTAGGAGCCGTCTGCTCTGTTTACTCTTGTAGGAGCCGTCTGCTCTGTTGACTCTTGTAGGAGCCGTCTGTTCTGTTTACTCTTGTAGGAGCCGTCTGCTGTGTTGAACTCTTGTAGGAGCCGTCTGCTCTGTTTACTCTTGTAGGAGCCGTCTGCTGCTCTGTTTACTCTTGTAGGAGCCGTCTGCTGTGTTGAACTCTTGTAGGAGTCGTCTGTTCTGTTGAACTCTTGTAGGAGCCGTCTGCTCTGTTTACTCTTGTAGGAGCCGTCTGCTCTGTTTACTCTTGTAGGAGCCGTCTGCTCTGTTGACTCTTGTAGGAGCCGTCTGCTCTGTTGAACTCTTGTAGGAGCCGTCTGCTCTGTTGACTCTTGTAGGAGCCGTCTGTTCTGTTGAACTCTTGTAGGAGCCGTCTGCTCTGTTTACTCTTGTAGGAGCCGTCTGCTCTGTTTACTCTTGTAGGAGTCGTCTGCTCTGTTTACTCTTGTAGGAGCCGTCTGCTCTGTTTACTCTTGTAGGAGCCGTCTGTTCTGTTTACTCTTGTAGGAGCCGTCTGCTGTGTTGAACTCTTGTAGGAGCCGTCTGTTCTGTTTACTCTTGTAGGAGCCGTCTGTTCTGTTGAACTCTTGTAGGAGCCGTCTGCCCTGTTTACTCTTGTAGGAGCCGTCTGTTCTGTTGAACTCTTGTAGGAGCCGTCTGTTCTGTTGACTCTTGTAGGAGCCGTCTGCTCTGTTGAACTCTTGTAGGAGCAGTCTGCTCTGTTTACTTATGGGATGTTATAGATAATGTTTCTACAGTTTTACCATGGCCAATATTTGATGTTTACATGGCTTTCAAACCGTGGCTATGAATATATGTGTAAGAAATAATGACATCATGAATATAAATTCACTGAATTTTAAAAGTGGCATATGGGATGGTGACTTTTTTTGGCCAAGGCAGAAACTGTAGAATCAAATCTATATCATTTCATAAACAAACAGAGCAACTCCTGATCTGATGACTCCATCAGGGACAGCTAAACCTGGGTCCATGCTTATAAAGCTTTTTGGTTGAGTCTGAGTCTCAACAACTTGAGAACGATCTCAGACTCAACTAAAACGTTTTATAAGCACGGAACCAGGTCTACTCTTTTTTCCAAATGCACCCAAAGGCGTATCTATGAAGAAGTAGATGGACAAGCTGAAACAAACTGTCACAATAAAACCAAATATGTACCGGCGAGTAATTGAAGCAGTTTGCGTTCTCGGTAAGACAAAAACACGAGCATGTCTGTAAAATACATGTGTGTTTCATTACCGTAAAACTTTGTTGTTACTTCACTAATAATTCCATGCAGGTACTAGCATGGCGAAAAGGAGAAAAAAGTAAGCACAGTCATAAAATATGAAGAAATTATTTTTGCTTCTGATAAATCAATAATGTGTTTGTGTTTCTGCACGTTCCACGATGGGTTTTTCTTCCGTATAGTGGTTAATCCTATCCCTGCTCTATGTTCATTCGAAATTTCAATATTCACGGACAAAATAGTTAAAATGAAATATGGAAGGTGGAACATTGTAGCCATTTTAGAAAGTAAAGAAACAGATCTATCAAATTCCATTAGCAAACAGAGCAGACCCTGATCAGACGACTCCTATCTGTTTGCAAATGCGTAAAAACACGTTTATATGAAGGAAAGGGTGAACGCTATATTTTCTCAAAAGGCCATGGTACTGAGCATGAGAAACCGTATCCAGTATCAACCATTTCCTCCATGAATATTCAAATAAATGGAAAAAATAATGACGCCATGAATATTAATTAGATTAATTTGTTAGGATAGCACATAGACACGTGAATTTTTAACCATGGCAGAAACTGTAGAATAAGATCTATATAAGCAAACAGAGCAGACCTTGATCGGATGACTCTTTTCTAATGGTTGCATGAATACATGTATCAACATACTGAATCTTTATAATGACATATGGAACAAATTGTAGAATCAGGTCTACATGATTTCTATTTACTCTATTAATATGTCTTCTAATGCCTTTGCAAACAGAGTAGACCCAGATCAGACGGCTCCTGTATGGTCTGCTCTGTTTACTCATGTAGTTCTACAGTGACAAAGAATCCTACTGTCAGACAGAGGGTTTTTTATCTACAGAAAAAAAGAAGATGTCATTTCGACCACAGGGAAATCCCTCTAAAGCGGATTTTCAGTAAAGGTGAACTCAAACATTTTTAGACAGATGGCTGCTTAGTGCAGGGTGAAAGTAACGCAGAAAGCTCCTTCTGGGGCTGTCTATGCGACTATCAACCTGCACTAAACTGGCACCTGTTATCAAGACTAATTTGAAATTCGTTTTACTTTATTCAGAAATTAACCATGTGAAAATGTCAGCAGAACGCAATTTACCTAGAGCTCTGGTTATTCTCCATTCTGGTCAGTATAACTATATATCCAGTTTAACTCTTTACTCCATATATACACATTTGCAAACAGAGTAGACCCAGATCAGACGGCTACTGTATGAGTCATCTGATCAGGGTCTGCTCTGATTGCTTATGAAATACTATAGATGTGATTCTAGAGTTCCTGCCATGGCCAATAATTCCTGTGTTCATACGTCATTATAGAAAGTAAGCTAATTAATATTCATGATGTCATTATTTCTTTCATGACATTCTTGGAGTAAATTCAGTAAAGGGTTAACAAAATAGCTCAATCTTGTTGAGAAACCTCTTGTTGACAGATAATGAAGTCTACGTGCATTTTGAAATTAGGTTAATTTTCAGAGTTACAGATAAAGGTGCATACCAAAATACTATTTTTTTTATTCTCCACCAAACCCTATGCTGCGACCAATCTTTAGAATTGTCTCTTCGAGATGATTCTAAAGGGTGGTGACAGTATAGGGTTTGGTGGAGAAATACAGGAGTTATCCTTGAAGAAGTTATTCTTATCTGGACCTCTGGGTAATGTAGTTTAATTCTTTTCAAATTCAAGATAAGAGTGTGAGCCGCAGAGTCTCATCTGGATCCAAACTAATTGCACAAGTTATCTGGCATTTAACCCTCTCTCATATGAACATTCAATTTTATGCGTGAATTAATCACGTCATTAATATTCATTTAACTTATGTTTTATAATGTAAATCTTTTAAGGGATGTATTAGCTTAGACACAACTTGTAAAAATCAGATCTATAAGCAAAAAGAGCAGACCCTGATCAGACGGTCCCCTATAGGGGCCGTCTGATCTGGGTCTACTCTGTTTACAAAGGCGTGAACAAATTAAAGGGCCACTAAATAGCTTTATCACAAGATATTCTGGACGTCTGTCACTGTTATAGGTTTGGGAAATGTGATATGAAATTTCGAAAATAGCTTTGAAAATATGAAATAAGATAGGTGTTAAAATTTCAAATAATTTTCATCTTGAATTGAAATAATTGTTTTATTCGAAGCATTTTGTAATTAACGATTGACATATAAGTGTCAAAGAACCGTAGGAGACTATTTTTAGTAGAGAATGTTAACAAATTCACGGCCAGATGCAATTCTGCCAAAGCGTGTTTTCTGTGTTTTATAAAAACGCACATGATTTTGTATCCTATCACCCTTCGACCGTTTGTCATAAAAGCACAATCTGTAATCATTTGAAATCTGATCCTCATCATACTTAACGGTACAGACTTTTATTGAACATCAATCAAAAATTCAATTGACCGCTCTCCCCACCCGCCGGGCTTTGTAATTAATACGTAGAAATCGGAGTTAAAGGGGTATTGCCCCGACTGACCTGGATTAATCATACGCGCCCACAAAACGATCAAGTTAATCAAAACACAAAATGGAAGTGTTAGAATAGCGATTTGCCTCCGAGAATAAAGTATTGGGGAAAACGTTGATGGAGCTGGTGAAAAATCGCCGTGAATTACCGCAACAGAATGCTGTAGAGATGGTTTAATCTGCATCGCGACACCTAGGTGCCCTGGATATCACAATCAGACCCTTAAAACTAAAGCATTTACACATGGAACAGAATAATCCATCGCAAGTCGTGAACTTTACAAAATATGACACATTACCAATACTCTACCATTTTTTTCTAAATACCGAGAAGAAGTTATTCGAGCAGACGACATTTCCTTTCAGCACGTTAACGATTGCCCGTCAATTTGTTTTTACTATGTTCGTTCTACTCGGCTGCGCACGCACGCGCGGGCGGATCCAGCACGCGCTGAATACTGATTAACCAGTAAGAAATTTGCATGCTAATCAGTGATGAATGGCCCAAAGCCATTAAAAATCTATTGCCTTCATTTGATAGTAATAACAATTTGTATAAGATTCTGTAACGGTTTGATGTCACAGCGTGATAACCCCGGCATGCACAATGGCCCAGTGTCACGAAACGGCCGCACGAAACATGGTCCCTAACTCGAAGCATTGTTTAGAAAATGGAAACGAGATGTTAATAGTGTTATAATATACTTTCACGCTAACTTAATGTGTGCTAATTGAAATTTGTTTTTCTATTGTCTTCTGACAAGAACCGATTGATAAATTGCTCAACAATCTGTTGAGAAATTAAGCCACCCGACTAAAACTATGCAGTGTCCTATTGTAAAAGTCTTTGTCTTAATATGGTACCTGATGTTAACTAATGTTAACAAGCCCGGGTATTGGTTTAACTAAAGTGTGGCACAGACTGCAAACGGCTGCTGCCCTTGCCATGCTTAGCGCGACTAAACTCACGTTTGCAAACAGCCTGGATCCAGATGGGACGCCGAGTAACTCGGCGTCTCATTAGGATCCAATCTGTTTCGAACTTTGTCAATCATTTCTCAAAGAATTAAACGAATGGGAAGTAAATCAAATGCCCCAGACCTAAGTTTTTGGTAGATTTTATTTTTTAAAAGCAAACTAATGGATTACCAAAGTATTGCACAGCCTGGAAAAGACTAAAGTGAGAATACGGCAGATTCATATCACACTGATTCATCGAGGGAATTGCACACACACACACATGCCAGGAAAAGTACGTCTCCATACTATCCAGAAAAGTTCACGGTGCACTACTGTGCTCGCATTTTTATTAACCATTTACTTGCGTGACTATTCATGTAAGAAATAATGACGTCATAAATATTACATTAATTAGATTATTTTTATAATGGCATATGAACATAGGATAGGATGTTTTGGTTTTAGTAGAAACTGTAGTCAGATCTGTTATAATTTCATAAGCAAACAGAGCAGACCCTGATCTGGATCTTCTCTGCAGTTTGCAAATGCGTGAAAAAACCTTTACATGAAGGAACGTGTTAAACATGTACTTCGCGACTATTCATGTAAAAATATGACGTCATGAATATTAACTACATGACATTTTATGATCAGGAAATTTTGGTCGTTAGAGAAACTGTAGAATCAGATCTATATTATTTCATATGCAAACAGAGCAGACCCTGATCAGACCGCTCCTACAGAAGCCGTTTGATCTGGGTCTACTCTGGTTGCACAGACGTTAAAGAGCGTATATACGGTGTATATGTAAATGGCTAAGAGGATGAGGGTATCTAGATCTACTATTTTCCGTCTATGAGCCGCCTGTCCGTCCGTCCGTCGCGCTTTTTTCTACAATGTATACAATGTACATGTAGTTGCAAATGTATTTGACTTTTTATCCCATTCCCTCACATTGACGACTTTTGACGCCTCTGTAAAAGTCACTTTGTGAAACTATTGTGATAAATAGAGCATTTGATCATATAGGAGCAAAGCTCTATTTATCACATTGGTTTTGAACAAAGTATAAAATTTTCTTTTTCTCTAGTTAATGCTCCTTTTCGGCAGATTTGTTCAAAGTGGTTGGATCTAAAAATAGCCTATGAGGTAATGGGTTATAGGACGCTTGATTAAAATGTTAACGCTTTCACTGCCAACCCTTTACATCATGAATATTCATATAATAATTATAAATGACATTATGCACATTACTTAGCTGTATTTTTTATAGATATTCTTATGAAACTACTGAATGAATAATCGTGGACAAATTGCTGAAACAAAATGTCTTAACCCTTTCCCCATAGAAACGTGATTTCACGCATTTGCACACAGAGTAGACCCAGATCAGACGGCTCCTAGAGGAGCCGTCTTATCAGGATCTGTTCTGTGTGCTTATAATATAATATAATATAATATAATATAATATAATATAATATAATATAATTATCGCCAACATTTCCTTTGTTGATATACTAAATATAAGAATGATTCTAATTAGTATTTATGACGTAATTATTTCATACATGAATATTCATGTAGTAAGTGGTTAAATGCTGTTTCAAAGAACGATAATGTGACTTCTTTTAACCCTTTCCCTGTTGAATGTAAGGAATATGAAATAATGAATAGTTGCTAAATGAATGTTTATAATGGTATAGCTAGGCAGGATGTTTATAATGGTATAGCTAGGCAGGATGTTTATAATGGTATAGCTAGGCAGGATGTTTATAATGGTATAGCTAGGTAGGATGTTTATAATGGTATAGCTAGGTAGGATGTTTATAATGGTATAGCTAGGCAGGATGTTTATAATGGTATAGCTAGGCAGGATGTTTATAATGGTATAGCTAGGCAGGATGTTTATAATGGTATAGCTAGGCAGGATGTTTATAATGGTATAGCTAGGTAGGATGTTTATAATGGTATAGCTAGGCAGGATGTTTATAATGGTATAGCTAGGCAGGATGTTTATAATGGTATAGCTAGGCAGGATGTTTATAATGGTATAGCTAGGCAGGATGTTTATAATGGTATAGCTAGGCAGGATGTTTATAATGGTATAGCTAGGCAGGATGTTTATAATGGTATAGCTAGGCAGGATGTTTATAATGGTATAGCTAGGCAGGATGTTTATAATGGTATAGCTAGGTAGGATGTTTATAATGGTATAGCTAGGTAGGATGTTTATAATGGTATAGCTAGGCAGGATGTTTATAATGGTATAGCTAGGTAGGGTGTTTATAATGGTATAGCTAGGTAGGATGTTTATAATGGTATAGCTAGGCAGGATGTTTATAATGGTATAGCTAGGTAGGATGTTTATAATGGTATAGCTAGGTAGGATGTTTATAATGGTATAGCTAGGTAGGGTGTTTATAATGGTATAGCTAGGTAGGATGTTTAAGTATTGGTATAAATCGTAGAGTCAGATCTACTGTATTATAATTGCACGAGCAAACTGAGCAGACACTAATCAGACAGCTACTTTTAGATTAATCTTATCTGGGTCTACTCTGTTTGCAAATGCGTGAAAAAGCATTTATATGAGGGGTGTTAAGTTTTGCTCATCTGTATACAGGGTAGATCCAAATCAGACAGACAGATAGAATGTTTCCACAGGAGCTGTCTGATATAGCGTCTGCTCTCTTGTGGAGCAGTATAGATATGAATTCCAAGGTCCAGATAAGATGCGTAAATTAAAACATTTTCAAGAATAACTTCTTTATTTCTCCACAAACTCCTATGTTGTAACCACGCTTTAGAATCGTCTCTTCGTGGCTACAACATAGGGTTTGGTGGGGGAAATGATGATTTTAGTATTTGTGTACGCACGTTTATCTATAGCTCTGTTAAGTATGATGTTAACACTCTTTAGAATCGTCTTGACGAGACGATTCTAAAGAGTGGTCACAGTATAGGGTTTGGTGGAGAAATTACGATTTTAATATTTTTGAGTACGCACCTAAATTGAACTATTCGAGTTAGAAATGTCAGCATCCAAAGGATTAACCCTTTCAGTGCGAGAAACGAGTCTAATATGTCATTTGCAAACTGTGTAGACCCAGATGAGATGGCACATAGAGGCATCCTCTCATCAGGATCTGCACTGTTTTTCATGTTACACTTTTCTTTAAAGCGAATCTCTGAATATTCACGGTAAACTTTACATGTTTGAAAATTTGGAATGCATTGTAGACCTTTTAAAAAAACCAGCATTGAAATGGTTAAAACCACCGAAAACTTAAGTCTTAATGTTATTGAGTTATGCCGCGTGACAGTTTATCCGTATAAGCCGAGACAAAGGTATTGATTTCATAAGCTTAGAATACTTTTTATGTTTTACTTATGCCCTTGTGTAATCTAAAAATGAATTAAAGTTTTGAAACGAAACAGCATTTTTTGTTCTTTTTTGTTCTTTTTTTATTTTGCCGAATGTAGATTTTTTTTAAAGATATTCAGATGGGAAAGAGTGAGGACGAGTGGGAATAAGAGATAGATATTAGATATACATAGAGAAAGAGAGTGAGAGAGAGAGAGAGAGAGAGAGAGAGAGAGAGAGAGGAGATAGAGAGGGGAGAGAGAGAGAGAGAGAGGGATGAAGAGAGATAGAGAGATAAAGAGAAACAGAAAATGGCAGAAAATGGCATATAATGTTAATAATTCACAATATGGATACGCCTTTATTGTCTTTACAAACAGAGTAGACCCCGATCAGCCGTATCAGGGTCTGCTTTGTTTGAAATTATGTGAGATAATACAGATCCGCTCATGCAAAGTTTGTCAGAGCCAACATTTCCCTTTTAATATTTACCTTATTAAAATAAGTTAATGAATATTCATAAAGTGATTATTCATGACAAACAGAGCTGATCCTGGCCGGACAGTTCCTATAGGAACCGTCTGATCTAGGTCTATAGTGTTTGCACGGGTGCCAAAATGCGTCTGATCTAGGTCTACAGTGTTTGCACGGGTGCCAAAATGCGTCTCTGTGAGGTATATGGTTCAGAGGATAAGGCTGGCTGATGCTTTGGTTTAACCCGTTACTCCATGAATAGTGATATAAAAATGAAGACATCATGAATATTTTTTAGATTAATTT
This sequence comes from Azorinus chamasolen, assembly GCA_963576725.1. Classification (NCBI taxonomy): domain Eukaryota; kingdom Metazoa; phylum Mollusca; class Bivalvia; order Cardiida; family Solecurtidae; genus Azorinus; species Azorinus chamasolen. Next base: position 57,766,877 of record OY755242.1, read on the forward strand.
TTAAAATTACAAATTTACACATGATTTTGCTTTTAACAGAGCAGAAACTGCCCATTAGCAAACAGATCATACCCTAAAGGGACCGTCTGATCTGGGTCTACTCTGTTTGTAAAGGCATATAAAAGCGCATTTATGGAGTAACTTGCTAATTACATTCCGGCAGCGATATTTTAATTCGTCAATAATTCACTGGGGAATATTGTTTTGTATAAATATTGATAACAAAAAATCTTCCCAACATTACAGGTTGGTATCAACACCATGACTTCTTCTGCTAAACGCAACATCTCTGTAATTTGCAAACACTTTGGACACAGACGAGATTTCGAATAAAGGTCTTTAAAAGCAGGTGGTTGTTTAATTCAGGGCAAAGGTAATACAGAAAGCTCCTGTATGAGCTTTCTGCATTGTTTTACCTGCATTAAGCTACCACCGCCTTACAGACCCACAATTAGACCTCTTTTTGATGATCACTTACAACCCTTTCTCTGTTCCATGTTTATTCCGAAGTTCAATACATTCTGAAAATTCATGGACAAAACAGTTATAATGAAATATGGAAGGCGGAACATCGTAGCCATTTTAGAAACAAAGATATATCAAATTATGTTAGCAAACAGAGCAGACTCTGATCAGACGGCTTTTATAGGAGCTGTCTGATCTTGGTCTATTCTGTTTGCAAATGCGTGAAATAGAGTTTATATGAAGGAAGGGGTTACAACATATTATACTGTAAGTAAACCTTGTAAGAGGTTAAAGTTTCGACATTCTAAATGCGAAGTAATAATTTCGGAAGAGATATGCTTGAAACCCCCCCCCCCCCCCCCCCCCCCAATCAAAAGTGCTATCCTAGTTTCGAGACAGCTGCTTGAATTCTCGCATTACATCAACATATTTATGCGTAGCATAACTTTTATAAAATATAAGATAGATAAACCATGTAGATCAAAAACATGTTTCTCCTGGTACAGCCCCTTTCTGTGTCAGGTACAGCTCCTTTCTGTATCAGGTTTAGCATTATTTGCTGTGCAGACGGGTAAATGTGACACACATGTTATTATCAAATAATAAATATATGACCTACTATAGTATTTCACCTTAGCACACTGAGGCCTCCAGCTCTTAACCTTTACTTGTTGAATATTCTTGTAAGAAATGATGGCTTCATTGATATTTATTAGATTAAATTTAATAATGGTGTATGAGCAAAAGACATTTTGGCAGAAACTGTAGAATCAGATCTATATCATACCATGAGCAAACAGAGCATTCCGTGATCAGACCACTCCTATCTAAACATCTTAAACAGGGTATATCAATGTGAAACTGTTCAAGTAAAGTAATATTTATCTCAGTAATCTCAACCGAAGAACAATGTTACCCTGACCAATAAACAACAAGTGTAAAACACCACCACCAACAACAAATACTACAACAACAACAAACAACAAAACGCTAACAACAACAACAAACAACAACAAAACAACAACAACAAAATAATATAACAAAAACAAATAACCAAAACATTACACAAGCAACAACAAAAACAATACAGCAACAACAGAAACAAAACACCACCAACAACATACAAAAAACAATAACAGAAACAAACAACAAAAACTAAATGTCAACAACAGCAACATAAATAAGACGCCAACAACAGCAACAACGAAAACATGACGCCAACAATATCAATAACAAACTCTGAAACATTAACGTTAACATAAAGCAAGACCATTGTTTGACTATCTACCTCGTGAATATTTAGTAAGAAAAAAAGACTGCATGATTATTAATTAGGTTATTTTATAATGGTTTTATGAACAAGAGAATAGTTTGCCATGACAGAAACTGTATAATCATAGCTATACTACCCATAAGTAAACAGAGCAGATGCTTCCTACAGAAGCCGTCTGACCTGGTATACTCTGGTTTGCAAACACGTGGAAAGGTGATCATACGAAGGAAAGGGTTAAACTGTTGTTAATTTCAATTAAAAAATGAATTTAAATCTGTTTTTCATTAGATGCAAGTTTTATACATTCTATACTGCAAAAACACTTTTATATTTAATTCTAAATGGTCTATCATGTATATAATAGTTTTAAAAAAAATACAGTAAAGTCTAAATCATTTTTAGAATTCACCTTGAAGTGTTTGTTCATGGCTTAATTAGTTGTTTATGACGTTGTTATTTGTTTATGACTTAATTATTTGTTTATGACTTATTATTTGTTTATGACTGTGTTAATTTGTTTATAGATTAATTATTTGTTTATGACTTAATTATTTGTTTATGAAATAATTATTTGTTTATGACTTAATTATTTGTTTATGACTGTGTTATTTGTTTATGAATCAATTATTTGTTTACGATTTTGTTATTTGTTTATGACTTAATTATTTGTTTATTACTTTATGAAAATTTGAATGCACTTCGTTTAACCCTTTACCTGAATATCCATATAAACAATGACATCACGACTATTAATTAGATTCTGATTCTTATAATAGCACATGGACACGTGGACTTTTTGGCTATGGCAGAAACTGTAGAATCATATCTATATTATATCATAAACAAACAGAGCAGACCCTGATCTGGGGCTACTCTACTTCAAAGCGTAGAACGGGGTATTTATGGGTTAAAGGGTTAACCTTTCATCCGATAGAGACACTTTTTTGGTTTGGACGCTTTGCAAACAGAGTAGACCCAGATCGGAGGTTTTTGTAGGAGTCCTCTTTTTGCTTATAGAATATAAATATTCACGATGCCAGTATTTCTTTCATATTCTATTCAACAGGTACTATGTTAAGTCCTTAGTCACTTATTAATACTAATAAATATTAGTATATATATACTTTAATATCACCCCGAATAAAATCATATTTGAGCAGCCTAATTTGTTGTCCTAAGTCAAACTGGTATACCACGGGAGACGATGATTAATTATTCACGTTCCAAGCTGGATTTATTCATCACCGAAAATGTTTTAATCAGTTTCTTCTCCTCACAATGAAAACGACTTCCCACTTGACAAATTACACGTCATTTGCTTTGTCCTTAATTGAGAATTTATTTAATAAAACTTTTCTTGGATTCCCTCTCGCACGTTTCAAGGCATTGGTCCGGTGTACCCTTTAGCACTGTAATCGGTCGTAGAAGAAGCTCTGGCTTTTCGGGCCGCACCGTGGATCGTGCAGCGGAATACCAATATAATCTTGGACACAAAAATTAAATTATCTCAGTATAAAAGTGATATCAATATGCGGCAGTGAAATTTTCTTGTTTTAGAAGGTATGGTTGATTTTCCTAAACTTATTACAATACCCAGGGGGTGCGCCAACGTTAAGATGAGACGGCTGTTGGGGGAACTAATCGATTCACGGTCGATTATTCACACTGTGTCGGAAAGACATTTTATTTAGAGGATGATATAGCTTCTGCTAATTTCTTTAGAGATTCCTCGGCCAGACAGATGGGTAGTCTTATTATAAACAAAAGATACAGTATACACAATTCATTTCTCATGATATGCAAACATATCAACAGAGAACGGCACGTCCCAGAAAGAGTCCGTCCGTGAAACAATATTATTGTCTTGATATAGGAAAAAATCGGTATGTGTGTTATAAGAAATTTTATTATACAGAGAAACGTCTATAAACCGGATGTTTTATAAACATAAAAATAAGACCTTTTGGGGTAGGCCTAGCTATTTCCTTCATATAAACGCCTTTTCACGCATATATTGCAGTCAGAGTAGACCCAGATCAGACGGCTCATAAAGGAGCCGTCTCATCAGGGGCTGATATGTTTGCTTATGAAATAATATAGGTCTGATTCTACAGATCTTGAAAAAACAGCAAGAATTCCTGTGTACATATACCCTTGTAAAAATTAATCTTATTGATATTCATGATGTGATTATGTCTTGCATGAATATGCAACAGGGAAAGGATTAATGCCAGGTGAAAGTCACACAGAAATAAAGCGACATGTGTATAGAATATTATGTATTTTATAGTAAAACCCCTATAAACCGGATGATTTAAAAAGAAGAAGTTGGATATTTTGAGATATGTGGCTCCTAAAATGCCGACCGAAATTCACGCATAATGCGATATCAGTGTAACATATTACATGTATAAGCATTTCATTTTATAGTAAATCCCTCTAAACCGGATGTTTTATAAAGAAGACTTTAGCCATTTGGAGACAGGTGGCTGCTTAATGCAGGGCCAAAGTCACGCATAATGCGATATGTGCATAGCATATTACAAGAAATTTATTATACAGTGAAACCCATTTAAATGGATGTTTTATAGAGAAGACTTTTGATCTTTTAAGGCAGGAGACTGCTTAGTGCAGGTTGGAATTCCGGTCTAACCCTTTACTCCATAAATACGCATTTCTACACCTTTGCAAACAGAGAAGACCCAGATCAGATGACTCCTATAGGATGTCATTATTTCTTTCATAAATATGCATGGAGTAAAGGATTAAACGAGGTTTACTGTACAGTGAAACCGTTCCATAGCGACTGCTCAAAAGAAGTAATTTGAAGAAATGAAGTTTTAATGTACTGAAAATTTTCTTCAATTTCTTGTCGATAATATTTGTGATTTGTATCCAGTTTATAAGAGAGTCAGAACTTAACAATTGTCACTGATCTAATATTTCGACCACTAAGGGCCTTTTTCAAAGATTATCATGTCAAAATACACGTCACATATTGATGTTATGGCTGAATGCATGTAACAAAAATGACGTGTATTCTGACATGATTATCTTTGAAAAAGGCCCTTGATGGTCGAAATATTAGATCAGAGCAATTCAAGTATTTGTGTATTATATTAATTCCCTTTTTGGGAACATTTTCTTCATTGTAAAAAATTGTCATTTTGTTGTTTTCATTAAACATCATTTTACCCTCTAAAAGATATAAAAGTTTTGAAATTTACTTCATATTGATAAGACAAGATATTTTATCTCAGTATACATAACACACATTCACGGTAGACTTTGCTAGACTGCTATGAAGTGACATTGTTTACATTATATAATTATGTGATTATAAAGACAACAGTCATTACACCATCAAATGTTTCTCTTCACAATTATTAACCCTTTCCTTCATATAAATGCCATTTCACGCATTTGTAAACAGAGTAGACCCAGGTCAGACTGCTCCTGTATGAGCCGTCTGATCAGGGTCTGCTCTGTGTGCTTATGAAATGATATATAGATCTGATTCTACAGGTCTTGCTTTGGTAAAATTTTCATGTCTTAATATGCCACTCTAAAAAATAATCTCATTAATATTCATGATGTCATCATTTCTTTCATGAATATTCATGGAGTAAAGGGTTAATCTTTTACCTCATGAATATTTGGTGTAAGAAAGTATGACTGCATGTATATTAATTAAGATACTATTTTATAATGACATATGAGCACAGAATAGTATGGCAATAACAGAAACCTGTTGAATAATATCTGTAGTATTCCATTACCAAACAGAGCAGACCCAACCCACACACTCTCGTCGTTCTGAAGAGTGTCTTCGTGCATTGTAACTATATTCTACATTCTACATAAGATGCAAAACTTTGGGCCTTTAACCCTTTACATTATCACTCATTTTGTAAGATATAATAACATCATGGACATTATTTAGCTGTATTTACCATAGCATCTGATCTTATATGGATATTCTCTGTTTGCATTTATGTTAAAAGCATATCGGTTAGCTCTTTCCTTCATATGAAATATTTGCAAACAGAGTAGACACAGATCAGAGAGTTCCTGTACGATCCGTCTGATCAGGGTCTGCTCTATTTGATTTTGGAATTAAATATATATGACGCCACAAATTCTACTAAAACTGCTGTGTACATATACCATTATAAACAGTCAGCTATTTGATATTGATGATGTCATTAAAACTGCTGTGTACATATACCATTATAAACAGTCAGCTATTAGATATTGATGATGTCATTAAAACTGCTGTGTACATATACCATTATAAACAGTCAGCTATTAGATATTGATGACGTCATTATGGTTTGCACGAATATTGAACAGGGAAAGGAATAAGGCAGATGGTAGCGAAATACGATAGTAACATAAACACATTCAATAGGAGTTTACCTGCCATAACTCTTTCCCACATAGACTATTTTAGACCCAACCACTTTGAATAAATCTACCGAAAAGGAGCATTAACTAGAGAAAAGGAAATATTTAGAATTTTGTAGTTTGAAACCATTGTGATAAATAGAGCCTATAGGAGCAAATGCTCTATTTATCATAACGACTTCAACAGGTGAAATACGCCTTTCTATGCCTCTTTTACAGAGACGTAGAAAGGCGTATCTATAGAGAAAAGGGTTAACCCTTTCTTTTATATAAACGCCGTCTGATCAGAGTATGCTCTGTTTGCTAATGAAAGATCTGTCTCTCTACATTCTGTATTGGCTACAATGTTCCACCTTCTATATTTCCTCATACCTATTCTGTCCATGAATATTCAGTAGGTATTGGAACATGGAACATGGAAAAGGTTAAATTAAGAGAATGGTAGAATTTTTTATAGACTTCTGTGTTTACCCATTACTTGCATCGCTTAAACATGTTTTACTGTACGCCATTCTCAGGACAACGACGTCTACTACGCACTGCCCGGTTTTACTGGTTTTTTTTCTCAGGACAACGACGTCTACTACGCACTGCCCGGTTTTACTTTTTTCTCAGGACAACGACGTCTACTACGTACTGCCCGGTTTACTGTTTTTTCTCAGGACAACGACCTTTATTGTGTTTATTTATTTATTTATTTATTTATTAGCATCCAGTAGCGGAGAGTAGACATACAATTCAACAGGAACAAGGAGTGAACATAAAAGAGTAAATTACAAAGTAATATATGAAAATACTAAGTAGCATATAGTATGCACATGCGCATTACCACTTAAGGCACACATTATACCAAATCGCTGCCATTATACATGTACTTGGTATACATTATTCCCGCCTAGCCCTCTGCGAAACGAAAAAAGATGAGCTATTGAGGAACAATGTACATGTATACGTTGATGCGAACTCCACCAACAAAATATACACAAAAAGCCACTCGATGCTATATTTAAAACAGTTCTTCTAACTGCAATAGCCATAGCAGCGAGCAACTTGCATACAATATACTACATGGACAATAACATGATATGTGAATTGTATATCTCACTGCACGTTCTTCTCAGGACAATGACATGATATGTAAACTGTATTATCTCACTGTACGTTCTTCCCAGGACAACCACATTTGCTGTGTACGGCCTGGTTTTGCTGTTCTTCTCAGTACAACGACATGATATGCGTACTGTAGATCCTCACTGCACGTTCTTCCCAGGACAACGACATGATATGTGTGTTGTATGATTTCACTGCACGTTCTTCCCAGGACAACGACATGATATGTGTGTTGTATGATTTCACTGCACGTTCTTCCCAGGACAACGACATGATATGTGTACTGTATAGTCTCACTGCACGTTCTTCCCAGGACAACGACATTTACCCTGTACATGTATTGTATGACCTCTCTGCACGTTCTTCTCAGGACAACGACATGTTCTGTGTACTGTATGATCTCTCTGCACGTTCTTCTCAGGACAACGACATGTTCTGTGTACTGTATGACCTCTCTGCACGTTCTTCTCAGGACAACATGTTCTGTGTACTGTATAGTCTCACTGCACGTTCTTCTCAGGACAACGACATGTTCTGTGTACTGTATGACCTCTCTGCACGTTCTTCTCAGGACAACGACATGTTCTGTGTACTGTATGATCTCACCGCACTGCGTACTGCCTAACCATTTCCCTCATATAAATGCCTTTTCACGTATTTGCAAACTGAGTAGACCCAGATGAGACGGTTCCTATATGATCAGGACTGCTCTGTTTGCTTTTGACATGAAATATATCAGAGTCTACAGGTTTTGGCAAGGTAAAACATTACCTTTAAACTTTTTCGTTACTAAAATTCAGCAAATATATATTCATGATGTAATTATTTCTTACATGAATTTTGAACGGGGTAAGCTAACATATCATTTGACCATGTTTTCGTTTTCCATTATGACGTGTCTCAAACCTTCTATTTGGCTTTATTGCCTCCATGTTGATCCTATGATTCTACCACAGACACAATGACGGAAATTCAGGAGTAGTTTGAGACTAAGGAATTACTGAATTATCTGTATGTTCTTAAGACCCTAGTCTTAAGTATAATTTAATGTGATACGATTTTATCTCTAGCAGACATTTCGCCTTTATGACAGTCTGTGAATGAATACAGAATGATATTTTAACCTTCTACTAGATAACCCCGCCTTATTACCCTGTCCTTTGCACACAGAGTAGACTCAGATCAGACAACTCACGTAACGGCTGACTGGTGAGGATCGGTCTTGTTTATTTAACGGTTACATATCTCTTCTGTTTGCCATTACACTATTTTATACCAAAATTATGTTTCCCGTACAAGAATTGAAATAACCATGTACTCCATAAATATGCCTTTCTTCGCCTTCGCAAAATGATAGACCCAGATCAGACGGCTCCTATAGGAACCATCTGATCAGAGTCTGCTCTGTTTGCTTATGGAATAATAAAAAATACGATTCTACAGTTTCTGGCATGTGCTTTTATAACAATTAATGTAATTAATATCCATGATATCATTATTTCTTGGTAAAGGGTTAATGAATATTCACATAGTAAAGGGTTAATGAATATTCATATAGTAAAGGGTTAATGAATATTCACATAGTAAAGGGTTAATGAATATTCACATAGTAAAGGGTTAATGAATATTCATATAGTAAAGGGTTAATGAATATTCATATAGTAAAGGGTTAAACGTTCGCACCTGTTATAGTCTCAAAATGAAGCGGAAGGGAGTTAAAAATTCAACAGCAAGATTGAAGTTAGATATACACACACAGAAGACTGTGACACAGTCTTTTCATACGAGATTAATGTTGAATAAAACAGAGCTTTACAAAGAATACAACCACGTTTCAACTGCTTCCCTCTTATGGAACATTATCCCCATCTACTGTTCTGGAAAACATGGCAGCTGTCTTAGTTCATATAACTCTTAAGCAAATAACGTTTCTTTCCCAAACGGAATAATTCTATCTCTGTAATCCTTTATACCTTTTATTTTCTCTGATATACGGCATACAATACAAATCAATACTAATTACTGGCCAACCGATTCATTACAAATCGTTGATGCCATTCCGATCCTCCCGGGATGCCATTACGTCCCAATTTCCAACTTGCCTTCGACTTTGACAAAAACCAGACCACTCTGTAAAGGATCGCAGTTTCCAGGGGTCGCCCTCTCATTCTATTGTTCCAATTTAATGCCAGCTAACACAGAGTAACAGACAATATGTAGGAAATTATTAGATAAAAGTTTTGATAAATAAATATTAAAGATTGTCCATTTAATATTGATTTTCGCCGCACGCCGATACCGTACTCGAGACAGTGTGTAATTTGTGGGCCGTTCTCTGACGTTTTATCGTCTTACTAGAAATTTTCCAGATCTCTTTGATCGGGACCCCCTTAATTACCCCAAATGCAGTTTTTATTGAAATTGTGTCTTTCCATATGAATAATTGTTTAAGTGTAGTTTAATTTCAGGGTTAGAATGTTTCTGTTTGATCGATCATACATTTCGGAGGTCTTGTGATCGATGTTCGGAGAATCCTAAGCATTGCCGTATTACAAATGCACCAGTCACAAGAAATAATATCCTGTTCACATGACACATGATTTGCAGGCAGCTCACGTCGCCTTGCAGAGATAGAGAAACTCTGACAGAGGCGCATTGAATAATTCATTTCATTTATACATCACAAACGCCTAACTAAATCTTTATAGAACGCTGAAGAAATTTCTGGTTGGCAATTTATTTGGGTTGATTCAAAGCTCAAAACGAATATTTTTGGACATGTAGGAATCGTATGATCAGGGTCTGTTCTGTTTGCTTATGGCCTGATAAAGATCTGGCCCTACAGTTTCTATTATGATAAAAAAAATAGTGATTATAAACTTCAGTTAAGCAATATTCCTATAGGAGCCTTCTGCATTACTTTTAGTAACCTCCTTTTTAACACCCCTATGTTCAGTAAACGAATGACCGCTTAAGATATGTTCTATTGTAGTTAAAAATAAAAAGGGCACAGGTCTTAACCCTTTACTCCATAAGTACATTTTCTACGCCATTAGGAGCTTTCTGATCTGGGTCTGTTCTGTTTGCTTATGCTATAATACAGATATGATTCTATAGTTTCTGCCATGCATGCCCCAAAATACTGTGTCCACAGTGCTTTTATGACAATTAAACCAATTAATATTCATGATGTCATTATTTCTTACATAAATATTCATGTAGGAAAGGGTTAATAGGAGTTTAAATATTTATATTTTTCTAGATATTCCAAAAACCAATACGTGTTTCTAGAGGACGTTGTGGTCAATAAAATGCGGATTGTTTAATTCTGTAATATAGCAACAAACAAAAACAAAATATTAACAAAAAGACGACGTGGATGATATAACATAAACACAGAGCAACATATAAACGTGCCAACTCAAGTAGTAAAACCGCCATCTTTTCTCCACCAAACTATATGTTGCGCTTCATCTGGACCCAAACTGTTTGTTACTGTGAATGTTTCTTGAAACAAAAAATGAAGAAAATAAAAATGGAAAATTGTAGCAGACGACAAAGTTTGCAGACGACACAATTTGGCAGCGAAATAATTAAAGGTAACTAGACAAATCGGAAAATGATGCAGACGAAACAACGTGCAGACGACAATGTGAGCAGGCGATACTTTTCAAAGCGAGATAAGAGTTAAAATATTATTAGGGCGCCATCAGAATTTGTCATTACTAGCACAGATAGCAAAAATCTCAGGAGCTTTATGAAACTCTGTGAAAAAAATAGCAAAATTTTCAATGCATTTTCACAGTTGCTGGGTTATAATGAAATGACTACCAGCATGTGCTGAAGAATAACGATGCTTCATCCAATAATTTTTAACATTTCGACATAATTTATATGAAATAGCTGTTTCAAAGTCCTTAAAATGAGCCAGCATATTTCGGCGCACTGATTAACTAAAGCGCAGAAGTATATGCGTTAATTATGAAGCCATTTAAACATTTTGTCCAATTTTATCCCTTCTTGTGTTAATCGCAACCTCACTCGCATCTGCAAACAGCTTGGATCCCGGATGAGACGCAGAGTAACTTGTGTCTCATCAGGATCCAAACTATTTATACACCCGCTCATTAGCTTCTCGAAACCTTGAAGTAGACAACATTGCACCAGATCCAATTGGAGCAGGCAGACTTGTACCACAGCGGGTTAAATGTAAAACATTGTCGCGATACTATTGCACCGTGGGCACAATTGTTTGCAACCCTTTACTCCATCGATACTATTGCACCGTGGGCACAATTGTTTGCAACCCTTTACTCCATCGATGCGTATGTTAACCCTTTCCCTGTTCTATGTTTATTCCAAATTTCAATACCTACCGAATATTCATGGAAAACATAGTTACATGTATAATGAAAAAGGGAAAATTGAAGCCATCTTAGAAAGTAAAGAAACAGGGCTTTCAAAATCCGTTAGCAAACGGAGCAGACCCTGATCAGACATAGCTGTCTGATCTGGGTCTACTCTGTTTGCTATTGCGTGAAAACACGTTTATATGAAGGAAAGGGTTGACGGCTTTGAAAACAGAGTATAGAGCCTGTACCGTGAGCATACGTGTTTGTAAACCTCTTTATACCATAGATGCGCATGTTAATGGCTTTGAAGACAGAGTAGACCCATATCAGACTTCTTCTGTAGGAGCTGTCTGACCAGGGACTGCTCTGTTTGCTTTTGACATGACAAAGATCTAATCTGTCTAAGCAAAATATTCGCTGGAAAAGTTTACATTATAAAAAGGGAGCTAATAAATATTCCTATTGCCATTGTTTCTTACCTGAATACTGAACGGGGAAAGGGATAAAAAGTAGTTTAGATCTAATTCTACAGTTTCTGAAATGATACAAAGTCCTTTGTTCACATTGCCATATAAACATTTAGCAAATAAAGTGTCAGGATGTTACTATTTCTTACATATATATTTACGGAGTAAAGGACTAAATCCACTCTAGTGAAACCCCGTGTTTATCCTCCACTTGTTTGATATATTTCAGGGTTATCATATAAAATGTACCAGCATGGACACGAGAATGGCATAAGTCCAGAGAAACGAAAACAGAGGAGAATAAGGACTACCTTCACAAGCGCCCAGCTGAAAGAGTTGGAAAAGGCCTTCTCAGAGACCCACTATCCAGATATATACACACGCGAGGAGATAGCAATGAGGACCGACCTCACGGAAGCTAGAGTTCAGGTATCACGTCATTCAGAGGTCCAGATAAGACGCGTAAATTGAAACATTTTCAAGAATAGCTTCTTTATTTCTCCACCAAACCTTATGTTGTGGCCATTCTTTAGAATCGTCTCTTCGATAGTGGTCACCTTGTAAGATTAGGAGAGAAATGACCATTGACGCACGTTTGCCTGTTGCTCTGTCTTCTGTCTAATCTCAATCTATTCTGTCCACAACTGCATAGAAAGGCATACTTGGAGCAAATGGCTAAGCCGTTTCTTGTAATAAAATATGAAATGTGAAAAAAGTTAATTGCCATAACAAACAGAGGTGAATCAGATTTTGCATATATGCAATCACGGCAAACTCTGATATGTCAGCTCCTGAAGGAGCTGTCTGCTTTTGGTCTACTCTGTTTGCTACAACTTGATCAAGTGGGAAGGAGTTAAAACTTCACCAGTCCCAGTTTTGAGATGACATGATTCACAGTGGGGTAAGGATTTGAAGTTTAAACGTTTAACCCTTTTCTTCATATAAATAAAACCGGTTGGTTGTGAGGGTAGCAAAGAGGGTATACTGTAAATGAATAGACTATGCACGCAGAGGCCCAGATATGATGCGTAAATTAACTCTTTCCTCCATAAGCTATTTTTAGATCCAACCTCTTTGGATGCATCTACCGAAAAGGAGCATAAACTAGAGAAAATGATTTTTTTTAGAATGTTGCAACATGAAACCATTGTGATAAACAAAGCATTTGATCCTATATGAGCAAATGCTCCATTTATCACAATGGTTTCAACAGGTGACTTTTACAGAGGCGTAGAAAGGCGTATTTATGGAGAGGAGACGATTCTAAAGAGTTATTACAACATAGGGTTTGGTGGAGAAATGACGATTTTAGTATCTGTGTACGCCCATTTATCCGTTGCTCTGTACATGTATATGAATCTGGTACATGTATATTTGTTTTCAATTCTGTATTAAACCTTTCCCTGCTGAATATTCAAGTAAGAAATAATTAAATCATGAATATTAATTAGATTCATTTTTGTAATGGTACATGGACACGGGAATTTTTGGCCATAGTAGAAACCGTTGAATCATATCTGCATCATTTCATAAGAAACCGAGCAGACCCTGATCAGACGGCTCCTATAGGAACCGTTTGATCTAGGTCTTCTCTGTTTGCAAAGGTGTAGAAAAGCATATTTATGGAGGAAAGGGTTAATGTTTGAGAAACTATTGAGCGAGTGTAAAACAGCTTGGATCCTGATGAGACGCCGAGTTACTCGGTGTCCCACTAAGGTTTAACCTGTTTGAAAATGCAAATGGAGCCGATCATAGCATGGTTAATGGTTAATATTTGTTAGTAAATTAGTTGCATTTTCTATTGGGATATATCATTTTTCACCCTTTAATCAAAACATAATGCAATCCGGTGATTCTCGCCAACAACTTAAGATACTGAAGTTAAAATATTGTGCAATTAACCGGGGATTCATTTAAAATATGGGAGAATAAAGAACAATATGATAAGAATAACGCCGGTCTTTCGTGTTCTGATATAATAAACAAAAACTATTCGAATACCAGGAGATTCATATTAGATATTCTGCAAGCTCGAATTGCCGCGTTGAACTGATTTTTATCACCCGACGGTTTCCTACAAAATGCAGTAAACATGTATATATAATTGTATGGTTCTCCCATGTGTCTTTTGACGGCAAATAATTATTAGAAGTTAATTGTTAACCAACATGGTGTATACTGACTACATGCACGCAAACATTAATTGGAAAATTCAACAGTCTATACTACCATTTCACTCCATGGATACATATGTTGATGCATTTGAAATCAAGAGTACGGTAGACCCATATCAGACGGCCCCGTTGGGGTCGTCCGGTCACGGTCTGCTCTGTTTGTTGGGGTCGTCCGGTCACGGTCTGCTCTGTTTGTTGGGGTCGTCCGGTCACGGTCTGCTCTGTTTGTTGGGGTCGTCCAGTCACGGTCTGCTCTGTTTGTTGGGGTCGTCCGGTCACGGTCTGCTCTGTTTGTTGGGGTCGTCCGGTCACGGTCTGCTCTGTTTGTTGGGGTCGTCCGGTCACGGTCTGCTCTGTTTGTTGGGGTCGTCCGGTCACGGTCTGCTCTGTTTGTTGGGGTCGTCCGGTCACGGTCTGCTCTGTTTGTTGGGGTCGTCCGGTCACGGTCTGCTCTGTTTGTTGGGGTCGTCCGGTCACGGTCTGCTCTGTTTGTTGGGGTCGTCCGGTCACGGTCTGCTCTGTTTGTTGGGGTCGTCCGGTCACGGTCTGCTCTGTTTGCTTAAGTAGTAATATGGATCGGAGTATACAGGTTCTGACTAGACAAATATTTCCTGCGTAATTTTTTTTTAAAAAATCATCAAATTAATATTCAGGATGAAACTTATGCAAGAGCTTTCTGCATTACTTTCGCCCTGTATTAAGCAACGACATACATTTAACCCTTTCCTGCATAGGCTATTTTTATACCCAACATCTTTGAATGAATCTACCCAAAAGGAGCATTTACTAGAGAAAAGTAATATTTTAGAATTTTGTAATTTGAAACCATTGTGATAAATAGAGTATACGCTCCTATATGGTTTCAAGAAGATTGATCTTGTTGGGTTTTTTCTCGTCGTTGTAAACATGCATATTTCTTGCTACAAAATTTCGCAAAAGTTCATATTTATAATGTCGGATATAAAAACATTAGAATTGTGCATTGTTTAACCGTTTTCTTTATATAACCAAACGCCTTTTCCGACTTTGCGAACAAATTAGATCCAGATCAGATAGCTCCTGTAGGAGCCGTTAGATCAGAGTCGACTCTGTTTGCTTATGAATTTATATTATATCTTACCGTATATTTGTTTTTTCTAAGTCAACAATTAGCTTTTAAAGTTTTACCTTATAAAATTACGTTAATGAATAATCAAAAGGTTATCAGTGATTCATGCATAAATATTCACAAGGGAAAGGGTTAATGCAGGAATAAAATGTACTGTACTGTATTGTACGCCGATTGACTACAGTAAAACCTCTCTATAACGGTCACTAAAGTGTGTTAACTAGTTGGTATTTAGGGCAGGTGGCCGCTTAAAGCAATGTGAAAGTAAAACAGAACGCTCCAGTGGCCGTTATAGAGAGGTTTTACTGTATTTTTATGATGATTCCAATGTTTCTCTTCACTACAGGTATGGTTCCAGAATCGACGGGCTAAATTTCGTAAAATGGAGAGAGCAAAACAGCAGCAACAACAAACACAACCGCAAAGTCCACCTGTGAAACAGGAAGCCAATGCGAACACTAGCCCCAACAACAACAACAATTCTAGCAACAATAACAACAACAACAAAGAAAAATCAAAATCCCTTGAGGACACTAGAGGTACGCCTTTTAGAGAAAATCCCCAGCGCCCGATTATTGATCGCACTGACTCGTTCCATCATGAATATTCATGTAAGAAAGTATGACTGTATGATTCTTAATTAGCTGATTGTTTTAAACCATGTAATAGCATCATGAACAAGAGAATAGTTTACTGTTGCAGAAGCTGTAGAAATATATCTACAGTAAAACCTCTCTATAACGACAACTAAATTGTGTTAAATATATCTACAGTAAAACCTCTCTATAACGACAACTAAATTGTGTTAAATATATCTACAGTAAAACCTCTCTATAACGACAACTAAATTGTGTTAATTAGTTGGTATTTTAGGCAGGTGGTTGCTTAATGCAAGGTGAAAGCAAAACAGAACGCCTCTAAAGGAGCGTTCTGTTTTACTTTCACCTTGCTTTAAGCATCCACCTGCCTTTAACACAAAATATTTGATGTAATTTATTGGTCGTTACAGAGAGGTATATTTTATAAGCAAACAGAGTCTACTTTGGCGGCTCTAACAGGACTTGTTTGATGTGGGTCTACTCTGTTTGCAAACGTTTAAAAAGGCGTCTCTACGGGGTAAAGGGTTAACCATTTACCTGTTCTATGTTTATTGCAAAGTTCAACACCTACTGGATATTTATGAACAAAGTAGTTATAACAAGATTTGAAAGGTGGAACACTGTAGCCATTTTAGAAAGGTGATACACAGATCTTTCAAATTCGATTAGCAAACAGCATACCCTGATCAGACGGCTCCTATATGAGCCGTCTGATCTAGGTCTACTCTGTTTGAAAATGCGTGAAAACACGTGTATAAGAAGGAAAGGGTTATCTATTTACCTCATGAATATTCGTGTAAGAAATAACGACATTATGATTATTTATAAGTTGAATTCTTACAATTGCATGTGAACACTGTATGTTTTGGCCCATGTCAAAAACTGTTGAATCAGACATAGTAATTCATAAGCAACAGCGCAGACCTTGATCATACGGACTCCGTTGCTATGTGTCTACTTTGCAAATGTGTCTAACAGTGTAGACCCATATCAGACGGCATTGTCAAATTTTATGACATTCTTTACAAACAATTTGGATCATGACGAAACATCATGCTTGACGTCTCATAATGATCCAAACTGGATGACATTCTGATGTTTCTGACAAGAAACATCAACTTTCAGCCTCGATAAAATAAAAGGGTCATCTTCACAACGATTGAATGCATTTTTTTAATCCTTTGAATGCTAAAAGGTCCCTTAGTATAGAGTCAATTGAAGGAATTTAGAATTTGCTCGAGGGCATTGAATGACAAACAGTATAAACTCTGGTCAAAAGACTCATCAAAAAGTTATCTACACTGTTTGCATATGCCAATACACTGGATTCCCGCGTTGTAACCCATTACTCCATAAGAACGCCTTTCTACGCATTTGCAAACAGAGTAGACCCAGATCAGACGGCTCCCGTAGGAGTGATCAGGGTCTGCTCCGTTTGCTTATGAAATACATGTAATGTTTATATTAGTCTACAATTTCTGCCATTGCTGAAATTTCTTGTTTTCATAGTATTTATAAAAAAAAATGATTAATTTTCATGATGCCATGATTTCTTACATGGATATTCATGGAGCAAAGGGTTAAGGGGTTGTCTTCACGTGTCTGTGACTGCAATTTATGAACCCTTTTCCTGTGGAGAAAGTATTGATAGATTGGCAAACAGATTGAATGATAGAGTGGCAAACACGTTGAACCCTGATGAGACGCCGAGCTACACGGTGTATCTATTGGTAGAGTGGCAAACAGGTTGAATGATAGAGTGGCAAACAGGTTGAACCCTGATGAGACGCCGAGCTACACGGTGTATCTATTGGTAGAGTGGCAAACAGGTTGAATGATAGAGTGGCAAACAGGTTGAACCCTGATGAGACGCCGAGCTACACGGTGTATCTATTGGTAGAGTGGCAAACATGTTGAACCCTGATGAGACGCCGAGCTACACGGTGTATCGTCTGGTTCCAAACTGTTTAAAAATGACATTCACGTTGGGCTATATAGGCAAAGGGTTTAGTTACATGTTACCGCTTTCAAGTAAAAATTCCTCGCAGTTTGTATAGATCTACAGTAAAACCTCTCTTAACCGGACGTTAAATTTGGTATACATGTCGGTCTTGGAGACAGGTGGCAGCTTAATGCAGAGTGAAAGTCATGCAGAAAGACTTTCACTCTGCATTAAGCAGTCACCTGCCTAAAATATGTAATTATTTTATACTAGAATTCCGGTTTAGAGAGGTTTTACTGTATTCATTCCCCTTGAGAGATTGTTTGAAAAAGTTTTCATCGTTTTAAAATAGAAGCATTCTTATTACTTACAGCAAAATCTCCAAGCGAAGGACAGAAATGGTCATCTGCCATCAACGCTTCAAATAAAATGGCGTCATCTATGTTAGGCGTTCCGTCACTTCCGGGACCATATTCTGGTATTCTATCAACTTCCGTTTCGGAGTACCCACCCAGTGCAATGGACACCAAAATTCCCATATCGGCGCCAATGTTTTAACTGTACAGGGGACTGTTTTTGTGTCTAAAATATAATTATATGGCACGCGTCATGGAGAGAAAAGGGACACTTGTATATCTGAAAACAGTGTATACCCCAACCAGTCGCCCTGTCGCTGATCGGCGAAGTGATTTGTATTGTTAGCCAAGATTGGTAATTAACATTAACTGGGGACAAACGAAACTCACATAGAGGCCTACTCAGCGATACAGTGAATACATGGGTATTTTAAAAAAAGATGACGTGATGAAGAATGACCTGGTAACAGTTTTAGCGGTTTCTGTTACCATTGGAATAGATATATTATTTAGATGTTGGAGTAAATTAAAAACTGGTTATTGGTATCGGAAAGCAAGTCCTCGGACTTATAGAAAGCACATACAGTAAAATAGCGATAATCCGAGGACTCGGGAACTGAGAAAATGCTCGGATTACCGCTACCTTCGGATTATCCATACAATCTTACTTTGTGGATTCAACGTGTCAAATCTATCGTATAGTGTATGCACATACATGTGCTTTTTCCCTACAAAATGCTTGACAGTTAAATTTATATGTTTGCGTATTTTTAGAAAAGTCTCGTTCAACCAAACGCTTATTACGAGAGTAAACAATCTTTATAGAGTATTTCAGACGAATAACACCGAGTGTTCCGATTATTAATTAATTCAACTCGCCCTGACTTTTCTTATCACGAAACAGTACGGGAGCGAAGCGATGTTGTTTGTTAACATCCACAACTAAATGAAATGTCGGCGAATAGAAAATTAGGCAAACTAAAATCTATAAGTATGAGGTTATAAGCTACGACTGTTTTATGTCTAATGGTTTGAAACCAAATTTAGGTTTATTATGAAGGGTCCGTTGAACGGAGAAAACTACAGTGAACTTCGGTCTCCTGTATGAGCTGTCTGACCAAGGTCTATTATGTTTGTTTATGAAATATTATAGATCTGATTCAACAGTTTCTCCCATTGCCAAAACTCCATGTGTTCATTTGCCTTTACATAAATCTACATGTAGTTAATTAATATTCCTGATTATAGATATTCAGCTAATTGATATTTATACGGTAATTATAACTTATATGAAGTTTCATGAGAAAAAGTGCAAGGGGACACTGGTCGTTAAGTGTCAGTAAATCCCCTCTAAATTGGAATTTTAATAAAGAAGAAAGTAGATCTTTTTAGGCAGGTGGATGTTTATAACATGGCGAAAGTCACATAGAAATTTCGCTTTTGGAGCTTTCTGCATGATTTTAAATTGCATTAGCTGTCATCTGTGTTAACTTTTTACTCCATAAATACGTCTTTCTACGCCTTTGCCAACTGACTAGACCAAGATCAAACGGTTCCTGTATAGACGTCTGATCAGGGTCTGCTCTGTTTACTTATGAAATAATATAGATACGTATAATTCTACAGTTTCCGCTACGATCAAAATGTCCGGTGTCCATATGTCATTATAAGAAGTTATCTAATTAATATCGATGATGTCATTATTTCTTACATGGTTATTCATGGGGTAGAGGGTTAAAGTCCGTGAACAATACTTAAAGGAAAGTCCTGTTTAGAGAGTCTGTTCTGTATGTGTAGCGAAAAGTGTGTGGATGTCTGGTATTGTTCAACAGAGCAGAACTTGGAGAAAGTATTAGCAATGATTCATACTATGAATATATCAAATATTAACTCCTTGCTCCATGAATATTCATGTAAGAAGTACTGTATGCAATGTGTGTGAATAGCTTGATATTTACAATGGCTTATGAACATGAACCCTGGTAACCACTGTACTACTACATAATTCCATAATCAAACAGAGCATACACTGGTCAGACGGCTGCTACAAAAGCCGTCTGGTCTGGATCTACTCTGTTTGCAAAGCTGCCTTATGGGGATCTACTCTGTTTGCAATGGCGTTACATGCGTATAGTTCTAGTAAATGGTTATTATATTATGTTAATGCGGTGTCGTGGGGGAAACCCCAGATCAGATGTGACGTTGACATTCGTCAGAAACAAATGCACATTGTATTGTGTCCACTGTTAACCCGTTATCCATAAATAAGCCTTTACACGCCTTTGCAAACAGTGTAGACCTAGATCAGACGGCTCCTATAGGAGTGATCAGGGTCTGCTCTGTTTGCTTAATGTATAATATAGATATGTTTCTTAAGTTCCTGGCACGGCCAAACATTCCTTTGTCAATGTGCTGGTTTAACAATTAATCTATTTAATATCCATGATGTTATTATTTCGTACATGAATATTCATGTGGTAAAGGGTTAATAGTACTTAGACCTAATGCCAGTCTACACAGTTTATATACATGTAGTATCATGTGAAAATGACATTTTCTGCTGATGTTATTCATATAACATTATATGTGTCTGGCTATAATAATCAATGTTAACTGTTTTCGTTTTGATTACTATTCTACCTGATTCTGTCTACATTAGCGCAAGAAATCATGTAAAGTTATGCATTTCGAATTTGAATTTGTGAATTTAAAAGTTTTGACTTTTTATAAAATTTATACAAACCTCGTCGTCATTCTGTATTCTGTCATATATTCTAAACACGGAACATCAACTGCTTACTTAATTATCAAATCACGAGCGTCTTCAAAAGGCTTTTTTGAGCTGTAAAAAAAAACTTGTAGAGGGGAGTGCTGTTTGAAGAAATATTTAAAACGAACAAACAAACAAACGTTAATATGATTTTAGTTATATGTGTCGATAAAGAATAGGCCTTTGCAAACAGACTCAGTAGACCCAGATCGGCCGGCTCATGTAGGAGACATCTGATCAGGGTCTGCGCTGTTTGCTATTGGAACCATATAGATATTATTTTATGGTTTCTACTATGAAAATGGTACAGAATGGATTTTTTTCTTTTTACATATTAGGTTATTTTAATATTAAAGAGAATCCCTGGCTTATGTTTATTAGGGAACTAAAATGTATTATAATAGAGAATACAGACAGGAGCGTAGCGCACCGTGGCTATTGGGGTCCGGGGACATGCTCTCAAGGGAAAAAATAGAATTGTGTAGTTTTGAAGCTACATGTATTGTGATAAATATAGCATTTGCTCCTATATGAGCAAATGCTCTATCTATCACAATGGTGTCAAAAGGTGACTTTTACAGAGGCGTTAAAATGCGTCATTATGGGGGGATACATGACAAAATCTACCCTGTCCCTTTAGCCTTCTATTGATGTATTTTTGTTACATTTTAGCCAAAATGATTTTTTTTAAATTGGTGTTATGCATGCACATAAGTGAGTATCGCTAGCTACGTCCCTGGCAGGAGACGCGAACGTTTTACTAAATGCAGACAAACCGTGTAGGAACATATTTATCAAAGCATTTAAAATGCGCCGTATTATGGGAATATAGAATGTTTGAAACTCTGTAGCACATCAAGTATATATATTTGATATAAAACTTGACGGGGAGAACCTGGTCCGATGCGGTGACTGGTCTACACTGTTTTACAGGCCCCCGATTGCACCTTTTGTCTGGTGACGCTGTCTCTGATGTAATCAGTGTTGTATTTCAAATAACCTCGTTGGGGCCTCTGTGTACATTGTAAACTCAATTGGACACATTTGAGGAGTCAGCGCAAAACTGCTGGAACTGCATAATTGAACATTTTTAGCATTTACAAAATAGTTGTCCTCTTAATATTGTACATTTTATCGACTTTTCTATCGCTTCTATTGGAGATAAAAGCCTGATCAGATTGACAAACAGTTTGGATCCAGATGAGACGCTGAGTCACTCGGCGTCTCATCTGGATCCAAACTGTTTGCAAAGGTTATCGCTGTTTCGTCCAATATTTTTCAGGTTACAGCAGTTTTGCATTGAGCTCTCGCCATGTTGTCCAATGATTTTTTTGTCATTGATAGTTCCCCAGTATGATATTTTCAGTTGTGCCAAGAAATGATATATGATCTTCCATATGTACAGGATTGCCTCTCTATACTGACTACCGTATCGATAGACAGGTGTGTCTATAGGGACATGTATCAACCCTTTCCTTCATGAATATTTATACAATAATTCATGACTTCGTGAATATTCATTAACTTATTTTTTATTATGCCCAATGAGCAGGGGATGTTTTGACCATTTCAGAAACTGTAGAATACTATCAGCATAATTCCACATGTATTAGCAAAAAAAGCAGACCCTGGTCAGACGGTTGCTATAGGAGCCGTCTGATCTGGGTCTACTCTGTTTTGTTTGCAAATGCGCAAAAAAGCGTTTATATGAGAGAAAGGGTTTACGTTCCGCGTACATTAACCCTTTTCATGATAAATGCGACGATCGACACATTTGCAAACAGAGCAGAACCAAATTAGACGACCCCAACATGGGCCGTCCAATCAGGAGACGACCCCAACATGGGCCGTCCAATCAGGGTTTGATCTGTGTGCTAATTGATTATCTTAGATCTCCTTCTATAATATCTGTCACAGCAATTAACTCACCTATTTTATATAACAATATAAAAATATACAGTATAACCGGTTTTAAGCGGCCATCAAAAAGTGTTCTAATTATGGGTCTATAAGGCAGGTGGTAGCTTAATGCGGGTCAAGCGTAATGCAAAAAGCTGCTATAGGTGTTTCTTGTATTACTTTTGCCCCGCATTAAGTAAGCCCTTACTTTTTGTATTAGTTTTGCCCCGCATTAAGTAAGCCCTTGCTTTTTGTATTAGTTTTGCCCCGCATTAAGTAAGCCCTTGCTTTTTGTATTAGTTTTGCCCCGCATTAAGCAAGCCCTTGCTTTTGAAGACTCCTGTGTTCAATACAGGGAAGGTCGCTTACGATAGGGGATACTATAGTTAGTTAATATCACACTGGATTGAATGTCTCATGAATATTCATGAGGTGAAAGGTTTAATGTCAACTACTCAGAAGTATACATGTTTGAGTGGTTGCTATAGAGAGGTCGTTACTGTAATTGGGTTTTGTTTGTTGTATACATGTATAGTTGTTTATCATTGTGTACAAAAGACCTCGTGCTGAATACGAAAATAGTTATAGTTGTGTCATTGCATACTGACCCTACATGACCCATTTCTAGTATGTACAGCAGAATGTTTTTCGAGCGACCACTTAATAGATATACATGTATATATATATAATATCTGTTTCTTTAAAACTGGTGACTGCTTAATTAGATATGTTCGGGTTCATTCACTGCCTCGTATTGTCATCTGCAAAATTAGTCTGCTTGGTGTTTTATTTTAATTTTTGAGCGTTCTTCCTTTTTAAGCCTTTACTCCATGCATATTCATGTAAGAAATAATGACATCAGGAATAGTAATTTGGCCACGACAGAAACTGTAACACATCATAAACAAACAGAACAGACCCTGATCTAAGTCTAATCTGTCTGCAATGCATATATATGCGTATTTATGGAGTTAATGGTTTTACAAAGGACACTCCATTGCAAACAGAGAAGACCCAGATCAATCCTGTAGGAGTTGTCTGATCAGGGTCGGTTCTGTGGCCAAAACATTTTGTGTTCATGTGCTATTATAGCACCTAATCGAATCAATATTTATGGTGACATTCTTTTTATAAGAATATTCATGGAGGAACGGGTTAAAGATGAAATCATTGCCCTTTATAATGGGTGGAGTGTTGCATAAATATTCACGAAGGGGTTAAGAAATAAGATAGGTTAAATATATTTGATTCCTCTTTTTGTTGCAGAAATGGGACTGAGCTGCAGAACCCCATATACATGTATTACCAAATGAATAATTTCTAAAGATACCATACGAACTATGTTTTGTTGTTGGTATTAATGACAGGTTGTAGCTTAATGCAGGATAGAAGTAAAAAGCTCCCATATTGTTGCAGTATAATCATTTTGCAATTATCAGTCACCAGTTTTGAGCTTTTCCCTCATATAAATACCGTTTGACGCATTTACAACCAGAGACTACCCAGATCACAGGCCTGCTGTAGGAGCCATCCGCTCAGGGTCTAATCTATCTGCTTATGGAATGATAATAGAACTAATTCTGCAGCCATTTGCTGCCATGGTCAAAAACTTCATGCGTTCATATACCATTGTAAAAATCATCTAATCAGCATACATGTATATTCATAATGTCATTATTTCATACATGAATATTCATGAGGGATAAGCTAAAATCCTCTAAACTTATGTTCTACAGTGTCACTGTTAAGAGTCGCGTAAATGGAGAGGGCGTGTAACGTGTGGACCTGGATCATCCACAATGTTAAAACGATATACACAGAGTCTACACTGCTATCACAGATCTGCAGATCCTGATAACATACTGTGCGCCTGCACAACATTACATTATTCGCAAACGAACGATGGTCCCCACAATGCGACTCAAAAAGGATACAGTAAAACTACTCTAAACCAGGCGTTATATTAGTATAAATATCGGACTTGGAGACAGGTGGCTGCTTAATGCAGGGTGAAAGTCATACAGAAAGTTCTCTAAACTTCATTGGCGAATTTGTAATTATTTTTTGCAAACAGTTTGGATCCAGATGAGACATAGAATAACTCGGCGTCTGGTCAGAATCCAAACTGGTGGTTACTTTAAGTACATGTATATATTTTGAAACAAAAAGGAAGATAATTCAAAAATAAAATCAAGGCAATCTACACATTAAGCAGACGACGCTTTAACAGTACACAGAAAAAAGTCGTCAGCTGCAAAACTTGTCGTCTGCTGCAGTTCAAAAAATTAATGGTTTTTTTTCGTGAAACGCTTTGGATCCAAATGAAACAGCCAGTAACTCGGTGTGTCAGCTGAATCCAAACTGCTTGCATAGGTACATGTAATTACAAAATTGCTAAAACTTACATATGTAGTAACCTAGAACTCCAGATAAGATTACATTAAAACATTTTTAAGAACAACTCCTTTATTTCTCCACCAAATCCTATGTTGTGACCACTCTTTAGAATCATCACTTCGAGACGATTCTGCAGAGTGGTCACACCATAGGGTTTGGTGGAGAAATGAGGATTTTAGTACCTGAGTACGCACATTCATATATAGCTCTGTACAGTACTCAATGCTACAATTGTTGCTCTGTACAGTACTCAATGCTATGCTACAATTGTTGCTCTGTACAGTACTCAATGTACAGTACTCAATGTACAGTACTCAAGGCTACAATTGTTGCTCTTTACAGTACTCAATGCTACAATTGTTGCTCTGTACAGTACCCAATGCTACAATTGTTGCTCTGTACAGTACTCAATGCACAGTACCCAATGCTACAATTGTTGCTCTGTACAGTACTCAATGCACAGTACCCAATGCTACAATTGTTGCTCTGTACAGTACTCAATGCACAGTACCCAATGCTACAATTGTTGCTCTGTACAGTACTCAATGCACAGTACTCAATGCTACAATCGTTGCTCTGTACAGTACTCAATGCTGCAATTGTTTCTCTGTACAGTACTCAATGCTATAATTGTTGTTCTGTACAGTACTCAATGCTACAATTGTTGCTCTGTACAATACTCATGATTATACTGCAAAGTAAAATCCTCACTTCTGATTGGTTAACTAGCCGTGTACGTGAGTCCATGTACCCTGTGAGCTGACAGGGTACATAGAAATTCCCCATGGCAGGCCCCACATATTATGGTCAGAAACCAAAAGACCGACTTCTCGACTCGGCTAAAGAATAGCAAAATTCATAATGGACAACTGTTGATACGTAAAGAAAAATAATGCAGAAATGAATTAAAAAACATCATTGTTTGAACTGACCAATAAAACAGTTTTTAGTGAAGTTATTATATCGTCCAGCCATCTATAATAACACGAACGCCGATAAAATACAATCCACACCACTTCGGATACCTTCGGGTAGAAATAATGTATTGGGACGCTTTTAGGGGAATTAGTGTGTTTAGTGATTCAACATGCCAAAATGGATTTATATAAATTATCCGAACCGTAAAACTTTGCAGTATAATAAATTCGTTATACAGTTCTTTCCCAGGGTACATGACGATTTATTCCCGGCTGGTAAAATCATGTAACCCTCGCCTAACGGCTCGGGCAACATGATTTTCCTCAGCCGGGAATAAATCGTCATGTACCCTGGGAAATAACTGTAAAACTAATAATGTACAGTACTCATTGCACAGTACTCAATGTACAGTACTCAATGCTACAATTGTTGCTCCGTACAGTAAACAATGCTACAATTGTTGATGTGTACAGTACTCAATGTACAGTACTCAATGTACAATACTCAATGTACAATACTCAATGTACAGTACTCAATGCTACAATTGTAGCTCTGTACAGTGTACAGTACGCAATGCTACGATTGTAATACAAATGTATAACCATGTAAATTGAACCGCTCTTAAGCGACCATTTAATGAAAAAACATAAGCGTCTTTAAAAGCTGGTGGTTGCTCAATGCAGGGTGAACTACTTATATGGGAGCTTTCTGCATAACTTTGGTCCTGTATTAGCCCTTTCCCTTATATAAACGCTTTTTTCACGCTTTTGCAAACAGAGTATACCCAGTTCAGACGGCTCCTATAGGGGCCGTCAGGTCAGGGTCTGCTCTGTTTGCTTATGACGCGATATATTTATGATTCCACATTTTTGTCAAAATCATTACATTATAAATTCAGCTAATGAATATTTATGATTTCATTATTTCTAACATAAATATTTGAACAAGGGAAGTGTTAAGCATCCATTTGTCTTTAAGTCCAAGATTTACACATAGTTTTGTCGGTCGCCCTAGAGAAGTGTCACAGTAAACGAAAAGCATCAACATTGTACGAATATCATCCAATTGCTTCTTTGTGAATGAAAACATCTTCGGTATACATGTCATGTTTAATACTTTGCCATGAACATAATCATTAGTCATGAACTATTTTCTGTGAAATAAATTGAACTCATTTTACGAGTTGTTGCTGTTTATTACTACCGTTCCACGACTGCAGAGGAATGTGTTTGAATGGCATTTCTGTTACCCTTGGCATTTTGAGCGATTTTATTCGTAATTTTGAAATCTCGCAGTGAATTCATGATTACAAATTTAATTTTTAATTTTGATTTAAATGGAGCCCTTTATAACATTACACAGCCTTTACTCTATGAATATTCATGTAAGAAATAAAGACATCATGAATATAATTTAGAGTATTTTTATAACGGCACATGAACACTGGTATTTTTGGCCATGGTAGAAACTGTAAAATCATATCATTTCATAAGCAAACAGAGCAGAACCTGGTCAGACGGCTCCTACAGAAGCCGTCTGATCTGGATCTACTCTGTTTGCAAAGGCATAGAAAGGCATATATATGAAGTAACGGGTTAATTCCTCGTCTGATTAAGGAGCATTTGGCACAGTTGCTAACGGAGTAGACCAAGATCAGACAGTCCCTGCGGGAGGTGTGTGATCAGGGTGTGTTTTGTTTACCCAGATTCATGTTGCAGATTACATTCTCTACTGTTTGTTATTGGCAATAACTTTCTTCATAACATTTTAACACTATCATTGATTTTATCCTTTCCTCAATGAATATTCATGTATGATATACTTACGTCATGAATATTGATTAGATTAATTTGCTATAATAGCACATAGAAACAGGAGTTTTGGGACGGGGAAAATACTGTAGAATCAGATCTATGAAATATCATAAGCAAACAGAGCAGACCCTGATCAGATGGGTCCCACATGAGCCATCTGATCTGGGTCTACTCTGATTACAAAGGCGTATTTATGGAGTAAAAGGTTAATATATATTTATAATGAACGGAGTCTTGCATGAATAAGTTCCAGCAAGCTGCACAAACTGCCGTCTGCTGATTTTATGCAGTAGAACCTGTCCTAAGCGGCCATTCATTTATTGAACATAGGAGTCTTAAAAAGCACATAGTTGCTCAATTCGGGACAAGAGTAATGCAGAAAGCTCCAATATGAGCTTTGTGAACTACTTTTGATCTGCATTAGGCTACCACGTGCCTTACAGACCCATACGAATACCTCTTTTTGATGACCGCTTAAGACAGTTTCTACCGTGTATCAAAAGCACAAGCTATAGTATAGGTTACACTGAGGCTCAGATAAGATGCATAACGCTGAACATTTTCAAGAATAGCTCCTGTATTTCTGCACCAAACTCTACGCTGTGACTACTCTTTAGAATCGTCTCTCCGAGACGCTTCTAAAGAGTGGCCACAGTATAGAGTTTGGTGGAGAAGTGACGATTTTAGTATCTGGGTACGCACCATTATCTGTAGCTCTGCTACAAGACATGCACCTGATTGTATAAAACAGTCGTATTAACTATATTTCGGCGTTTCGTCAGAATCCAAACTGCTTTACACTAGAAAGGAAGACAATTCAAGCCTGAAAATATAAGCAGAAGAAACCCTTTGCAGACGACAATACGAAAAAGCGAAGAGTTAAAGAAAACAAAATAATTGTTTTATACGAAACAACTTATAACTTATAACGACTATGGTTGTGTTTATGGTTAACCATTGAGTCTATCGATATCTATATAATTATAACAGTATTAATATCAATTAAATTTTATAATGGCAAAGAATACAGCAAGTTTTTGAATGGCAGCCACTGTAGAATTCAACAAGCATACTGAGTAGGACCTGATCGAACTACTCCCCAATCGTCTGATCTGGGTCTACTCTGCAAAGGCGTTTTGTTAACCCTTTACTCCATAAATACGCCTTTCCGTGCCTTTGCAAACAGAGTAGACCCATACCAGAGGCTCCTATAGAAGCCATCTGATTATAGGGTCTACCCATTTGGCTTACGAAATTATATAGATCTGATTCTACAGTTTCTGTCATGCTAGAAATATCTTTGTTCCTTGTTCATAGTGCCGTTACAAAGTTCAGTCAATTAATAATCATGATGTCATTATTTCTTGCATGCATGCCCATTGAGTAAAGGGTTAAAGTGTGTGTCTATAGCACGTGCGGTATTGTTAACGATTTACATGAATATTCATGAAAACAAAGACTCTCGCAGTTTTGAATAGGTAAAACTCATAGGTAGACTCATGAGTCTAATCTGGATCCAAACTGTTTGACAAGGTAGTTACAGGGTATGTATGGCATGGCTTTCAAGCGTCAATGCCGGCCAAACAGTTAAAAGACCATGTACCTGCATGTACATGTAACACAAGAAGGATTTCTACTGGACACCATGTTTCAAAAGCAGTACTAGTGGCTACGAGTCTACAAAAGGAGGGTTCAGTCATCTCCCTTGAATACTCTCTCAAACGAGTACAGGTCTACTAATTGGTTCCCTCTGCTTTTATCGGAGATCTCTTTTAACCGCAGAAGCAAATTTGACTTTAAATATATCGTATAAGAATTCTCAAATGTTTATGACATTTATTACATAATTCCTTTGACTATATCTCTACTGAACCATTTAATGTATCGAGTTTAAGGAAAAAATCCTCATTAAATATCAAATCAATTAACCTCAACATCTCATTGAAATATAAGAGAAATAACAGAGTAATCCAACTGAAAGGACCTTTTTATCAACTGGTATACCTTTGTGTATATCTGTCAACGGGAGATAATTATTTCACAGTAGTTACACCCACGAATTTTCTGCATGGCTTTCACCTGCATTAAGCTGCCACCTGTTTCTAAGACCGACTTAACGTCCGGTTTAGAGGGGTTTCACTGTATCTAAATTCTTCTCTACTAGAATTCCGGTTTAGAGGGGGTTTATTGTATCTAAATTCTTCTCTACTAGAAGTCCACTTTTAAAAAGTGAAGCAAGTGACATTTAGAGCAGAGGGTATTTTTTCTATTAAAATCCAGCATTAATCACGCAAACAGAGTAGAGTCATATATGACCGCTCCTTCAGAAGCAGTTTGAGAGTTAGTTCTGTTTGTTAATATCATACAAATCTGATTATCTAATACTTGCAATACCAATACATTTCTTCATAATCATACAAAAACTGAATTAACTAATACACATAATGGGCGGAGTATTGTATTATTATTCAGAAAGTACAGTAAAACCTCTTCTGGTAGAGAATAGTTTAGATACTTTTAAACAGGTGGTTGCTTAATGCAGGGTGAAAGTGATGCAGAAAGCTCCTGGAGGAAATTTCTGCATGACTTTCACCCTGCAGGGTCAAACACTACAGCAAACCCTCTTTAAATCGCAAATTGAATTAAAAAAAGTAAATAAGGTTTATTTTAGACAGGCGACTGCTTAATGCAGAGTGAACGTCACACATAAAGCTCCTTTGGGAAAGTTCTGCACGGTTTTCAGTAAGCAATTAAATTGTCATCTTATACATCGGCATTGACACCAGTCGGAACATTCGGTTTAGAGGGGTTTTACTGCACATTGTAAAAAAATGATTGTATAGATTTTCACGCCATAGGTGAATTTGTTAAAAATGACATTCTGTATTCGGTCCGACTGCCTGGTACTCTCAAACCTCTAAACAACAGAAGAAAGTGTACTTTTAAAGCTGACGCCATTTGTTTAATTCTTTCCCTGTTCTGTGTTTATTCCAAATTTCGATACCTACTAAATATTCATGGACTAAATAGTTATAACGAAATATGGAAGGCGGAACATCGTAGCCATTTTAGAAAGTAAAGAAACATATCGTTCAAATTCCATTAGCAAACAAAGCAGACCCTGATAAGACGGCTCCTATAGGAGCCGTTTGATCTGGGTCTACTCTGTTTGCAAATGCACGAAAACACGTTTGTATGAAGGAAGGTTTCAAAGGCCTTTTTAAAAACCAATCTTTGGTGGCATTTTCCAACACACAAGGTCAGATCCAGAGGAGACGCCGAGAGTCTAAACTGGTTGACACTTGTTCTGAAAGGAAATGAAGTATAAAAAAGTGTAATTTTAGAATTAAGCAGGCGAATCTTATTTTTTCAAGCAAATGTTACTAAGTATTGGAGCGGTTAAAGCATTGGTCTATACCCATGCTAGACACGACATGGCTAACATTTGCAAACAGTTTGGATCCAGATGAGACACCGAGTTACTCGACGTCTAATCAGGATCCAAGCTGTTTGACACTTGGCCTACAGGTGCACAATATCTTGAACGAATCAGATTTAGATAAAAGAGTAGGAGATTAGAGTTTTAACAGATTTTGTAGTTTCAGCACGAGCAGGGCTGAATGTTGATTTCACTTTAGCTGTAGAATGCATCCAGGATGATTCATGGTTAAACGGCACAGCAGCCACAAAGTCTCTTGTAAATGTAGCTTTTACAAATTCATTATGTGAAAAACTCAAAAATTAAAAGGATAAATTTCAATTTCATGCAACTGGGAACGCATCGAATTCATTTCGTAATGTGAGGACATGTCACCTCGTAATTTTAAGTAATGCATACACACAGAATGCAGCGGGGAAGAGCAGTACATTACATTGTAGTTACAAAAAATCTTGATTGATAATGTAACATCGCACACAGAAAGTAATGTGTCGATCGAAGGAGAGACGTTCTTTATTTTGTAGATTATTACTGGCTGCTTTAGGGCGCTTAACCCCTTACTCCGTACATGTGTACTTTCAGGCTTTTACAAAACAGAGTAGACCCACATCAGACGGCTCCTACGAGAGCCGTCTGATCAGGTTCTACTCTGTTTACTAATGGCTGTATATAGATGTGATTCTAGTGTTTCTGCCATGACTAAATATTGATGTGTTCGTATGCCATTATAAGATTTCACTTAATGCATGGTGTCAGTATTTCTTAGATGCATATTCATGGAGTAAAACACTTGTTCAAGGCACAAGAGACACAAGAAAACTCGACAAAACGTCTCATACACGCATAGTAGAACAAGGTACATGTATGTTATATTGACAACAACAAATGATCTGAGAGAGAGAGGGGGAGAGTGAGAGAGAGAGCGAGAGTGTGTGTGAGAGAGAGAGAGAGAGAGAGAGAGAGAGAGAGAGAGAGAACAGACATACCTGACCGACATAGTAAGACAGAGATTCAGAAAGAGTCACACATTCCCTTTTGAACATCTCTGAGCCATCAAAAACATACGAAAACAGTCCAAGTGTTTCCAACAACGCAAATGACTTCAGTTAGTCATGTATGTATAAAAAATATCACAACCACATTCTTCAATTACTACAGACATGACAATATTTATGTGCAGTTTCACGTGTACAAAGTGGTGTATGATAAGTACATGTAAGAAGACATTTTCATAATTTAACCATTTATTCCATAAATATGCTTTTCCGTGCCTTTGCAAAAAGAGAAGACCAAGATCAGACGGCTCCTACAGGAGCCGTCCGGCCAGGATCTGCTCTGTTTGCTCATAGAACAATACAGATATGATTCTACAGTTTCTGCTCTGGCAATCATGTCATTTATTAATAAACCAATTTAAAAGATAATCTAATTAATATTCATGATTTCATCATTTTATTTCATAAATATTCATGGAGGAAAGGGTTAAGACGTAAAAGGGGTAAGATAGGAACAAAAAAAAACCTACACAAACATACTACGAACACTATATGTATTTGCCATGATGGAATATATATTACTTCATAAGCATTTCAGAGTAGGCCTTGATCAAATGACTCCTACACACTCTGCTTGCAAAGATATGGAAAGCGTCTCTATCGGGAAACGTGCTCATCGAACTCATGCTAAGCGCCTCTTGGCAGACATTTTCGTACAGCTTGGATCAAGATCAGTCGCCGAGTAACTCGGCGTCTCATGAAGATCCGGGCTGTTTGAACATTTCAGCCAATCAGAGATTGAGCAGACATTTGTTCATATTTCTAGCATGAGAAGGGTTTACTCCAAAACTACGCATTTCTACGCGTTTGCAAACAGAGTATACCCAGCTCAGACGGGTCCTATAGGAGCCGTGTGCTCTGTTTGCTTATGATATAATATAGATATAATATGATTCTACAGCTTCTGGCTAAAACGCCCCGTGCCCATGTGCTATTATAACAAATTCATTCAATTGACCCATTCCCTCATAGGCTAATTTAGACACAACCTCTTTGAATAAATCTACCGAAAAGGAGCTTTAACTAGAGAAAAGGAATTTTTAGAATTGTGTAGTTCTGAAACCATTGTGATAAATAGAGCATTTGCTCCTATTTGCTCTATTTATCACGATGGTTTCAAAAGGTGACTTTTATAGAGGCGTTAAAGGCGTCATTATGATGGAATAGGTTAAAGCTACATGACGTTAATAAAAAAATCTACCCCTCCCCACGGAGGCGTCAAAACGCGTCAATATGAGGGAATGGGTTAATATTCATGACGTCATTATTTCTTACATAATACTTCATATAGGAAAGGGTTAAAGACACGCCACTGTCGTAACTCTTCATCTACCAATCGCAAATCTGTAAGCAGGTTCGCGGAGAGACTGGATCCAGATGAGACCCCGAGTAATCAGACGTCTCACCAGGATTCAGATTGTTTAACACTCTACTCCATGAATATGCATGTAAGAAATTATGACATCATGAATATTAATTAGATTTTTTTAAATGACATACATTTGTATTTAACATGATCTTTTGTGAAACTAGAAACCATAGAAACCATGTATTATTCAAAAGCAAACAGAGCAGACCCCGATCAGACGGTTCCTATAGGACGTAACATGAACTGGCAAAAGTGATAATTATAACACCGATAAACATTAACTCCATAAATACACCTTTCTACGCCTTTGCAAACAGAGTAAATCCAGATCAGATCACATGTGCCCTTCACATGCTATGTCTGAACAACAACAACAACTCCATCACAAATACATTATTTGTTTTAGTCACATGTCATATGTATTTAAAACATACCAACCAAACAAAAATGATTTTTTTACTTATAATATAGAGCAGGATTATTTTTTTTATTAATTTTTTTATATATTTTTTTTGTTTTGTTGTTTTTTTTGGGGTTGGGTCAGAAAACTATATTTTGGCATGTTTAAGCTACTTATGACATGTGATTAAAAAATAATGTATTCGTGATGGAGTTGTTGTTGTTGTGGAGACATAGCATGCAAAGGGCACATGTGGATCAGATGGCTCATGTAGGAGCCGGCTGAGCTGGGTCTGAAATGATATAATATGATATAGATATGATTCCACAGTTTCTGCCATGGCCAAAACTTCCTGTTTCCATGTGCTATTACGTGTATAGCAATTATTCTAATTAATATGTATGATGTCATTATTTCTTCATGACTATTCATGGAGTATATGGATCATGAGTGCTTAGCATCAACAAACAAGGGGCCAGGGCCAGCATCTACAAACAAGGGACCGGGGCCAGCATCTACAAACAAGGGACCAGGGCCAGTACCTACGAACAAGGGACCGGGGTCAGCATCTACAAACAAGGGACCAGGGCCAGCACCTACAAACAAGGGACCAGGGCCAGCACCTAGGCCTAGCCAGAAAAATCCCTTTGAATTGAAAAATAATTATTGGTGTGGGGGGGGGAGGGGGGGGGGGAGCTTAAATTGAGTAATCGAGCAAACTTTTTAATCATGTCACGTTACTACTATTTAGAACCAGGAAGATTCGAAACTAGATTACATAGCCACAAACATAATATGTCCTGTGAAAAAAATGGTTTCTTTAGCTGAATCAAACGACCAAGGACAGTCCCTGAATTAAGTCGGAACCCGCTTGATTGAGTTACTGTGTTTTGTGAAAAATCAGAGCAGACCCGTTTGGTTAATAATGGAGTCAAAAGTTGCGCCGGTATCATTGGGCCAAGTGTGATCATTTGTCCAGCTTATTAGACCATCTAGGAGGAGAAGAATGGAGTAGGTGCCAAGGTTTACATGTTGGGGAGCAAATCCGGTAGGGAAACTTTTTGTCATCCGGGCATTTCATGGCTCTGCCTGTCACGCGGAGGAATATTCTAGTGATTCAGGTGGCGCAAAATGACACGCTCGCGCGGATGTAATGAGTCCTTGCTCCATTGTAATTGAATTACAATTGATTGCACAGATAGTTAATGATAACTAAGATTTCCCCAGAGGCCCATGACTATCACAACAATATCTTAGCAGCATTGTCCACATAATTCCAATAATTTTTATTGTATCCTTTCTTCCTAAATTGTCTTCTATTTGCAACATTTTGTATCAGTACGCTTGAGTTAACCATTCTCAATCTCAAATAAAAAGTCAGCTCAAACACTGTCCAGTTACATTTTTTATTTACAGCTGATTTGTTCAATCTTTTAAAAATACTATCGACCAAATGTCATATAGCTTGGACCCTGATGAGACGCCGAGTTACTCGGCGTCTCATCTGAATCCAAGCTATTTGAAAACACTATTCAAGCCACTCTTAGCAATTCCATGGCCTACATGGCTAACTGAAAAACAGGTTTGCCTTTCCGTATCAACCCTTTGCGCAATGAATGTTCATGTAAGAAATAACGTACATGTGCGCATGTATGAATATTAATTGGCTTAATTCTTATAATCGTAAGTGGACACATGTATATTTAGCCATGACACAAACTGTAGAAATTGATCGTATAGTATTTCATAAGCAAACAGAACAATCCTGATCAGACTGCTCCTGTAAGTCTGCAATGGTGAATCGTAAAACGGCATATCTATAGAGTAAACGATTAATATTATTCCCTTGTAAATACTCAAACGTGATTCCTTTGTTGAAACTCCTGGCCAGTTTCCTCAGTCTTAAATGATCCCAATGTTTCATTAAAATCGTCTGAAATAAAAACCCTTGCTTTTTGTGCATGTAACTTAAAGTGATAATGATTTGTTAACTTGCCTTTGGTTCAAAGACCACATCGATGGCTGAGTGGAATATGATTGTAACTATATTCTATGAGACAAATGCATGGCACCTTTACCCCCTTTTACGTCTTTCACGCCTTTGCAAACAGAGTTGATCCAGATCAGAAGA
The DNA here is from genome assembly GCA_963576725.1 of Azorinus chamasolen. Taxonomy (NCBI): domain Eukaryota; kingdom Metazoa; phylum Mollusca; class Bivalvia; order Cardiida; family Solecurtidae; genus Azorinus; species Azorinus chamasolen. The sequence continues at coordinate 57,803,322 of OY755242.1, forward strand.
CTCCTATGGGAGCCGTTTGATAAAGATCTGCTCTGTTTGCTTAAGAAATGATATCGATTTGGTCCTACATTTCTTGTCTAAACCAACTTAACTTTTTATTTTACCTTATAAATTAAGTGAATAAATAGTCATGAAGTTATCACTTCATGCAAGACTGTTCATTAGAATAAACAAACAGCTATATCTAGACTAAACTCCGATTGAGTATGTTTACACTTAGACAATATACAATACCCTCACCCCAAGTCCACCCCACCCCACCCCTCCACAGCGTTCAAATGAGTATTTATGGCGGTCTGTAAGACAGGTGGCAACTTAACGTACAGCAAAAGTCATGCAGGAAGCTTCCATAGGAACTTTCTTCGTGACGTTCATCTTGCATTAGGCAGCCAACTCACTAGAAATATCGAAATTCATTATTAATAAATTTGCGACTTGGTGGTTGTTTACTGTAGAATGGTGTGGCTACAGTAGAGTGACATATACCTTGTGGTTAACCCTTTCTTCCATGAATATTCATGTAAGAAATAATGACATCATGAATATTAATTAGATTAATTTGTTATAATAGCACATGAACGAAGGAATTCTTAGCCATGACAGAAACTGTAGAATCATATCTATATAAATCCATAAGCAAACAGAGTAGACCCTGATCAGACGACTCCTATAGGAGTCGTCTAATCTGGGTCTACTTTGTTTGCAAAGGCGGAGAGGGTCGTATTTAAAGAGTAAAGGGTCAATAACTGAAGCTAACCAAAGTATCAACTAACGACAGTTTGCTAATTATGCAAAAGGTTGAAAATCATATTATAATTCATGGTCACATTGTCATTGGAGAACCTTTAACCCTTCCTCCATAGTAAGAAACAATGACACCATCAATGTTAATTAGATTTATATTCTTATAATGGCATACGAATATAGGGGGAAAATGGCCAAGACAGAAGCTATTGAATCATATCTATATCATTACAAAAGTACACAGGGCAGACCCATATCAGGGCAGACCAAGCTGCTACAGGAGCCATCTGATCTGGATCCACCCTGTTTGCAAAGGTGTAAAATGCGTATTTATGGAGTAACGGGTTAAACCTTTCCCTCATGAACAGTTAGTAAGAAAAATTGTCATCGTAAATATTAGTTAGTAGAATGTTTATACAACTGAACTTCGATATCTCGAACTTCAAGGGATCATACAAATTACTTCGAGTTAATGCAGGTCGAAAGTAATGATGAAAACTCCCACAAGGGCTTTCAGCATTACTTTCGACCTGCATTAAGCTGCCACATGCTTTTCTAGATATGCCTGGCTATGCATTTTAAGACAATTCTGTATTGTAATTTTTTTAAGGACCGAACTTTTAGTTCGAGTTATAGTGATGTTCGAGTTATCGTGATGTCGAGTTATCCGAGCTCGGTATATCGAGAGTCCACTGTGATTGCATTATAGCCAATGAAATCGTTTACCATGGCAGAAACTGTAGAATCATATCTGTATTAGTTCATAGGTAAACAGAGCAAGCCCAGATCTGACGGCTCCCATAAGAGCCGTCTGATCTGGGTATACTCTGTTTGCAAAGGCGTGAAAATGCGATTTACGAGGAAAAGGTTAAAACTTCTGAACAAATACGCTTCAAAAGAAATGTATTCTACGTTAGATTCTGTGGCAGATTGACTGACATTTCTTTTCAGACATGTTTAGATTGTCAAAGAACTTTGGATCCCGATAAGGCGACAGATTGCCAAGTTTCCATCCCGACAAGACGGCAAGTTAACCCATTCCCTCATATTGACGACTCTGTAAAAATCACTTTGTGAAGCCTTTGTGATAAATAGAGCATTTGCTCCCATATGAGCAAATGCTCTATTTATCACAATGGTTTCAAACTACAAAATTCTAAATTTGCTTTTTCTCTAGTTAATCCATTTTTTCGGTAGAGTTATTCAAAGAGGTTGTATCTAAAAATAGCCTGTGAGGTAATGGGTTAATGGACGTCGGATCGAAACTGTAATCGCAGACTGGTCCGCAGATTAAAGGTTTAAAACTATTCAAAGTTTCAATAAATAAAGCCGAGTCCCCGTCTTAGTAGGAAGCTATTTGGTTACAGGTAACCAAAAATAGCCATTGACTACTAAACTTTCTGATTTTCTCTAAAGAAGAGGAAGCGTCTTTTTCACAATTTACAGAAAATATTTGAAAATGAGGCATTTGCTAATCTTTTTACTTTTATTGTATTTCGCTGGCGAGAACTTTTTAAACCACCGCGCCAACCTAGAGGAGTACCAGTATTAAGAGCCCGCGCCAACCTAGAGGAAGTACCAGTATTAAGAGCCCGCACCAACCTAGAGGAAGTACCAGTATTAAGAGCCCGCGCCAACCTAGAGGAAGTACCAGTATTAAGAGCCCGCGCCAACCTAGAGGAAGTACCAGTATTAAGAGCCCGCGCCAACCTAGAGGAAGTACCAGTATTAAGAGCAACACTAATACTAGAAGAAACAAACTGCAGATGAATTTGTTAATAAAGTGATAGTACTGTTACTATAATTTTGAACCAAGCCAAGCCATCGATATTGGTAATAGCGAAAAGGTACGGGTTTTCTTTATTCTTTTAAAAGATAAATAAATAAACAAACTAGTGGTTATTTGAAGAATTTAATACATTGTATCAGCAATGCATATATCTAATTGTGGTCATTTGTAAAAGGCATATATGTACAACTGCGAAAATATGAGTAATAAAATATGTTTAAACTAAACTAATGCATATTGTTTAGATGTACAATAATATACCTGCATCACGTGCTGCGTGTCAATGCGTGTGGTCGGTGCAAGATAATACGCCAAGTACCCTTTAATTCATATAAACGTGTTATCACACATTTGCAAACAGAGTAGATCCTGATTAAACGGCTCCTACAGGAGTCGTCTGATCAGGGTCTGTTCTGTTTGGTAATGGAATTTGATTGACCTTTTCTTTACTTATGGCTAAAATATTCTACCTTCCATATTTCGTTGTAACTAAAAAAATTTTTCAATGAATATTCAGTAGGTATTGAAATTGCCTTTGAAACAAAATCTGAAGTAAGCATTTTATATTTACCGTCTTTTTCTACGTACAATACTTATTTTTGCATTTGGTTATTTTTTTATTCTTATGGAAGAACTCTAAATAAAACTAACCCCTGCAAAGAAATGTAAGAAATGTACATGTTAAACCAAAAGTTAAATATTTTGAATACAGAAAACGGACGTACTGTCAGTTGCAAACAGTGTATACTAAGCTCATAGGGCTCACTTTAGGAGCCCTCTTATCAGGGCCTGCACTGTTTGTAATTCAGAATCCTTTAGCAAATTTAAGCAGTCCATACTGACTGGTATCTAATAAATCAGAGCTACAGATAAAAGGTGCGTACGCAAAAATACGAAAATTCTTATTTCTCCACCAAATCCTATGTTGTGACCACTCCTTAGAATCGCCTCTTCGATACGATTCTAAAGAGTGGTAACAGCATAGGGTTCGGTGGAGAAATGAAGAAGTTATTTTTGAAAATGCTTTAATTTACGCATATTATCTGGACCTTTGGTATCTGTGTTTTAACACTGTTTAGTCAATCAACGCTGTGCATTCAGCACTCAAAGGCTTAACAATACTTCTAATTGGTTTCCCACATACCCTCCTTATCACAGGCTTGACGCGTCGTGGTTGTGGGGCTTAATTTGCACTAGGAATGTATGTATCCCTGTACTCCATACATACGCCTTTCTACGCCTTTGCAAACAGAGGAGTCCCAGATCAGACTACTCCTGTAGGAACCGTCTGATCAGGGTCTGCTTTTTTGTTTATTGTGCTGCGAGTAATGGTTTGGTATGACCGATTTTTTTCCCGTATTGGGAATGATGTCAGTAAGTATCCTGTTTAATTTTTAAGTTGTGGAATTGTAAAGTCAATGTATGGAATTAAAAACAATCTTGGTTCATTTTGAAATTGGAATTTTATTGTGATAAGAAACAAATAAGAAAACACACTTATCAAACAATAAGTATACCGAACAAATATGAATGAGCAAACATACTTATCAAGCAAGAAATATACAGAGCAAATAGATAAGGAACAAATAGCAATGATTCAGCTATATAGCGAAATAATAAAACTATATCATATATGTTTTACTTCATAAGCAAACAGAACAGGCCCTGATCAGACTGATCCTACAGGAGTGTTGAATCTGGGGCTGTTCTGTTTGCCAAGGTGTTAAAATGCATATACATGTATACAAACCGGTATTTAAGTAAATGTACATGTATAGCAAAATATAGCAGCATATAGATCTATTATCTGAAAAAGATAAAATATTTTTCACCCGTTAAAATCTGATGCAGGGAACTAACTGCGTGTGCGTGTATATTGTACTATATACTCCCAGGTCACAATGAAGTATTTGGGTATTCAGTTGAACTTCATTAAAATATTACCCATTAAGGCATTAACACGGTAATTAACAGTAATTCCATATTTTTATGAACTGTGTGTGACTATTTGAAAAAGAGGCGCAATAATAATGGCACAGAAACCACTCAACCACAATTTGTACGGAACATTACTCGGTCATAGTTCTATGAATCTTTCTCAAGCTTTGTATACCTCTTTGTCATCATTTGACATTGTGTACCTGTGAGTTTAGTTTTGATCACTTGACCGATAATACAGTTAGAGCATTTTTTGACATTTATTTTCTTGGAGGTATGTGGCCTGAGCATTAGTAAGTACCAAATGGACAATACTTATTCAATATCATATGAACCTGTAAATCTGCCATTTTGGTCATGATAGCTTGACCAATCAATAAGTTCATTAGGGCATGCTTTATGAACCCTCATATCAGAATCTGCATTCTTAGCGAATTCAGAGCAATATCTGTAAAGTATCCGTAGTTCCTAGTAAAATAGGAATTTTCTACTGTATATTATTTAGAAGCTGTTTTGTTTTTAAAACAAATAAAGATAACTAATCGTTAACTTTGTTGTTCCTTTTCTATACCCTTCGTTTGCTCTTCTTATTACCTTTCAGCATAATTTGATAATCTGTAAACGGCATATCTTTCATAAGGTTGTACAATTGTAAGTGTTGTTCAACAGACATATTTAATTTAGAGGTGGCTTCAAAACAAAGTAACACAAGCAGGTAGCAGTGAAAAGGCTATTGAACTTTGATATATCGAACTCCAAGGGTCTATACAAATTAGTTCGAGATAACAGAAATTCGGGTTATCTAATCTGGACAATTTCTCGAGTTGACAGCTGAATGCAGGTGTAAAGTAATGCTGAAAGTTCCAGCATGAGCTTTCAGCATTACTTTACACCTACATTAAGCTGTCACGTGTGTTTCTAGATATCCGTAGTGATACATTTAAGAGCAATTATATACTGGATGTTTTGGAAAGACCGAATTTTTAGTTTGAGTTATTCGAAGTTCGAGTCATCCGAGTTCGGGATATAGAAGTTCAACTGTAACCTAATCCATGGGTTATGCACACCTGTACAGTAAACTATTCTAAACCGGACTTTAATATAGATATACAAATATGTATTTTTAGGCAGGTGACTTTGTAACGCTTTCTCTCATGGATATTTATACAAGAATTCGTGGCTACATGAATATCAATTATAATATTTGCATTTTAAATATGAACTGAGGAATTTATGGCCATAGCAGAAACTGCAGAATCAGATCTATATTATTTCAAAAGCAAACAGAGCGAACCCTGATTAGACAGCTCTTACAGAAGCCGTCTGATCTGGGTCTACTCTGTTTGCTAAAGCGTCCAAAGGCGTCTTCAAGGGCTAACGGTTGAAGTAACGCAGAAAGTTATTTTGGGAGCTTTCTGCACGACCTTCGGTCTGCATTAATCCGCCACATGTATTAAATCTGTCTGCTGCCAATGTCGCATCTATGATTACCTATCCAAACAGTTTGGATCCAGGCTCCTCATCAGGATGCAAACTGTTATTTTGACTTTTTTCAAAATAACAATGAAGAAAACTGAAAAATTTAGCAAACGACAAAGTTTGCAGACGACAAAATTTGGCAGCAAAATAGTTAAATACCGGCATTGATACTAATGTGAAAATTCAGTTTAGAAAGAGGTTACTGTATACGTTGTGAAAAAGGTCTAAACATAAATTGCAAAAAAATTGAAACTTACCTTATAAAAGCGCCTTTTCAAGACTTTGCAAACAGAATACACTTAGGTCAGACGTCTTCTGTAGGAGCCGTCTAATCGGGGTATGCTCTGTTTTATTTGTGGAAATTATTTAACCCTTTTCCCGTCCTGCGTTTATTCCAAATTTCAACACCTACTGAATATTCATGGACAAAAGAATGAAAAATGAAAGGTAGAACATTGTAGCCATTTTAGAAAGTAAAGAAAAATATGTATTAAATTCCATTAGCAAACAGAGCAGATCCTGATTTGACTCTACACTATTTGCAAATGCTTGAAAATGCGTTTATATGAAGGAAAGGGTTAAATGTGATTCTGCAGTTTCTGTCAAGGTAAAAAAGTATTCTTGTATTCGCGTGTCTAAATAAAAATCATTTAAGATATGTATGATGTCATTATTTCTCACACAGGTAAAGGGGTTAAGAAATGAAGTAAACTGTTCTATTGTTGAATGATATGTGAATATATATTCCAGAAGTAATCAGTCTTATTACATAAACAAAGAAAATACAAAATGTACTATGCAACCAGAACCCCCCTCCCCCCAAATATTTTCTTTTAAACCATTTATTTCATGAATATTCTTGTAAGAAATATTGACTTTGTAAATGTAAATAAACTGAATTGTATCTATAGTAGCATATGTAACCGGGGTTTCTCTGTGTAAACAAACCAGTTTGTAAAACTTTACTGTATCTCCTATTCTACTGATACCATTGAATTTAAATTTCACACATCGAACATGCATGATGAGAGAAAGTGTCATGTAAAATGTCCATTACTTCAATATTTTTGGAGTTATTCCCCTTTTTTTATTTTTTGTCCGGCCAATAAGTCCCGTTCTACTGATGCCATTGAATTAAAACTTCACACATGGAACAGGCTTGATGAGAGAAAAGGTCATGCACAAGGTCAATAACTCTAGTCTTACTATTTTTGGAGTTGTTGTCTTTTTTTTTTGTCCGGCCAATACGTCCTATTCTATACTGGAAAACTTATGATATTGAAAGTGGCTTTTTCGATGCTTGTCTTGTAGATCTACATCAAAATGAGTTCGATACAAAGGGTAAAGTGTTAAATAACAAAGGGCAATAACTAAAAAAGACAGAAGACAGAATTACGAACCTTGTGCACTGCACTTGTGGTCAATGTGATCAGTTTGTATATGAAGATTGAAGTCAATAGTTTTAATATGTTGGACGTTATGATCCGGACTAGCCAGATTTTGGCAAACATAACAAAGGACAATAACTCCAAAAATACTGAATACAGAGTTATGGACCGTGTGCACTACACTTAAGGTCAATATGGCCTATCTGTATTGAAGTCAATAGCTTTTATACTTTGAAAGTTATGATCCGGACAAGCCGGACAAGCCGGACGGGTAGACGGGCTGTCAGACAAATGGACAGACGGGCGGATGAACAGACGGACGGACATGGTTACTTCAGTATACCCCCAAATACATGTACATTAAAAACACATTAAAAACTGTATTAGCAACATGCAACAATATTATGCGGACAGACCAACTAATCGACCAACCGATCGACCAACCGACATACCTACCGACCGACCAATCGAATGATAAGTTGAATCCAGTGTTCCCGTGTATTGGGCATAATTTCAAAGGGGAGTAATTTTTCTACGGGAGTACATATTCTGCGTGAGGGGAGTCATAATATTATGGGTCCTTTGTCAGAGGAGTACTCATTCGTTGACGAATACGTGCCCCTTTAGTCGTAGAAAATGGACTGGGAAGTACAAATTCTGCGGGAGTAAAAATTCGTCATTACACCGGCATGCACAGCAAGACTGTACGTGTAGCCTACAAGTGTTTTTATATATACAGGTTTACAAACATCACCCCGTGACAAACTCCCGTATCAAGTTGAAATTCGTCTCGAATTTCTATGAGTTCTGAGAACAATTTGCAATGAGTCTGGGGCACAAAAGGTCACGGTCTCATGTTGGGTGCCAAATGTAACCAGGGTTTCTCTGAGAGAAAATATACCCGTCGGGTTTGGGGTTCGAACTCGAGGACTCGATTCCTAGTCAAGCACTCTACCTCGTCGCCAAAGTTGTACACGTGTTGATACAGGTAAACAACGCCCGTGGCACATATTGACACGAAGTAAATACATGCACAGTATAAATTCGTGATATGGACAAGGGACTTTTGGCATTTTGACAACTTGTGGAATACCTCTATAATTATCAAAGGAGTAAATGTATGTATATGTATATGGAATAAAGGGTTGAACCCTTTCCCTATTCTATAGTTTGTCCAAATTCCAATACCTACTGAATATTCATGTACAAAATAGTTATAATGAAGCATAGTAATAATAACAATAATCTTTATTACCTCCAGATAAGGGGAGCATTCATAAATGGATACAAACAGTGCATTGGTTTATATACATATAAAGTGAACAAACTAATGACATGAAAAATATGAAGCCGCTATGTGGCGATGTACACCGGCGCGTAGTTGTTTCCCTTTTGTGAAGTAACTACATCCAAATATGCCACAGCCCATAGAATGACATGCTTGAATAATGAAGCAGAGGTACATACATGCACAATATCATTACAACTGCCACAGTACCCAGGTGCGGATCCGGAATTTCAGATTAGGGGCGTAGATTTGGCTCCGCCCCCTCTAAATGCTCGCCTGGTACTACCCATACCGATCCCTCCACTCCACCAATGCAGCGAGTCAAATAAACCCGAACCACATTAGATGACCGCGCTACAATGATGGAAATGAGAAGATGATATCACATACATTCGGAATCGAAAAAGAGAATAAAATAGAAATATTATAATTACCTCGTTTTAACACCCACTATCGAAACGAAACGAAAGGCAGTTGAGGTATAGGAGCCGTCTGATCTGGGTCTACTCTGTTTGTCAATGCAGGAAACGGCGTACATATGATGGAATGGGTTAAGAGTTTGCTTTCTTAGGCAATGGCAGATTGCATTGGCATCTGGCACATGCTATAATGAAATAATACAAAACGTTGACGAAATAATACAAAACGTTGACTGTTGAATTGTTTTCCTTTTCAATTGTCTGAAGTCTGAAGTCTCAGTTCAGTTTATGTTTAGTAGGCCTCAGTGGATGTATGTAGCTATTAGCTCCTATGGTGTTTGTTAGAGTCGTGGCCAGAGTCGTGGCCAGCGTAGTTCACATCTGTGTACTCTAAATGGTGATATCGAGCTACTTTCGGTTTTAACGATATCCCGGCAGATACGGCAACTGTCTCAAATTAGCATGCTGTCTTACAGGTAATTAATGAGACTAGTGGCCAGCGTAACACCAGTCTGACAAGTGAGCACATTATTATGGCCAACCTGGAATTAAAAACGAAGGCTAAGAGTCAGACTTTGATAAACGTTGTATCTTGTCATGTAAGCTTTAATCATTCCCTCATATTGGCGCCGTTTGACGTCTTTTGAAACCATTTTGATAGATAGAGCATTTGCTCCTAAAGGAGCTCCTTTAGGAGCAAATGCTCTGTTTATCACAATTTTTTCAAAACGACACAAATTTGAGGGGAGCATGCGTCCGGACCCTCTAGCCACTGTGCGTACATTACATTTAGATTTAGCCACGCTCTATTTATCACACTATTTTCAAAACGACACATTTCAAAATTTTCCCGGGGAGCATGCTCCCGGACCCCTCTAGCCACTGTGCGTACATTACATTTGGATTTAGCCACGCTCATGATGTCACATCAGGGATGTTGGTTTGTATCCGCGACGCAACATCAGTAATACCAGAGACATACATACATGTATGTATATGTCTCTGGTGATACATGGTGTATTATCAAATTTTAATCATGGAATAAATGGTCACTTGTTATAATAAACAAAGGTCACATGGTACATACAAATACAAATTTTATTTATAGTCGGATGACACATAACAAATAACATAAGCTAATATGGCCGACTCTGGCATTAATAACATATTTCAGATTTAATATATCACAGGTTATGGTAGGTTACATTTATAAGTAGGTTACTATACTTGTATATAAAACTTGTATCATTAAAAAAAAGAGTCAGGCATTGTTTTAGATTGTAGATTGGTCAGGATTGGTGTATCTCTCCACTATCATGATATACCCGCAAATGATACACAGCTTTGGCAGAGTCTTATACCGTGTCACTCGCAAAATGCTGATTACGCATGCGCTGTATGCGGCAATACATTTCCGCCGAAATTTGAGAAAATTTCAGTGAAATAACGCAAAATTGTTATAAAAGATGGCACAACAAACAGATGCCACTGGTATGATAAAAACAGGATATAAATTTTTACAAATAATTTTTATTGCATTGTTTAAAAGTTTTGATACCGTGAGAACATTCTTCCAAATTGTTTATTAGCGTATTTTATTTGTTTATTATTAGTTTTGCAGCGTCCCTGACGTGTCATTAACATACATAAATCAGTTACAACACAATAATACTTATTCAGAGCTGTAGGTAACATGGATGTTGGTCCATCTGTGTGACTTCACTCTGGTAGATTTAGAAAAAGAAAATATGACCAAAAAAACAAATTTACACATGGTTTTAATGGTTTTATAAGTAATATAGATCGAAGGGAGAATTTACTTGTAAAAAATTAGCATTTCTGATGACATCCATCCGTTATCTTTGATATGCTTGTTATTACTTTTAAAAAATATCACAGTAATGCTCTGCAGCATGTAGATAAACTAGGTCACTGACAGCAATTTGCATTTATGACGTCATACTCGAAGTTCGTGGTATTGAGATCAGAGGCCAATAATTTTATTAGCACTATCAATAAATATATTGTTTAGGGTACAACTGTTAAGAAAAACAAAAAAATGGTTGTGTCTGACCTTATAATGGCAGTCCGGTTGCAGACGAAGTGTGAGAAATGATAGAGAGTGATAGATATAGAGTTCAATGAAAATTGACAAAATATTGCGGATTTCGGGGGTTTGTGTGATTTAAAGTGCATTTTCTTTGATTTTACATAAATCGATTTATTTTAGCTATAGGAAATGTTTTTCAATAAGATACGAAAGTCGGTCATACAGGGTCGTATGTTTACGGAAGCAGTGTGACGTAATGCGAATACCACGAGATTCGTGATACCACGACATTCGCGTATAACAGTATAAATTTGAAATAAATAGAAATAATGCTGGTAGTCAGAAACATATAGGGCCATGTGATTTTATTCAATGTTTTATTTGAAAATTGTATTCTTTTCTGTAAGCTTAACAAATGTGGCAATATCCTAGAATAGCTCCCCACACCACGGAATGAATCGGAATACCTTTGATTGGTATTTAAGTATGCACTCATTCCGAGATATTGCGGCTATAGCTTTGGGGGCTATTCCAGGATATTGCCACAAATGTAAGCATTTTGTCCCCTATTTATTAAATTAACCCTGACATTAAAATATTGCGCAACAGTATGGCACACATTTACAAAATATCCAATATGCACAATTCAGAGATGATGATGAAGAGACAGCGAGACAGGTGGATATAGTTTGCAAATTTTTTGTAGGAAGTACATGTATGAGTCATGCAGGAAACACCGCATACAAAACACACAACTGCTATAAAACTGACATGAGTTTCATTTCATTTCTAAGCAGGGTTTTCCCTTGACCCCTTCAAAAAGACCAATTTGAGGGTCCTCTTGACCCCTTCTCTATAAAGTAAAGAACACTTTACAGACTCTCTTAATTTTGAGAGTCATTTGTAAAATTTAAGGGACATTTTAATAGAAAAAGGGGGTCAGGGAAAACCCTGTCTAAGCAAACTGGAATTCGAGTTAATGATGCTAGGACGATAATGGTTGTTTAACTGCTTCACAAGAAAAAATATGTTATTGTTTTGATTTAATCATATTTACTGGTGGTCATGGTGTAGGAAAGCAGGGCAGCCCAAGTTGAACTGTACATTTTCCTTTTCCAAATATTGTGCCAGCACTAAAATCTTAAAAGCTAAATTCTTACACTGTAGTTTATAATTATAGAAATAAATAGGCTAAAAATAAACAGAAATGAGCTTGAAACCTCTATAATTTGACTATCGCAATACTATTGTAATAGTTTGTCAGTATCGCAATACTATCGCAATATTAATTCTGACTATCGCAATACTATCAGAATTGTAAAATTGTACTCAATAGTCACCCCTAGTCACAAATATAATGCACATAGTTTCACTGTAATAGACTTGATATTAATCTAATAAAGAATTAGTAAACATGCCAGTTACATTACGGTAAATACAAGGATAACACACACAAAAAAGGATTTACATAATCCTTTTTTCCATAAATTAGTGCATATTTTAAAGTAAAAATATCACAGTTTAATTTATCAACCAAAAAAAAAACGAAAATGAAATGAAAAACCGTTGAATAAAGATTGAATAATCAAAATACTCACAGTGTTAACTGTTAAGTATCACAGAATGATTGTTAGGACATTATAATTAATAATATTCATTCCTTGGATAGCAGGAATTTTTTTTCTCTTAAACCAGACATAGTTTTAGAATCTCTTAAAAAATACTAAAGATATAAGAAATATTGGTAAAAATGATCCTAGGTTGGCGCTAGAATTTAAAAAATACAGTAATTAAAAAAAACCTTAATATCATTAGAAAATACATCATTAAAAAAAAAATGATGCAAATTGTGAAAATGACACTTTCTTTTTTAATTTATATAATAAAAATACATGTAATCAATAGCTAATGGCTATTTTGGCTAACAGTAACACCAACTTAGGAATATTGATTATGCAGACAAGAAAAAAACACTAACCGGTAACACTAAATGTACATGTATTGTAGCTGTCAGTGTAAAATTGCATTTGTCTGTAGAAAATACATACATGTCTAATTTGATGTCTAAGAGACCCTTTACTAAGTAGATTTTCAGCATGTTTGATACCTTTGCAAACAAAGTAGACACAGCAGACTCAAATCAGACTGCTCCTGTAGGAATTGTCTGTTCGGAGTCTGCTCTCTTTTCTTATGAAGTAATACAGATCTGAAAGACATCAGATTTATATACAGTTTCTGCTATGACAACAAAATTTCACAAATATCAGTAAATTAATGTTCATGATATCATTGTTTCTAACATGAATATTTATAGAGTAAAGGGGTTTAAAAAAATCATGATTATACTGTCTTGTTTAGGACTCTTAGAAAAAGCTAAAGAGGCATTGAAAGCAGGTCATTTTGGAAGAGCAGAGGAGCACTGTATGCAGCTTTGGAACCATGAACCAAATAACTCTGAAGTTCTGTTACTGCTGAGTTCTATATACTTTCATAAAAATGAACTAGAAAGGTAAGATTTCTATATTTTGGTTATATTAGAATGGGTGCGCAGGTTGTTGAACCTTGTTGAACAGGGGTCAAACTGTCGTTTTCACATTGCAATAAGAACCAGATTTGATGTACTGGTATCTGCTTAGGATTGCATTTAGGAGGTTCAGGGTCAAGCCTATGTTACTAAAATTGCAAAATTATTTTCCATGTGATAAGTTGATAACTTAAATTAGGAATATGATAGAAGTTGTGCAGATGGTTTATATGCAGTTAAAGCTTTAGATTGCATTTAAAGGGGTCTGGTGTCAAAGTCGTTGTTACTAAAATAGAAAGATATTATTCATGTGATAACTTTAGTGATGTAAGGACCAAACACGGTGTACAGCTAGCCAGCATGGAGACAGGTTAGGATTGCATTTTTGGAACTGAGGTAACGGTCACTGTTTAGTTTTACTAAAAAACCAACCTGTTTCTGTATTAACTTTTTAGAGGGATTAGATATACAATGACCAAAATTCGATTATTAATCTGGACACTTTCTTAATTTAACAGCTTAAGGTTCCACAGTATTTTAGAATCACAAAAAAAATAATTTATTTATATTTTTGCATTAATGAATAGACACTAGTCTCTTATATTAAATGCATTAACGAAATGCCATAAAATATACCACAAAAGCCGTATAAACCCCTTTTACTTTATTACCATCAAGCTTTTCTCTGACTTAGCCAGTCAGCCATTTACGAGGAAGGCTTATCTTGGTGACCTAGGGGGGAACTGATAATAAGGGCACATACGTGATAAAGCAATAGGCGGCTATTTATCCATGTTTCCCTCTCGGTAGCCTCAATATATGTAGGCCACATGTCTAGAGAAGCTTTCTGATGGGTGATTTATGGGAAACCGGCAATTATATCAGCTTTTTAGCTCACCAGAGCACAAAGTGCTCAGGGTGAGCTTTTGTGATCGCCTGATGTCCTTTAAAAATCTTCTCCTCTGAATCTACAGGGTTCTCAGCTTTCATCTTTGGTACATAGCATCACCTATAGGTCCTCTACAAAAGTTATATAAATTATGCCCCTGGGGTAAAAATTGGCCCCGCCCCAGGGGTGGGAAGTTTTCAATAGAAATATATAGTAAAACTTTGAAAATCTTCTCCTCTGAAACCAGAAGGTTCTCAGCTTTCATATTTTGCACATAGCATCATGTTCAGGTCCTCTACAAAGTTATATAAATTATGACCCTAGGGTCAAAATTGGCCCCGCCCCAGGGTCGGCAGTTTTCAATAGAAACAAATAGTGAAATCTTTGAAAATCTTCTCCTCTGAAACTGGAAAGCACTCAGCTTTCATATTTGGCATAGAGCATCATGTTCAGGTCCTCAACTAAAGTTGTATAAACTATGCCCCTGGGGTCAAAATTGGCCCGTCCCAGGGGTGGGAAGTTTTCAATAGAAACATATAGTAAACCTTTGAAAATCTTCTCCTTTGAAACCAGAAGGTTCCCAGCTTTCATATTTGGCACATAGCATCATATTCAGGCCCTCTACAAAAGTTATATAAATTATGGCCCTGGGGTCAAAATTGGCCCTCCCCAGAGGTGGGCAGTTTTCAATAGAAACAAATAGTAAAATCTTTGAAAATCTCCTCTGAAGCTGGAAGGCTCTCAGCTTTCATATTGGCACAGAGCATTATGTTCAGGTCCTCTACAAATGTTATATGAATTATGGCCCTGGGGTCAAAATTGGCCCAACTCCAGGGGTAGGCAGTTTTCAATAGAAACATATAGTGAAAACTTTGAAAATCTTCTCCTCTGGAACTGGAAGGTTCTCAGCTTTCATATTTGGCACATAGCAGCATGTTTTGGTCCTCTACAAAAGTTGTATAAATTATGCCCCTGGGGTTAAAATTGGCCCCGCCCCAGGGGTGGGCAGTTTTCAATAGAAACAAATAGTGAAATCTTTGAAAATCTTCTCCTCTGAAACTGGAAGGCGTTCAGCTTTCATATTTGGCACAGAGCATCATGTTCAGGTCCTCTACAAAAGTTATATTAATTATGGCCTTGGGGTCAAAATTGGCCCCGCCCCAGGGGTGGGCAGTTTTCAATGGAAACAAATATTGAAAACTTTGAAAATCTTCTCCTCTGATTGTCTGGTGAGCGCTTCAGGGCCATTCTGGCCCTCTTGTTTAATTGATTGGATGGAAGAAAGGGGAGGAGTTTAGTGGAAAATATCACATATATTATAAGCACTCAATTGGATATAAATGTGATTGAAAGCTATAGATAATTATAGGATTACGCAACACAACAGGGGTCTTTCTATTCTTTTTCATGTTTTTGACAGATGCAAATTAAAAGGAGTCGGCTTTGTCAAACAAGCATAACTTCTGTAATTTGTGTCCGTATTATACGCAGTTTGCGGCATATTAAAAAGCATTGTCTCAGCAAGGGATCCGTGTCACAGTTTTTCAGTATCTTTCTTCGATCGTCTAAAATCAAAAGAAAAGTAGGGGGGGGGGGGGGCAGAATTTTAGGGGTCTTAAAACTAAAATATTGCATAACTCCCAAACTGAGATTTTTATCAAAATCTGTGACACGGTTCCCTTGACATGCTAATGATTTACATATTGGCCAATTACAATAAGTTTAGTCCAATAGATAACTTTGTAATCGCTGTCTGAAAAAATCCAAACTTGCACATTTAAATGAATTTCAAATGTCGGTTTTGATAGGATTATCGATGTTTCTGATAAATAATCAAATAAATTAATTTAACTAACCAACTAGGCTCAGAAAAATGGCTCTAGGTAGTTTTAAATATGATTCTTCGATATCTAGGGCTAAACTATCTCGCCACCTTAAACCATTCCTTCATTCAAACATCTTTTCATACATTTGCAAACAGAGTTTGATTGAACATAACAAATACCAAGTTTTATAACATTATTGAAAATATGTGTTCATTGTAGTGACTTCTTCTTTAATGAAGTTGATGTTGTAATTTTGTGTTTTTCAGATCATTATACTTTTGTCAGGAAGCCATGAAACATAATCCTCACCTAGCAGAAGTATACAACAATTTAGGCAATGTGAACAAGGCAAATGGCAAGCTGAAGGAAGCTATCCAGAACTACAGGCATGCATTACAACTGGATCCTAATTTTTTAGACTGCTGGATCAACTTAGCATCAACCCTTGTGGCAGCAGGGGAATTTCAGCAAGCTGTACATGCTTATGTCAGAATCTTACGTATTGATCCAGTAAGTTTATTATGCAGTACATCTCTCCACAACAACTATTTAAACAAACTAATTCTTATGTTCTTTTCATACCAAACAACGTTTGAGGGGATATACTGGAATCAGCCTGATGGCCAGGTTGGCGGTTGGTTTGTCCACATTTAAACATGGGTAGTTTGTGTCATGTCAAAAAGGAAAGGGTTAAAAGTGTAAAAGCTCTATAAACACAACTGTGATTTTCCTATGCATGCAAGCATTTGTTGCATTGTTCTAATGTATCTGTTTCCCTTTTGATAGTAAAGGAAAGAAACTTTTAACCCTTTCATATGAAGATATGAACATGTTTTCACGCATTTGCATATAGAGTGGACCCAGATCAGACGACTCCTAGGAGCAGTCTGATCAGGATCTTCTCTGTTTGCTAATGGAATTTGAAAGATCTGTTTCTTTACTTTCTAAAATGACTACAGTGCTCCACCTTCCATATTTGATTATACCTATTATGTCCATGAATATTCAGTATGTATTGAAGTTCAGAATTATTATAGAACAGGGAAAGGGTTAAGTAAGCTTGCAAAAATTACATTAAACCTTTACTTCATAGACACCCTTAGCAAACTGAGTAGATCCAGATCAGACTGCTCCTGTACAATTCATCTGATAAAGTTTTTGCTGTTGTTGTTTATGGAGTAATAGAGATCTTGTATTAAAATTTCTGCCATTGCAAAAATTTCCTGTTTCAAGGTTAAGGTATAAGAATTAAATTTCATTATTTCTTACATGAATGTTTATGAAGTAAAGGTTTAAAAGTACCTTATATGTAAGTAATGGGTGGGAAAGTACAAAAAAAACCCTATTGAATCACAATGCATGTTGTGGTTTCTTTCAGAATCTCTACTATGTTAGAAGTGACCTTGGCAATCTTCTGAAAGCAATGGGTAGGCTGGATGAGGCTAAGGTATGTCCATTTTAATAAGGTCCTGGAAGTTATGGAATCATTTTTCTCTACTATAGAAGAACCTCCCTATAGCAGCAGCTTAACCCTTTACGCTTTTCTACCCCTTTGCAAACAAAGTCGACCCAGATCAGGTGGCTTATGTAGGAGCTGTTTGATCAGAGTCTGCTCTGTTTGCTTATGCCGTAATATAGATATGATTTTAAAGTTTCTGCCATGGCCAAAAATACCTGTGTTCATATGCCATTATAAAAACTAAAGTTATTATTAATATTCATGACGTCATTATTTCTTTCATGAATATTCATGGGAGAAACGGTTAATAGATAAACATGGATGTGATTAAAGCTGGTGGATGCTTAACCCTTTGCTCTATAGATATACATGTACATTTTAATGCCTTTGCAAACAAGGTAGACCTAGATCAGATGTCTGATCTATTTACTTATGAGGTTATATTGATTTGATTTCTGCAATTTCTTCCAAAATTCCATCCAAATTCCTGTGGTCATATGTCATAAAAATTCAGCATTTTAATATTCATGATGTCATTATTATGTCTCCCCCATTTATGGGGAGATATATTGTTTTTGCCAGAGTTGTCTGTCCGTCTGTCCGTCTGTCTGTCTGTCTGTCCGTCTGTCCGCACTCACCAAAGGGTAGTTGTGTGACTTTTTCTAACTAGTCCCACAAGTAAAATCATTAACCTGGCCATCTCTTGTGACATTAACCTGGCCATTTCTTGTGACATTAACCTGGCCAGTTGTGGGACATAGGGTTAGGGTTAGGGTTAGCTTCCAGATCATTCTTTTCCAAAGTTAGAGCCAAAAATAGTTTTTCTTGTGGGACTAGTCACACAAGAAAAGATCAAAGGAAAAAGTCACACAACTACCCATTTGTCGTCTGTCTGTCCGTCACAAACTTGTGTCGCGCGTATCTCTGAAACCAGTTGGGCTAGAGTCACCAAACTTCACAGGAATGTTCACCAGCATGAGTTGTTGTGCACCTGGGGTTTTTGAATTGTCTCCCCCTGATCATTTTGGAGTTATTGCCCCTGATGACTTGAAATTAGAAAAACTTTGTGTCGCGCGTATCTCTGAAACCGCTAGTACTAGAGTCACCAAACTTCACAGGAATGTTCACCAGCATGAGTTGTTGTGCACCTATGGTTTTTGAATTGTCTCCCCCTGATAATTCTTGAGTTATTGCCCCTGATATGAATACTTTAAATTTATACAAACTTTGTGTCGCGCGTATCTCTGAAACCAGTAGGGCTAGAGTCACCAAACTTCTAAGGATTGTTCACAAGCATGAGTTGTTTTGCTCTTGGTTTTTTTTATTGTCTCCCCCTGTTAACTTTGGAGTTACTGCCCCTGATGACTTAAAATTAGACAAACTTTACTTAGTGTCATGCATATCTCTGAAACCACTAGGGCTAAAGTCACCAAACTTCACAGGAATGTCGACCAGCATGAGTTGTTGTACAACTGGGATTTTTGAATTGTCTTCCCTTGATAACTTTGGAGTTATTGCCCCTGATATGATTACTTAAAATTAGAGAAACTTTGTGTCATGCATATCTTTAAAACCACTAGGGCTAGGGTCACCAAACTTCACAGGAATGTTCACCAGCATGAGTTGTTGTGCACCTGGGTTTTTTTTAATTGTCTCGCCCTGATAATTCTTGAGTTACTGCCCCTGACATGTTAACTTGAAATTAGAGAAACTTTGTGCTGCATGTATCTCTGTAACCAGTAGGGCTAGAGTCACCAAAGTTCACAGGAATGTTCACCAGCATGAGGTGTTGTGCGTCTGGGTTTTTTAATTGTCTCCCCTGATAACTTTGGAGTTACTGCCCCTTATGACTTAAATAAGAGAAACTTTACTTTGTGTCACATGTATCTCTGAAACCACTAGTACTAGAGTCACCAAACTTCACAAGAATGTTGACTAGCATGTGTTTTTGTGTACCTGGAGCTTTTGAATTGTCTCCCCCTGACAATGTGGGAGTTATTGCCCCTGATGACTTAAACATTAGACCCTGATAAGTTTGGAGTTACAGACATTACACTTGTGTATTGGAAAGAGGATGGGAGGGGGAGACATCTGTTTTTGTGACGAAAACAAACCTCTAGTTTCTTATGTGAATATTCATGAAGTATATTGTACGGGGTTACTGCAGAGCAAATTTGATGCAGCAAGCTCACATAGGAGCTTTCTTCATTACTTAACTCCTGCATTACTCTACCCTTTATTCCATGAATATTCTTGTAAGAAATACTGACATTATGAATATTAATGAGATTAATTGTTGCAATAGGACACAGGAATTGTTGGCCATGCAGAAACTGTAGAATCATATCTATATTATATCATGAACAAACAGAGCAGACCCTGATCAGACGGCTCCTATAGGAGCCGTATAATCTGGGGCTACTCCGCAAAGGCATAGGACGACATATTTATGGAGTAAGGGTTAATTCCCCAGAATTAATCTTCTCTTGAGCAGTAATTGGATTTATCTTAATGAATACTGAGAGGAATGAGCCAAAGTCTTTGTATTGCAAATAAATTACTGATAATTTTATCTTTTAACCCTTTTCTTCATAAAAACACCTTTTCATGATTTTGCAAAGAGATTAGACCCTGATGATTCCTTTACTACATGAATATTCATGTCAGAAATAATGGCATCATGAATATAATAAACTGATGTTTTATAATGACTATGACAAAAAGAATTTTATCATGGCAGGAACAGTAAAATCAGATCTATTTTATATAATAAGCAAACAGAGCAG
The DNA here is from genome assembly GCA_963576725.1 of Azorinus chamasolen. Taxonomy (NCBI): domain Eukaryota; kingdom Metazoa; phylum Mollusca; class Bivalvia; order Cardiida; family Solecurtidae; genus Azorinus; species Azorinus chamasolen. The sequence goes on from OY755242.1 coordinate 57,823,901, forward strand.
TCCCTGATCAGACGACTCCTATAGAAGCAGTCTGATCTGGGTATAATCCGTTTGCAAAAGCATAGAAAGGCATATCAGTGGAGTAAAGTGTTAAGGTACTCACTACTCATAACCCTAAGTACTTTAGAATCTTCTCTAGGATTGTAATTGATTGTAACAACTTCGAGTTTGGTGAGGAATGAAAAAAATATAGCAAAATGTTCAGCTGACTCTTACCTGGAACCCTAGAGGCATACTCTATTTATCTTAAATAGTTGGCCACCCAATGTAGCCTCTGCTCCAGTTTGTTCAGCCCCCCCCCCCCAAAACATTTGTACCATTTTTTAGCTCCACTTTTTCAAAAATTGGAGGTATTGTCATGACCCTCTCGTCGGTGTCGGCTTTGGTTAACCTTTTTTGTTAAAGTCCATTTCTCAAAAAGCATCAAAGATATTTGGTTAAAATTTGGTATGCATGTTTACTATCAGAAGAGGAACCAATTTCACAAGGGCAGATAACCCTTGAATTTAATTTGCCATAGTTATGCCTCTTTTTTGACTTAGAATTTTCATAGTTGGTAAAGTTTTATGTTAAGGTCCATGTCTCAGAAACTGTCCATGATATTTTGTTCAAATTTGGTATGCATGTTAACTATTACAAGGGGAACGCATTTCACTAGGGCAGGTAACCCTAAAATTAATTTTATCATAGTTATCTCCCCTTTCCGACTTAGACTTCCACTACACTATCCAGCACTAAAAAAGTGGAGCGCGCTGTCCGTGGACAGCCCGTTTGGTTAACTCTTTCCTTAATATAAAAGTATTTCCACGCATTTGCAAACAGAGTACACTCAGATCAGATGGCTCCTATAAGAGCCGTCTGATCAGGGTCTGCTTTGTTTACTTTTGACATTATATAAATCTGATTCTACAGTTTGTGTCAAAGCGAAAAAGTTCCTTTGAAAGTTAACATTATAAAAATTCAGCTAATGAATATTCATGATGTGATTATTTCTGACATGAATATTCAACATGGAAAGGGTTAATGTTATCAGAGCAACAGATTAATGTGTGTTCTCAGATATTAAAATCTCCATTTCTGAGTGGTAACAACATAGAGTTTGGTGGAGAAATAAAGGAGTTATTCTTGAAAATGTTTCAGTTTATGCATCTTGTCTAGACCTCTTATGTTAGATTTAATGTTAAATTTCACTGATACGGTACCCAATAGTGTAGATCCTGACCATTCTGCTCCTCCAGGTCTGGGTCTGCATTATTATACCCCAGCAACCTTGTTTGAGGGGGTATACTGGAATCACCCTGTTCAGGTGGTCGGGCAATCTGCATTTGAACATGGGTAGCTGGTGGCGCGAACATTCATCTTAAAGTTGTTGAATTTATATTTGGGATACATTATAACCACTAATTGTAGATGTGTATGACACAATTTTCATGTGTTTAGGGCTGAGCATTGCGGAATTATCTCCACTTGAACTTTGAATATTTTGGCATGACATATGGATAAGTGGTGTTGCATCTCCTCTTTCAATTTGAAAGTTATTCAGTTTATATTTGGCACATATAACCACAAATAGTAGATGTGCAAGACACAAGTTTCATGTATTTAGCGCTTGGCATTGTATAAGTATCTCCCCTTGAACTTTGAGTATTTTTGTCATTTTGGCATGAAACATGGGGAGTTTGTGTCGCAAACTCCTACTTCAATTTGAAAGTTATTGAATGGATAGTTTCCATACATAATTAACCATGAATAGTAGATGTGTAAGAGGCAATTTTGAAGCTACAGGCTTTGCAGAATTATCCCTTGAATATTGAGGATTTTTGTAACAGGGCAGACTCTGACCAGACAGCTACTACATGAGCCTTCTGATCTAGGTCTTCTCTATTTACAAAAGTATTGAAATGTGTATCTATGTCAGAGATAAAGGATTAAAAATATAAAAACTCAAGACAGATTGGAGACTTATCTTTAAATTTTACTTAAGGTAGAGAATTTAAACTTTTTTTCGCCTATTACATTTCATTGTTGGCATTACTCACTCTACATCTTATTTAATCAATTACCTTAATAATCATGTTAGAAATTATGACATCATGGCTAAGAGTTTAGCAGAAGTTTTATAATGGCATTTAAGCACGGGATGTTTTGACCATTGCAGAAACTGTAGAATGAGGTCTATATAATTCCATAAGCAAACAGAGCAGACCCGGATCAGACAGCTCCAATAGGAGCCGACTGATCTGGTTTTCCTCTGTTTGCAAAGGAGTTAAAAAGTGTAACTATCAAGTGAAGGGTTAACCCTTCACTGTTCTATATTTATTCCAATGTTCAATACCTACTGAACATTCATGAACAAAATAGATATAATGAAATATGGAAGTTGGAACATTGTAGCCATTTCAGAAACTAAAGAACATATCTATCAAATTCCATTAGCAAACAGAGCAGATCCTGATCAGACAGCTCCTATAGGAGCCACCTGATATGGGTCTACTCTGTTTGCAGGTGTGTGAAAAGGCATTTATATAAAGGATGGAGTTAAGCATTACTGTTGACCTGCAAATTCAGTTTTGATTGTAAGTGGATCGAAGTCACTGCTGACTGCTTATCATTGAAAGTGCTGTTTAGAACTTAAAATGAAGAAACAGGTCTATGAATGAAGGTGGTTGCTTAATGCAGGATGAAAGTTATGCAGAAAGCTCCCTGATGAGCTTTCTGTATAACTTCCATCCAGTATCAAGCTATCACCTTTCTTAGAATCCCAGAAATAGACTTATGTTGGGTTGGTACTGATCTTTATCCAAACCTGAGTTTTGTTTTGCATTTGGAGAGGTGTATATTGTTCTTTTAGTCTCTTTGCACACTGGAGGCAAATTTGTTATAAACTGCACATATAGTTACTGAATGAATCTCATATACATGTATATGAGATACTGAATGACTCTATCATCAGGATCTACCAAACTGGTTGACAATCTGGCTGAGTATCTGAGTAGAAAATAACAAAGGAAATAGTAGCGGAGGGCAATTGTACAGATGACACTCACTTAGTGTGCAATGAGTTTTATAGATAAAGGCTTTACTCCAAGAATATTCACATAAGAAATAATATCATAAATATTGATTCTTAAGATTTATTGTTATAATAGCATAGGGAGACATGAATTGTTGGTCATGGCATAGACTGTAGATTCATATTTTTATAATATCAGAAGCAAACAGAGCAGACCATGATCAGAAGGCTCCTACAGGAGCCGTCTGGTCTGGGTCTTCTCAGTTTGCAAAGGCATAGAAAGGCATATTAATGGAGTAAAGGGTTAAATACACGATAGCCTTCAGTTTGTTTTGCTTTGACTCCTGCTGAAGTGGTGTGCTGTAAGACAATATCAGATCATCTATGTATTGTTTTGTTATATAGTATAGCATATAGTGTTTGCAGTTTTATGTATATTAGTCCCTTCCACTACATTAACTACTGCGTATACAATGTATGTTTACTATATTTTATTTCTATTTGAATTTGCAAGGTTCCTACGAAAACACTATGTAATCGTGGGCCCATGATGCTATGAACTACGCCTGCAGGATTCAAGGTGACTGGTATGGAATTAAGTGTAAAACACCACAGACTTGTGCATTTATAATTATTAAGTATGGTTGGAAGTATATTATCAGTCTTACATGTTTATTGTTTCTTCAGTTTTATATCATGAGACCCCCAGTATCAATCGTTGGACTCAAAACTTGGTTTCATAAAGTTATTTAACCCCTTAGTCCATGAATATTCATGTAAGAAATAATGACATGAATATTAATTAATTGAATTTTTATAATGGCATATGGATACAGAAAAAAATGGCAGTGGCAGAAACTGTTGAATCGATATATTCGCTAAAGAAACTGAGCAGATTCTGATCAGACAGCTCCTACAGGAGTCATCTGATCTGGATCGACTCTGTTTGCAAAGGCATTAAAGGCTTATTTAATGGAGTAATGGGTTAAGGCGTGAATACTGTGAAGTAAGTATGATCATTAAGAATTCATGTTAAAATTAACTGTAACTTTCCGAAATAAACTACCGGTTTCTTAATTTTTCAGAAAAAAAGAAAATATTGACAATATTTTATATTTCAATAGAGCAAGAGAGGCAACAGCTGCATTGTCGCGTGCCAGCCATGCCGCGTGCCAGCCAAACTGCGCAAATTGCAACAAAAGGCATTTTGAAAGACATTCTGCCATTGCATGTATGGTCAAGGCAAGAAGTAAATTAAAGGGGCATTATAAGAATAAAGAAAAAAAAGCAAGTATTGGAAAAAGAATGCCTTAAATTTTGTCCAAAAGGATATACCGGTACATGTACTGCTACATAATGGATCATTGAAAGAAATGTGTGTTTTTTTCCAAATGCCTTCCTGCAAGGTTTGCTGACTTGTAATGTAGAAGAAATGTAAAAACACAAAGTGCCAAGGTGAGCTATTGTGATCATCATGTGTCTGTTTTCCATTTATGTCTGTATAGAAAACATATAGCAAATCTTCAAATCTCCTCTTCTCCAAAACCAATGGTCCAATTTCAGAATAATTTGATAGGAGTAATCATTAGGTAACCCCCTAACAAAAAAGCTAAAATAGATTGGATCCATGTAGAACACTGGTTGCCATGGTAACCGAAAGAAAACAATATTTAAATCTCTTCTTCTACAAAACCAGTGGTCAGATTTCAAAATAAATTGATTGGAATAATCATTAGGTGACCCTCTACCAAAATATTTGAAACAGTGACACTACAATGTATCTAAAAAGCATGGCCCTTGGGGGCCCACTTTCCTCATTATACCCCCCACAACGAAGTTTGGGGGTGGGGGTATACTGGAATCAGGAACCACTACTTCAGGAGTTATCTCCCCTTTTTAGTCCCCTACCAATGTTTTCTGGTTTTCTGGACTTTTTATGGAAGTGACTCGAGATATCAACTCAATATTTAGTACAAAGCTAAATCTAGATAAGTTACAGCTTATGTTACAATCTCAGTCCGGTTGAATAACTATTTCCAGAGTTATTGCCCTTGAACTTTAATTTCTTTCTTCAAATTTGGGATTTTCCAGACTTTTTTTGGAAGTGGTTGCAGATATTAACTTTATATTTGGCATAAAGCTAACTCTAGATGAATTACAGCTTAATTCCCAATCTCAGTCTGGTTTAATAATTTTTGCCAGAGTTACGGCCCTTTAACTTCAATTTTTGTCAAATTTTCAATTTTCTGGTCTTTCTTTGGAAGTGGTTGGAGATATTAACTTCATATTTGCAATAAAGCTAAATCTAGATGTGGTACAGCTTAAGTTGAAATATGGGTCTGGTTGAATATTTTTTGTCAGAGTTATTGTCCTTGAACTTAATGTTTTTCTGAAAAGGTACCTAGTTTTAGAACTTTGGATTTGACAAAAACCTTATGAAACGATCTTGTTTCTCTGAATTATTCTTCATTTTCATTACATAAATTAGGTTGGGGCATGTATTGTTTTTAAATCTCTTCATGTTTCTGTATGTACATATGTTCAGATTGATGATAGGTGTTCTGACAAGCAGACAGGTTAGCCTTTGGCTTACAGTTCTAGTATGTCTTTATAGAAAACATAGCAAACCAGGTGAGCGATACAGGACCATCATGGTCCTCTTTTTAATGTGCAGATTAGTAGAAATATGGCATTTATGTTTGAGTATGATAAAATTCTTCTCCCTGCAAGTCTGTTACTTGATGCAAACTTTCTCTTTGTTTTGGAGAGCTGTATCAGTCTTCTCAATTTCAATGCAAAAAAGTGTGACTATTTGTATTGAGCAGCGTGTCCAAATTTAAATTATTAATCAAAATACACATTACTATTTAAGCTTATGAATTTACAACAAGACTTACAGCTTTGGACCCTAGACAACGTTTCCAGATGAAGTCACCAATTCTGAAGTGTAATCTAGCAACAATGTCTGCAGGATTTCACCTCAGTGCTTTGCTGCTGCTTGCATGCTGAGCTCCAAGTACTGTTTAAGGCGCTGCAATTTTTGGCTATGCGAAATTGCTGCAAGCTGTGCCGTTTGACCTAATGTAGGTCACAAGTGATTAATCAGGGGCTATATCGTTTGCTCTTTTAAAAGTAATACAACTCTGTATTTGTGTTGTTTATTCAAATGGAATCCACAACAAAATCTCCACTCTGTACTAGTTGGTTGGGCTGTTTATTTAGTATATGTTTTAACCCTTTTCTTCATGTAAACACCTTTTCACACATTTGAAAACAAAGTAGACCCATATCAGAGGGCTCCTGTAGGAGCTGTCTGATCAGTGTCTGCTCTGTTTGTTTATGAAATTACATAGATTGATTTTACAGTTTTTGTCTAAACTAAAAATTAAGTTAATGAAAATTTAAGAATTGATCAATTCATGCATAAATGTTTGATAGGGAAAGGGTTAAGTTAGAAACGTGTATATCCTAAACTAAAAGAGCAGATGATTTTATATTGCCTGGTAAAGTTGTCCCTTCTAAAGGGACTTACCGTAAAATCACTTTGTCCTGCAATAGGGTCCTCTTGCAATGCTGCTAAGCTGCAGTGCGAGCTAATACACTGTGAAGAAATACGTTACTAGCGTTGCTGCGAATTTTTGCTGCTTGCGATGCTGCTAATTATGCTGATTGTGATGCTGCAAATCAAGCTGTTGTGGTGCTGCAAATCGAGATGTGCGTGACTGCATTTTTGTGCTGTCGTGGATCTGCATTGCTGTTCATTAATATTGTTACTGAGATTTTATATTGTTTCATTATAGACAATATACATGCAGTAATGTGTCAATTCTTTAGCATTCTACACGAAATGGAAGTCAACTGTTAAAGTAATGATTAAAATAATTTTGCTGGAGAAATGGAGCATTTTTTAAGAGTTGACCAATTGGATTTTTGTTTATTTCTAGGCCTGCTATTTGAAAGCCATAGAAACCAAGCCTAGCTTTGCTGTTGCATGGAGCAATTTGGGATGTGTGTTCCATGCTCAAGGGGAGATCTGGCTGGCCATTCACCACTTCGAAAAGGTAAAAGTTGTGTACCTTACAACAGGATTGCCACGTGTTAGGGAAATTTTTTCTCCCAATGTCAGGGAAGTTTGAGAACTGTCAGGGAAGTTTGAAAATATAGGCAAATATCTGGGAATTGTCAGAGAATTTTGAAAAAAAATGAGATTCAAGGGCATATATTTAAACCCTTTCAACCTGGGTGATGCATGCAGTTATTTGCCATCAGTGTGGACCCAGATCTGAGGGCTCCTAGAGGAGCCCTCTGATTAGAGTCTGCACTGTTTGTCATGCAAAATCCTGTAGTAAGTTTATGCCTTTCATACTGAATGGACTCTTTAGTTAAACACAGTTGGGCTATCTAACTCTGATCATTCAGGATTGAAAGGGTTAAACTTCTTAAAAACAATATTACATATGACCAAATGTCACAGTGTAACATGTCAGGGAAATTTGAAATTATGTCAGGGAGATGTCGGGGAATTTTATTTCCTCTGGTTTGTGGCAACTCTGTTACAAGTTGGATATCCTTCACCATGAAAGATTTTACAGCTATCCTTTGCTTATGAATATTCATGTAAGAAATAATGAATGTAGACATATTTATTGGATGAATTTTATAATGGCATAATGAAGAAGAGAATTTTTTAACTATGGTAGAAGCTGTAGAATCAGATCTTCATTACTGCATAAGCAAGCACATTAGACCCTGATCACACGGCTCGTATAGGAGCCTTTTGATCTGGGTGTACTCTGTTTGCAAAGGCATCAAGAGGAAAGTCATTGTTTTTTATGTGAATATTCATTAGATAAAGGATAAGCCCTTTCCCTCATAAAAAACGCCTTTTCATGCATTTGCAAACATGGAAGACCCAGATCAGATGGCTCTGATCAGGGTTTGCTCTGTTTGCTTATGGAATTATATAGATTTGATTCTACACTCTATGTCACAGTCAAACCTTCTTTGTAAATAATGCTTTAAATAGTTTGGCTCATTAATATTCATGATTTCTTACATGACTATTGAACAGGGAAAGGGTTAAGCATTGAAAGGCAGAGATAAATAATTTGAATGTCTTAACCCTTTCCTTCAGTATACATGTAAACATGTTTTCACACATTTGCAAACAGATTAAACCCTGATCAGAAGATTCCTATAGGAGCCATCTGATCAGTGTCTGCTCTGTTTGCTAATGGAATTTGATAGATCTGTTTCTATACTTTCTAAAATGGCTACAATGTTTCACCTTCCATATTTCATGATATAACTATTTTGTCCATGAATATTCAGTAGGTATTGATATTTGTAATAAACATAGAACAGGGAAAGGGTTAAATTATTTATCTACTATATTCTTCATGTATGGCACCGCACATTGTCACCCTATATCTCAGTAGTAGTACAGGGGAGCTTACTTAAAAAACAAAGGATATTTGAAAAGTCTGGCATGGGGCTGAATTTATTGAAAATTATATTTCATTATTTTGCAACACATAATACATTTTCCCTTAACTTAATGAATATTCAGATGATGACTTGATGTTAATTATTTAATGAGTTGAATTCTCTTTAGGATTTTTTGGCTATGGTTAAAAGTGTAGAACCAGATCTATATATCTCATAAACAAACAGAGCAGACCCTGGTCCTACATCAACTGTCTGATCTGGGTCTACTCCTGGAGTAATATCTCAGAAACCGTTTGGAGTTTTTCTAACAACTTTTGTGTAAATTCTTAAAGCGGCCCTGCAAGAATCACTCACATTGACTTTGGAACACCAGAGTTATGGGCATGAATATTCATTAAAGGGTAAAATCCTGATGTTGCTTTGCACATTAGACTGTGCCAGTATGTTAAACACTAGTATTTAGTATAAATATCAGTTTTTGAGACAGATGGCAGTTTTATGCAGGGTGAAAATCATGCAGAAACTGCTCTTGGAGTTTTCTGCGTGACTCTCTTTTAGGCAGGTGACTGCATAATTCAGGGTATCTAAATTCTTCTCTACTAGAATTCCGGTTTAGAGGGGGTTTACTGTGTGTTGACGTTTGGTTGGATTGTGTTGCAGGCAGTGAATCTGGACCAAACCTTCTTGGATGCCTTCTTAAACTTGGGCAACGTCATGAAAGAGGCCAGGATATTTGACAGGTTGGTATTCAACGGAGCCTTCACAATAAATCTCAAATGTTTCAAGCTATCAGACATATACCCAGAACCTACATTACTGATATTGTTTTATTCTATTAAATGGATTTTTCTGTTCATCCCCATTTATTTTGGATTGGTATAAAAATAATAACATTATTTTGTTCTTGTACTGTTTCGTTGTGAAGAAAATGATCGAGTCGTAAGTTAATGGACAATCGCACTTGGCTATGTTTGTCTGAAATTGTTCAAAAAGTCTCATTCAACTCTTGTAGCAAGAGACTGGTTGAATGAGACAGTCAAAAATGTCATGAAACTCTTCAGTATTACCCAAAAAAATGAACAATTCAGAGGATGAAATTTCACAATATGAAGGAAAGCCATGCTCTATTGTTTCACAATTTTAGCAGTACCTGACCCATTTGCAAAATTTTGAATAAAATCTAGACATTTATGAATGCACACAAATTGTGATTATGATGGGCTTATTTTTATATCAACTTTTAATGTTCAGGATTTATTCATATCAGGGCAATCTAATATGATGAAAAGTAGATATTACCTTGTCATTATACCCCCACAAACAAAGTTTGATATAGGAGTCAGTGTGTTGGTTGGTCAGTTGGTCTTTGTGTTTGTCTGTCTTTGGCATATCCTGGCACAAATCTTGTTATACCCCCACTTCTAAAGAAGTGGGGGCTATATTTGAATCATGCATGTCCGTGTGTCTGCCCGTACTTCCGTCCGTCTGTAGGCATTACTCCTAAAGTATTATAGGCACAACTGTGAAACTTTATACATGGATAGAGGGTGATGATAGGATGTTCAGTCAACAAGGGTTGTAACTCTAAATTCGTTTTTGAGGGAGTTGTTCCCCTTAGTTACTTTTCAGAATTAATTTTTTGTCTGGAGCATAACATGTCAAGTATCATAAGCACAACTTAAAAACTTTATATATGGATAGAGGATGATGAGAGGATGTGCAATCAACAAGGGTTGTAACTCTAGAATCATTTTTGAGGGAGTTATTCCCTAACTTCTTAAAGTATTGTAGGCACCACTGTGAAATTGTATACAGTCACACCTGTCCTAGTGACACATTGTTTTTAGCGACATCCTGTCAGATACGACAGTATTTCCTATCTCCCTGTGTATTTTCCTCTATATTTCAACTGTATTAAGCGACACACTGGCAGATGCGACATGCGACACTCAATTTGTACTCCCAACTCGGCAGAAGACATTGTTTTTAGAGACAATGACCTTTCACTGTATCATTGTGTTTGCACTTCCTAATTGCCCTCATTAACGTGTCAAAGGATTAATGCCCAAGGTGATAAGGGATTATCTGGTCCAGTTGGTCTGTTAGTCTCACTACTGTTTTCATAGCTAGCTACCCCACCATAAAATTTTGATAATGAACTGCGCTTTAATCATCCATTTATTTATACCGGAAATCAGTCATAATGTCGTAATTTGCTATTCTAGTGATTTAATTGCCAATTTGGTTTCATAACAAGAAGTTAACCACACCACATCAAAAGGTTTATTTCATTATAACATAAATTGTATTCTCATAATTAAGATACAGACATATAGAAATGTGCCTCTGCTTCCCTGTCAAAGACAGGTGTGCTTGGCCTCGTTGTGGCAATGGGCCAAAACGCTTCGAAAAACTACGATGGTTTCTGATTTTCATGAATTTGTTTTGTGCACAATCTTACTTTTAATTAATAGAATTAATGATAAGGACACTAAAGAAGTAACTAATAACATCATAAAATAGTTTATTCCATTTCAAACCCTAAGAAAGTAAATCCTAGATATAAATTTGAAATGTCATCAGTTTTGCGAAGAATGTTGATCAATACGACATGGACCCTGGAGCGGTTGGTATTGGCCCATGAAATTTTCAACCTGAATTCAAAGACACCCTGTGAGATACGACACTTTTGGCTTTCTCCCAAACTATGTCTCTAAAAACAGGTATGACTGACTATAGATAGAGGGTGATGAGAGGATGTGCAGTCAACAAAGGTTGTAACTCTTAAATTCATTTTTAAGGGAGTTATTCCCCCTAGTTACTTTTCAAAAGCAATTTTTTGTCTGGGGTATAACTACTCAAGTATTGTAGGCACAACTATGAGACTTTATATATGGATAAAGGGTGATGAGAGGATGTGCAGTCGACAAGGGTTGTAACTCTAAATTCATTTTTGAGGGATTTATTTCCCTTAGTTAATTTTCAGAAGCAATTTTTGTCTGGAGCATAATTTCTCAAGTAATGTTGGCACAACTGTGAAACTTTATATATGGATAGAGGGTGGTGAGAGGATGTGCACTAAACAAGGACTGTAAATCTAAATTAATTTTTGAGGGAGTTATTCCCCTTTTTATACGCCCACCTAATAAAGGTGGTCGTATATTGTCGTGGCCCTGTCCGTCCGTCCGTTCGTTCGTTCGTTCGTTCGTTCGTCCGTCAACATTTTGTTTGTCCGCTGTTTTCTGGGAAAACTGTTTGACAGATATTAATGAAACTTCACACAAATGTTTAATGCATCAAGATCTGAAGCTGAGTTGATTCTGAGGTTCATTTGATTTTTCATTTCAGAGTTATGGCCCTTGTCCTTAAAAAATGCAAATAGTTTGTCCGCTGTTTTCTGGGAAAACTATTTGAGAGATATTAATGAAACTTCATACAAATGTTTAATGCATCAAGATCTGAAGCTGAGTCGATTCTGAGGTTCATTTGATTTTTCGTTTCAGAGTTATGGCCCTTGTCCTTAAAAAATAATGCAAATAGTTTGTCTGCTGTTTTCTGGGGAAACTATTTGACAGATATTAATGAAACTTCACAAAATTGTTTAATGCATCAAGATCTGATGCTGAGTTGATTTTGAGGTTTATTTGATTTTTCGTTTCAGAGTTATTGCCCTTTTATTAAAAAATAATGCAATTGCATTTAGTTTGTCCGCTGTTTTCTGGGAAAACTATTTGACAGATATTAATGAAACTTCACACAAATGTTTAATGCATCAAGATCTGAAACTGAATTGATTCTGAGGATCATTTGATTTTTCGTTTCAGAGTTATGGCCCTTGTCCTTAAAAAATAATGCATATAGTTTGTCCGCTGTTTTCAGGGAAAACTATTTGAGAGATATTAATGAAACTTCACAAAAATGTTTAATGCATCAAGATCTGATGCTGAGTCGACTTTGAGGTTTATTTGATTTTTAGTTTCAGAGTTATTGCCCTTTTACTTAAAAAATAATGCAAATATATGCATATAGTTTGTCCGCTGTTTTCTGGCAAAACTGTTTGACAGATATTAATGAAACTTCATACACATGTTTAATGCATCAATACCTGAAGCTAAGTCGATTCTGAGGATTATTTGATTTGTTGTTTCGGAGTTATGGCCCTTGCACTTAAAAAAATAATGCAAATCTTTGCAAATATGAGGATGGCCATAACTTTTTCATTTGAAATGATATTTACTTCAATTTTTTATATGGTTAAACCTTAATGTGAATTTTCACATATATTGCGGGGTTTTTGATATGTCATTTTATTCTAAAGTTATGGTCCTTGAACTTCCTGTGTTCGTTGCTTTGTTAGTCGGTCAACTTTTGGTTTGTCTGTTGTTTTCTGGGAAAACTATTAAAATGATATAAATGAAACTTAACACAAATGTTTTAAGCAACAAAATTTGAAGCTGAGTTTATTTTGAGGTTCATTCAGTTTGTCTTTACAGAGTTATGGCCGTTGCACTGCAAAAATGAGGATTAGCTGTAACTTTTTTATTTAATAAGATATTCACTTCATTTTTTTAAATATCTTAATATGGAAATCAAGATCTGAAGCACAGATTAGAAAATGTCAACACTTATAAGGCATGTTGAATCAGAGAAAGTTTGCAAGTGGGCGTATTATGTACCGTATGCGGTACTCTTGTTTACTTTTCATAAGCAATTTAAGTGTGGTTGAAAGGATTATTGAGCTATTGCCTCCAGGCTCTTGTACTGAAGTCAATGGATCTTATGACAAGGTGGTGGGAGGGTTTTTAGCTCCACTTTTTCAAAAAGTGGAGCTATTGTCATGACCCTGGCGTTGGCGTTGGTTAACCTTTTTGTTAAGGTCCATTTTCTCAGAAACCATCAAAGATATTTAGTTCATATTTGGTATGTATGTATACTATCACAAGGGCAACCCATTTCACAAGGGTAGGTAGCCCTTAAATTAATTTTGCCTTAGTTATTCCCCTTTTTCGACTTAGAATTTTCATTGTTGGTTAAGTTTTATGTTGAGGTCCATGTCTCAGAAACTGTCCAAGATATTTGGTTCAAATTTGGTATACATTTTAACTATTACAAGGGGGACCCATTCCACAAGGGCAGGTAACCCTAAAAATAATTTTGCTATAGTTACCTGCCCTTTCTGACTTAGACTTCCACTACACTATCCAGCACTAAAGAAAGTGGAGCGCACTGTCTGCGGGCAGCTCTTGTTTAATCACCTTTAGTGATAGCTCTAGTTTGATTTGTGATCAAAGCAGCTGAGCGGGGGTATTCCATCACATTTAGTTCTAGTTTTGTCTCCCCTATTTTTGGGGAGACATTGTTTTTGCCAGAGTTGTCCGTCCCAAACTTGTGTCACGCATATACCTGAAACCAGTAGGGCTAGAGTCAACAAACTTCACAGGAATGTTGTTGTGCAGCTGGGTTTTTAGCTCACCAGAGCACAAAGTGCTCAAGGTGAGCTTTTGTGATACCCCTGTGTCCGGCGTCCGTCGTCCGTCTGTCCGTCTGTCCGTCTGTCCGTCTGTCTGTCCGTCAACAATTTCAAACGACTTCTTCTCTGAAACCGACTGCCCAATTGTAACCAAACTTGGTCAGATACATACTGTGGGTGGGTGCTTCAAAAGTTGTTAAAAGATAGTGGGCGGGGCCATCGGTCTTGTTGCCATGGCAACCGGACACAATATCTAGAAAAATCTTCTTCTCCAGAATGACTTGTTGGATTTGAATATAGTTTTCACCAAAATGTTTCTCAGTTGATAGACTTTAAAAGTTGTTAAAAGAATTTTGATCGGGCAAAAAACATGGCCGCCAGAGGGCTTGGTCAATATTTCCATATATGGTAATATGGAATTTTCATAGGAAAATCTTTAAAAATCTTCTTCTCTGAAACTGTAAAGCCTAGACCTTTGATATTTGGTATGTAGCATGATCTTATGGTCCTCTACAAATATTGTTCAAATTATGACCCCTGGGCCAAAAATGGCCCCGCCCAAGGGCTTATCAGTTTTTCGTAGGAAAATCTTTAAAAATCTTCTTCTCTGAAACTGTAAGGCTTAAACCTTTGATATTAGGTATGTAGCATGATCTTATAGTCCTCTACAAATATTGTTCAAATTATGACCCCCGGGCCAAAAATGGCCCCGCCCAAGGGCTTATCAGTTTTTCATAGGAAAATCTTTAAAAATCTTCTTCTCTCAAACTGTAAGGCCTAGACCTTTGATATTTGGTATGTAGCATGATCTTATGGTCCTCTACAAATATTGTTCAAATTATGACCCCCGGGCCAAAAATGGCCCCGCCCAAGGGCTTATCAGTTTTTCATAGGAAAATCTTTAAAAATCTACTGAAACTGTAAGGCCTAGACCATTGATATTTGGTATGACTAACATGATCTACTGGTCCTCTATAAATATGTAGCTGTGGTTTGTGGTCCTCTGCCAAGAATGTTTAACTTACGACCCTGACCACTGGGCGAAACTTGGCCCTGCCTCAGGGCTTATCAGTTTTTTCGATGGGGAAAAATATGAAATATTATTATGTCTCCCCCCATATTTATATGGGGGAGACATATTGTTTTCGTGAGAGTTGTCTGTCTGTCCGTCCGTCTGTCCGTCTGTCCATCTGTCTGTCACACTTTTTGTCCGGACGATAACTTCAATATGCCTGATGCCAGTTGATTGAAACTTCATATATGGAAAGAGCATAATGAGAGGAAGTGTCATGCACAAGGTCCATAACTCTGGCTTCACTAATATTGGAGTTATTGCCCTTTGTAAAAAAAAATCACACTTTTTTGTCCGGACGATAACTCCTATATGGCTCATGCCATTGGATTGAAACTTCATATATGGAAAGATCATGACGATAGGAAGTGTCATGCACAAGGTCCATAACTCTGGCTTCACTAATATTGGAGTTATTGCCCTTTGTAAAAAATATCATAATTTTTTGTCCGGACAATAACTTCAATATGCCTGATGCTAGTTGATTGAAACTTCATATATGGAAAGAGCATAATGAGAGGAAGTGTCATGCAGAAGGTACATAACTCTGGCTTCACTAATATAGGAGTTATTGCCCTTTGTAAAAACAATCACACTTTTTTGTCCGGACGATAACTTCTATATGGCTCATGCCATTGGATTGAAACTTCATATATGGAAAGATAATGAGAGGAAGTGTCATGCACAAGGTCCATAACTCTGGCTTCACTAATATTGGAGTTATTGCCCTTTGTAAAAAAAATCACAATTTTTTGTCCGGACGATAACTCCTATGTGACACATGCCATTGGAGTGAAACTTCATACATGGAACGATCATGATAAGAGAAAGTGTCATGCATAAGATGCTTAACTCGAGCTTCAATAAATTTAGAGTTATTGCCCGTTGTACATTTGTTTAATTCTTTCTTGTCCGGACGATAACTCCTACATGGCTCTTGCCATAGTATTGAAACTTCATACATGGAAAGAGCATGATGAGAGAAAGTGTCATGAACAAGGGCTGTAATTCTGGCTTCAATACTTTTGGAGTTATTGCCCTTTGTTACATTTTTTGGCCGATCAATAACTCCTGTTCGACTGATGCTATTGGAATGACATTTTATTTTTGGAAAGAGCATGATGAAAGTAAGTGTCATGCACAAGGGCCATAAATCTGGTATCAGTATTTTTGGAGTTATTAGCTGTTATCATTTTCTTCTTGAAAAATGTAGTGTGGAAAACGCATAATGAGGGGAAGTATCATTCATCAAGACCATAACATCTTTTAGTGATTTCCCTTTACATATTGTTTTTATTAGAGGGGAGACATCCGTTTTTTTGACAAAAACCTCTAGTTTTTCTCTGAAATCATAAGGCTTAGACCTTTTATTAATGGCATACTGCTTTGCCTTGTGGTTCTCTACCAAGGTTGTCCACATGATTTCTTGTGGTCAAAAAAGGCCCTGCCCCTGGGGTTATCTCAGGTGAGCGCTTCAGGGCCTCATGGCCCTCTTGTTTAAAATGTCACCCCATGACAACTTTGGAGTTATTGCCCCTGATGACTTTTTCACAAACTTTGTGTCACAGATATCTCTGAAACCAATAGGGCTAGAGTCACCAAACTTCACAGGAATGTTGACCAGCATGAGTTTTTGAATTGTCCCCGATAATTGTTGAGTTATTGCCCCTGATATGAAGACTTAAAATCAGAGAAACATTGTGTCACACGTATCCATGGAACCAGTAGGGCTAGAGTCATCAAACTTCACAGATATGTTGACCAGCAAGAGTTGTTATGCACCTGGGTTTTTTTTAATTGTCTCTCCCTGATAACTTTGGTGTTATTGCCCCTGATATGCTAACTTACAATAAGACAAATTTTGTGTCGCGCGAATCTCTGAAACCAGTAGGGCTAGAGTCACCAAACTTCACAAAAATATTCACCAGCATAAATTGTTGTGCATCTGGGGGGTTTTTATTGTCTCCCCCTGATAACTGGAGTTATTGCCCCTGATGACTTAAAATTAGACAAACTTTACACATGTATCTTTTAAAACGCTAGGGCTAGAGTCACCAAACTTCACAAGAATGTTATTGTTATTGCCCCTGATGACAATATAAAAATTAGACCAACTTTGTGTAACATGTATCTCTGAAACTGCTAGGGCTAGAGCCACCAAACTTCACATGAATATTGACCAGCATGAGTTGTTGTGCACCTGAGGTTTTTGAATTATCTCCTCATGATAATTGTTGAGTTATTGCCCTTGATATGATAACTTAACATTAGAGAAATTTTATTTCACACATATCTCTGAAACCAGTAGGGCTTGAGTCACCAAACTTCACAGGAATGTTGACCAGCATGAGTTTTTGTGCACCTGGGTTTTTTGAATTGTCTCCTCCTGATAACTTAACTCCAGACATTACAGACATTACACTTGTGTATTGGAAAGAGGATGAATGGGGGAGACATCTGTTTTTGTGACAAAACAAACCTCAAGTTATAACCCCACCACCTGTGTTGGGGGCTATATAGGAATCACCTTGTCTGTCAATCCGTCCGTCGGTCATCACTCGCGTTTTTTTGGGACATTTGCTTTTTTCTTGAAAACTATTTTTATACCACCTTCAAACTTAATACATGTTATAAGTGTTATATGGGGACAGTCTTCTCCAAGTTTCATAACTCTTACACAAAATTTGACAGAATTATGCCCCTTTTCAACTTCATATTTTGTCTCTAATTGGGACATATTTTTGGGACATGCTATTTTCTTATAACCTGTTTATGATATTGTCTTCAAACTTGGTACACATTATGAGGGTGATGAGAGGATGTGCAGTCAACAAGGGTTGTAACTCTTAATTCATTTTTATACGCCCACCTAATAAAGGTGGTCGTATATTGGCGTGGCCCTGTCCGTTCGTTCGTTCGTCAACATTTTGTTTGTCCGCAGTTTTCTCGGAAAACTGTTTGACAGATATTAATGAAACTTCACACAAATGTTTAATGTATCAAGATCTGAAGCTGAGTTGATTCTGAGGTTCATTTGATTTTTCGTTTAAGAGTTATGGCCCTTGTCCTTAAAAAAATGCAAATAGTTTGTCTGCTGTTTATTGGGAAAACTGTATGAGAGATATTAATAAACTTCACACAAATGTTTAATGCATCAAGATCTGAAGCTGAATCGATTCTGAGGTTCATTTGATTTGTCGTTTCGGAGTTATGGCCCTTTTACTTAAAAAATAATGTAAATACATGCAAGTAGTTTGTCCACTGTTTTCTGGGAAAACTATTTGAGAGATATTAATGAAACTTCACACAAATGTTTAATGCATCAAGATCTGAAGCTGAGTTGATTCTGAGGATCATTTGATTTTTCGTTTCAGAGTTATGGCCCTTGTCCTTAAAAAATAATGCAAATACATGTAAATAGTTTGTCCGCTGTTTTCTGGGAAAACTATTTAAGAGATATTAATGAAACTTCACACAAATGTTTAATGCATCAAGATCTGAAGCTGAGTTGATTCTGAGGATCATTTGATTTTTAGTTTCAGAGTTATGGCCCTTGTCCTTAAAAAATAATGCAAATACATGTAAATAGTTTGTCTGCTGTTTTCTGGGAAAACTATTTAAGAGATATTTATGAAACTCCACACAAATGTTTAATGCATCAAAATCTGAAGCTGACTTGATTCTGAGGATCATTTGATTTTTTGTTTCAGAGTTATGGCCCTTTTACTTAAAACATAATGCAAATATATGCATATAGTTTGTCCGCTGTTTTCTGGTAAAACTATTTGAGAGATATTAATGATGAAACTTCACACAAATGTTAAATGCATCAAGATCTGAAGCTGAGTCGATTCTGAAGTTCATTTGATTTTTCGTTTCAGAGTTATGGCCCTTTTACTTAAAAAATAATGCAAATATATGCATATAGTTTGTCCGCCGTTGTCTGGGAAAACTGTTTGACAGATATTAATGAAACTTCACACACATGTTTAATGCATCAAGACCTGAAGCTAAGTAAATTCTGAGGTTCATTTGATTTGCCGTTTCGGAGTTATGGCCCTTGCACTTAAAAAGAAATAATGCAAATCTATGCAAATATATATGAGGATGGCCATAACTTTTTCATTTGAAATGATATTTACTTCAATTTTTTTATATGGTTACACCTTAATATGAATTTTCACATATATTACGGGGTTTTTGGTAAGTCATTTTATTCTAAAGTTGTGGTCCTTGAACTTTGTGTGTTCATTGCTTAGTTTGACGGTCAGCTTTTAGTTTGTCTCTTGTTTTCTGGGAAAACTATTAAAATGATATAAATGAAACTTAAAAGAAATGTTTTAAGCAACAAAATCTGAAACTGAGTTTATTTTGAGGTTCATTCAGTTTGTCTTTACAGAGTTATGGCCGTTGCACTTTTCAAAAATCTGCAAATATGAGGATATTTTTTATTTAACTTTTTTATTTAATAAGATATTCCCTGCATTTTTTTTAAAAATAGTATTACCTTAATATGGAAATCAAGTTCTGAAGCACAGATTAGAAAATGTCAACACTTATAAGGCATGTTGAATCAGAGAAAGTTTGCAAGTGGGCGTATTATGTGCCGTATGCGGTACTCTTGTTGAGGGATTTATTCACTTTAGTTACTTTTCAGAAGCAATATCTTGTCCATAGCATAACTCCTCAAGTATTGTAGGCACAACTGTGAAACTTTATATATGCATAGAGGGTGGTGAGAGAATATGCAGTCAACAAGGGTTGTAACTCTAAATTCATTTTTGAGGGATTTATTTCCCTTAGTTAATTTTCAGAAGCAATTTTTTGTCCGGTGTATAACTTCTCAAGTATTGTAGGCACAACTGTGAAACTTTATGTATAGATAGAGGGTGATGAGAGGATTTACAGTCAACAAAGGTTGTAACTCTAAATTCATTTTTAAGGGAGTTATTCCCCTTTGTTACTTTTAGAAACAATTTTTGTCTCGAGCATAGCTTCTCAAGTATTGTAGGTATAACTGTGAAACTTTATATATGGATAGAAGGTGATAAGAGGATGTGCAGTCAAGAAGGACTGTAACTCTAAATTCAATTTTGAGGGATTTATTCCCCTTTGCTACTTTTCATAAGTATTTTTTTTTTGTCCAGAGCATAACTTCTCAAGTACCACTTCTTCATTTTTTCATCATTGAACCTCAAAGTTTGCATATGCATTGATAAAGATGTGAAGATGTATGTGACATAAATTTTGATGTTAGTCATTCCTTGATTAGACTTTAAAATTTTCCTTTCCACAAGTGTGGATGAAAGGATTATTGAACTATTGTCTTTTGTACTGAAGTCATTGGATCTTTTGACAAGGTGGTGGGTGGGGGTATCAATCACCTTCAGTGATAGTTCTAGTTTGTTTGTAAATATTCACTTTTATTGGCATATGCTTTTAAATATCAATTATTTGTATTGCAAATTTCAGGGCAGTGAATGTGTATCTTAAGGCACTGGCTTTGAAGCCTGATCATGCTGCTATCCACGGCAATCTAGCCTGTGTCTACTACGAACAAGGGTATGTAATGAAATTAATGTTTTGTATATAAATTAGAGCAACAGATAAAGGTGTGTTCTCAAATACTAAAATTGTCATTTCTCCACCAAACACTATGTTTAGACCACTCTTTAGAATCGTCGTGGTCTCAACATACGGTTTGGTGGAAAAATAAAGGACTTATTGTTGAAAATGTTTTAACTTATTCTTCTTATCTGGACTTGAAAAATATATTGGTTTAGGTTTTACTTCAGAGATACACTTTTTAACACCATTTGCAAAGAGAGGAGACTCAGATCAGATACTGAGCCGTCTGACCAGGGTCTACTCTTTTTATACCCCAACAAACGAAGTTGTGTGTGTGTGTGGGGGGGGGGGGGGGGGGGGGGGGTATACTGGAGTCACCATGTCCATCCGGTTGTCCATCCGGCCGGCTTGTCTGCATCATAACTTCCAAAGTATAAAAGCTATTGACTTCAAACTTCATATATAGATAGATCACATTGACCTCAAGTGCAGTGCACAAGGTTTGTAACTCTGTCTTCAGTGTTTTTGGAGTTATTGCCCTTTGTTATTTTTCATTTTTCCGGAGTTTTTTCTAAACCTTTACAGATATTGAAGTGATATGTGGTATGTGGCTTTATTATAATGAGTTTCAGATCAAGTTTGAATTTCGTTACACTTCATTGATTTTTCACGGAAATTCAGTGATTTTACTTAGAATTTTCCCTGAAATTCAGGTTTTCCAGAGTTTTTTTCTAAACCTTTTCAGATATTGAAGTGATATGTGGTATGTGGCTTTATTATAATGAGATACAGATCAAGTTTTGATTTCGTTACGCCTCATTGATTTTTCACGGAAATACAGTGATTTTACTTAGAAATTTTTCAGAAATTCAGGTTTTCCGGAGTTTTTAGCTCACCTGAGCCAAAGGCTCAGGATTAGCTATTGTGACCGCTCTTTGTCCGGCTTACGGTGTCCGTCGTCCGTCCACATTTTCAAATGACATCTCCTCTGAAACTGCTGATCCAATTTTAACCAAATTTTGTCAGAAGCATCAGTGGCTAGGGGGAACAAAACGTTGTTCACATTATGACCCCCGGACCAAAAATGGCCCCGCCCAAGGGCTTGTCAGTTTTTCATAGGAAAATCTTTAAAAATCTTCTTCTCTGAAACTGTAAGGCCTAGACCTTTGATATTTGGCATGTAGCATGATCTTGTGGTCCTCTACAAAGATTGTTCAAATTATGACCCCTGGGCCAAAAATGGCGCCGCCCAAGGGCTTATCAGTTTTTCATAGGAAAATCTTTAAAATTCTTCTTCTCTGAAACTGTAAGGCCTAGACCTTTGATATTTGGCATGTAGCATGAGCTTATGGTACTCTACAAAGATTGTTCAAATTATGACCTCTGGGCCAAAAATGGCCCCACCCAAGGGCTTATCAGTTTTTCATAGGAAAATCTTTAAAAATCTTCTTCTCTGAAACTGTAAGGCCTAGACCCTTGATATTTGGCATGTAGCATGATCTTATGGTCCTCTACAAAGATTGTTCAAATTATGACCCCAGGGCAAAAAATGGCCCCACCCAAGGGCTTATCAGTTTTTCATAGGAAAATCTTTAAAATTCTTCTTCTGAAACTGTAAGGCCTAGGACATTTGATATTTGACATGTAGCATGATCTAATGGTCCTCTACAAAAATTGTTCAAATTATGACCCCCAGGCAAAAAATGGCCCCACCAATGGGCTTATCAGTTTTTAGCTCACCAGAGCACAAAATGCTCAGGGTGAGCTTTTGCGATCGCCTGATGTCCGTCGTGCGTCGTCGTGCGGTGTGCGTCGTCCGTCGTCCCGCGTCAACAATTTGAACCTTTAAAAATCTCCTCTGAATCTACAGGGTTCTCAGCTTTCATCTTTGGCACATAGCATCATCTGTAGGTCCTCTACAAAAGTTATATAAATTATGCCCCTGGGGTCAAAATTGGCCCCGCCCCAGGGGTGCCTTGTTTTCTATAGAAATATATAGTAAAAGTTTGAAAATCTTCTCCTCTGAAACTGGAATGTTCTCAGCTTTCATATTTGACACATAGCATCATGTTCAGGTCCTTTACAAAATTTGTATAAATTATGCCCCGGGGGTCAAAATTGGTCCCGCCCCAGGGGTGGTCAGTTTTCAATAGAAGCATATAGTGAAAACTTTGAAAATCTTCTTCTCTGAAACTGGATGGTCCTCAGCTTTCATATTTGGCACATATCATCATCTTCAGGTCCTTCACAAAAGTTATATAAATTATGCCCCTGGGATCAAAATTGGCCCCGGCCCAGGGGTGGTCAGTTTTCGATAGAAACATATAATGAAACCTTTTAAAATCTTCTCCTCTGAAACTGGTAGGTTCTCAGCTTTCATATTTGGCACATATCATCATATTCAGGTCCTCTACAAAAGTTATATAAATTATGCCCCTGGGGTCAAAATTGGCCCCGCCCCAGGGGTGCCTTGTTTTCTATAGAAATATATAGTAAAACTTTGAATATCTTCTCCTCTGAAACTGGAAGATTCTCAGCTTTCATATTTGGCACATAGCATCATGATCAGGTCCTCTACAAGAGTTATATAAATTATGCCCCTGGGGTCTAAATTGGCTCCGCCCCAGGGTTAGCCAGTTTTCAATAGAAACATATAGTGAAAACTTTGAAAATTTTCCCCTCTTAAACTGGAAGGTTCTCAGCTTTCATATTTGGCACATATAATCATGTTCAGGTCCTCTACAAAAGTTGTATAAATTATGCCCCTGGGGTCAAAATTGGTACCGCCCCAGGGATGGACAGTTTTCAATAGAAACATATTGTGAAAACTTTGAAAATCTTCTCGTCTGAAACTAGAAGGTTCTCAGCTTCCATATTTTGCACATAGCATCATGTTCAGGTCCTCTTCAAAAGCATAAATTATATCCCTGGGGTCAAAATTGGCCCTGTCCCAGGGGTAGCCAGTTTTCAATATATGCATATAGTGTAAACTTTGAAAATCTTCTTCTCTGAATCTATAAGGTTCTCAGCTTTCATATTTGGCGCATAGCATCATGTTTAGGTCCTCTACAAAAGTTATATAAATTGTGCAATTTGGGTCAAAATTGGCCCCGCCCCAGGGCCAGCTAATTTTCTATAGAAACATATAGTGAAAACTTTGAAAATCTTCTCCTCTGATTGTCTGGTGAGCGCTTCAGGGCCATTCTGGCACTCTTGTTCATAGAAAAATCTTAAAAATCTTCTTCTGAAACTGTAAGGCCTAGGACCTTTGATATTTGGCATGTAGCATGATCTAATGGTCCTCTACAAAGATTGTTCAAATAATGACCCCTGGACTAAATATGGCCCTGCCCAAGGGCTTATCAGTTATCATGACTTCTTGGTAAAAAATGGCCCGCCCCTGGGGTATCTCAGGTGAGCACTTCAAGGCCTCATGGCCCTCTTGTTTTCTAAACCCTTGCAGATATTGATGTGATATTTGGTATGTAGCTTTATAATAATGAGTTACAGATCAAGTTTGAATTTTGTTACACTACATTGATTTTTAACGGAATTACAACATTTTGACTTAGACATTTTTAGGAAATTTCAGGTTTTCCAGATTTTTTTTCTAAACTGTAGCAGCTTTTGTAGTGATTTATTTCTATAACCCCCATCTCTGTGTCAAATGTGCTAGTGGGGGCATTCATCAACTTTAGTGGTAGTTCTAGTTTTTTATGAAATAATATAGAATCCATGTTTGTAATGTCATTATAAAGATTCAGCTAATTAAATTCACTCAGTTGTTATTTGTTACATAAATATTCATGAGGTGAAGGGTCAAGCAATTAGTGGTTGGGTAGTAGAAACTAGTTGAATAAAGGTAAAGAAAGGCAACATGGTCAGCATTACTTTACCCTTGCCTAATTCTATGTTTATCTGTGTTCGCGTTTACGCCGTAATCATATCTATTTACGCAACTAAATTGGCCGGGACTCGGAATTTCGGAGGACGTCGAGTTCCTGGGACGCAACGCTAAAACGTCAATTTTTTAAAGCTGATATTTACTTTTCTGGTACTCTGGTCAGTATTTTAGGTTTTGAACGGTTGAAATAATTAGAATCGTGCCTCACTGTCATCAAATTATCATTAATAATAACGTTTTAATATATTTATTGCACAAATACAGTTGGGTTTTTTAACATTTGCATGTATTGAGTGGCGTCAGAGCTTGAACTCGGCGATTTCATTATCTAGATCTATTGCTTAACCGTGGGTTAAACGTGCTCGTATAGCAATGGCACGCTGAGTAATGATGGCGTCCCCACCTAAACACACCTGTCGCTTCCATGAAGCGTGGTTGATAGATCCTCTTTTTAAAGACTCGTTGATCAAATAGGCGACTATAGGGCCAAGTCCACTAATGAAATGCAGCATCTGTGTTACTACCCATCACATCAGGTAGCACTGATTATCAACGCAGCTCGCTTGCTCGGCATAGATCTGCAACGGCCATCGACGGGCCTTGGAAATCAAAATCGCTCCGAAACTCTGGATAAAACTCTATATGTTATAGTGTATAACAATGTCACGTTACAAGTGTACCCGTATTAATTTGGTATGAGAATCTTCAGTGAATTTCCCACTGCTTTATTTTACATTTTTAGCTCACCTGAGCCAAAGGCTCAAGGTGAGCTATTGTGACCGCCTGTCGTCCGTCGTCCGTCTGTCCGTCTGTCCGTCTGTCCGTCTGTCTGTCTGTCCGTCTGTCCGTCCGTCTGTCCGTTCACTTTTATTTCAAATGACTTCTTCTCCTAAACCACTGGGAGGATTTCAACCAAATTTCACAGAAATGTACCTTAGGGTGTCCTCTATCAGTTTTGTTAAAATCATGACCCCCGGGCAAAAAATGGCCCCGCCCCACTACTTTTACAGGTTTTTTTTTTAAATCTTTAAAAATCTTCTTCTCTGAAACCACAATTTCTAGAGCTTTGATATTTGGTATATAGCATCATCTAATGGTCCTTTACCAAGTTTGTTAAAATGATGACCCCCAGGCCAAAAATGGCCCTGCCCTTGGGCTTGTAGTTTTTACATAGACTTATATAGGGAAACCTTTAAAAATCTTTTTGTCTGAAACCACATAATCTAGAGCTAAGATATTTGGTATGAAGCATCACCTAATATACCACTATCAGGTGTGTTCAAATAATGACCCCTGGGCCAAAAATGGTCTCACCCTGGGGTTTTATGCTACTTAACATCTGAATCTGTAACACTTAAAAGGTAATTTCCTCACAGTTATTTCCCTTGTCCCATCAGCATAGCCATAAGGGACAAAGGGAGATAACTGCATTGGAGTTCCAGTGTCATTCTATTTATATCTATTTATGATAAAATGTTGAAGGTGAATCAGTGTAGCTGTTTTAGAAGGCATAGAAACAGATCTGTCAAATTCCATTAGCAAATAACAGACACTGATCCTACAGGAGCCACCTTATCTGGGTCTACTCTGTTTGCAGATGCATGAAAACAAGTTTATATGAGGGAAATTAAGGGTTAAATGAACAACTCCAGATCCTTCAGTTCAAAGGTTACAGCGCTCGGCAGTAAAATCTCTCCAGGTCAATGCATGACTCTTAACTCTTTGCATGCTAGTGGTGAAACTGTGATTACCTATGCAAACAGTTTGGATCCAGATGAGAGGCCGCATACTGCAGCGTCTCATCAGGATCCAAACTGTTTGTCATCTTAACCATATTTTTGCAATAAAAAGAAAGTAAGTTTAATTTAAGAATTGAAGCAGATGACAATAACTTTTTGTTGCAGACGAAACATTAAAGGCATTTTGACCTATTAACCCCAGTGTGTAGTGTTAGTGATAGCTAGATGTTACATGGTGTCTTCCAATGTCTCTCAAATTAGATGTGAGAGATATTGGAAAGTAACAATTCAGCCAATCAAGGAAAATGATCACCATCTAGACTTTTGATCTGGGTCCAAACCCAACTGATGTAAGTCATGGTAATGTTTAAGAAAACTGTGAAAACATGATTATGCAATGGCCCAACTGATATAAGTCATGGTAATTCTTAAGAAAACATGATAATGCATTTGCCCCCCTAACAATGATAGGTGTTAAAATTACTACTGCTGCCCAAAAAAGCATCTTAAATATAACATTTTTATATAAAATTTGATGACAACACATTAAAAAGTCCTAAAATGTCTGAATTTTGTATGATATTAATGAAATAACTGAGTAAATATAACTTAATTATAACAATAGACGTAACTCTTCTCAATTTCAATTGTTAAAAATACTAATGACCCGTTTAATTGAATTATCATGAGATATTCACACCTAGATCTAGAATTATTTCTAAACACCTATTAACCCTTAACCTATTTGCTTTGACAAAAATTGATCTGGGACTACTCTTGTTTGCTAATGCTTAAAAAATTGTTATTGCCATAAATAGAAGTTTTAGCTTTGAAAAAAACTGTAAAATCAAATCTATATCTTGTCAAATGTAAACAGAGCAGACCCTGATCAGACAGCTTCTATAGCAGCCTTCTGATCTAGTCTACTCTTATTTTTAATTTTATTTCTCTGAAGAGAAGTTTTTGCTTTGACAAAAACTGTAGAATCCGATCTATATTGTGTCAAAAGAAACAGAGAAGACCCAGATCAGACAGCTTCCGTAGGAGTCGTCTGATCTGAGTCTACTCTGTTTGCTAATGCATGAAAACAGCTTTATATGAGTGAAAGGGTTAAACGATTTTTAAAGATATTCTTATTGGTCATTTCACACAAAAACTGGCATTATGTACTGCCTAGCACTTTATTTGCCTATATACCTGGGTCAAGGTATAATTGCATTAATTGCATAGCTTTATAAAAGTCATTTGAATTTCTCAAAGACCAGTTTTAGGCATTTTGAGCTAAGGCAAAAATGGCACAAGTTGTAAACAGTTTAGATCTTGGTCAACCATTCACTTGGTATTAGTTCTGAATCCAGTTCAAGTTTATTCAGCAGTGAAAGGGTGAAAGCAGTGCACTAAGCTTATTTCATCTGCTAGATTGTTTTCCACTGAAAAATTAACATGTCAATATACATGTATTACTGTAACTCAGGTGAGCGATATAGGGCCAATGTCCCTCTTGTTTCATATGCATTGTCTATTGCTATTTGAACAGAATGATGTGAACTTCAGCTAACAATGTAGTACAAATACACTGAAACATTGATAATTCTCATCCAAGGATTAATGTACTAATATCATGCATGAAACTACCACAATTCAATATATTCTTACAAATAAAAAATAATAGATCTAGTCACAAAAACATGCTTCATTTAAGTTCAACTAGTTATTTAGAAAAGCTTGCTAAAAGATAATAGAAATATGTTAAAACAATGAAAATATATAGAACTAGCATTTACAATATAAGATCGCACAGTTTTAATTGAAGAAAAAAACTGGGACTCAATTTGGATTCAGTTGGACTCTAGTTTTTCAAGGCTAGCATGAACACTGTTTATTCCAAATTTCAATACCTACTGAATATTCATGGACAAAATAGTTATAATGAAACATGGAAGGTGGAACTCTGTAGTCATTTTAGATGTTAAAAAATCAGATCTATCAAATTCCATTAGTAAACAGAGCAAACCCTGATCAGACGGCTCCTATAGGATATGTCTGATCTGGGTCTTCTCTGTTTGTAGATGAGTGAAAAGGTGTTAATATGAAGGAAATGGTTAAAGAAAAGAAAACAAATTGAAAATGAACCTTTTACATTTTGTGTTACCTGCTTAAGCAGGGTGACAGTTAAGGATAATTTCTGTTGTCTTTCTGCCATTTCTCTGTCATGTGTTTTTGTCACTCCATGGATATTCATGAAAGAAATGATGACATCAGGATATTTATTTGATTGATTTTTAAAATGGCATATTAACGCATTTACCGATGATTTGAATTAAGAAAATTAGGCTTATCTGAGGCTTCCTTGTGTTATTTATTATTAAGCTGTGGCTTCTTTGTTTAATTTTTAACTTATGGTAATACAGTAGAACCTGTCCTAAGTGTTCATTCATAAACTGAACATAGGAGTCTTAAAAAAGTAAGTGGTTGCTTAATGCAGGGCAAAAGTAATATGATAAGCTCCTATGGGAGCATTACTTTTGCCCTGCATTAAGCTACCACCTGCCTCAAAGAACCATAATTAAACTTCTTTTTGATGATCACTGAAGACAGGTTGTACTGTATGATAAAAATTATTATTTTGTCAGGTTGACTGATCTAGCCATACAAACGTATAGGACAGCTATCCTGTTACAACCCAACTTCCCAGATGCTCTATGCAATCTTGCCAATGCCCTGAAAGAGAAAGGCAAGGTAAGCACTTAACTATGGGCTTTAACTCGTAAACCCGCTCCTCCATAAATACATCTTTCTACGCCTCTGTAAATCTCACTTTATGAAACCATTGTGGTAAATAGAGCATTTGCTCCATAGGAGCAAATGCTCTATTTATCACAATGGTTTCAAAACAACAAGATTCTAAGTTTTCCTTTTCTCTAGTAAATTCTCCTTTTCAGTAGATTTATTCAAAGAGGTTGGGTCTAAAAATAGCCTATGGAGGAATGGATCAACTTGTGAGCAATTAGTAAGCATGGCTTTCACAAGGATTTTAGGAAGGCACATCATTTTGAGTCTTAGGGGATGGGTGTGGGAGGGGTACTCCTCCTTCCCAGCGCTGCTGCGAGAATTTTGAAAAAATAATTGAGGTTATCATGGTGACTATTTTGCATGTTGGGATATAAAGTAAAAGCTATAGTAGGGCTCAAGTTATAACTTTTTTATTGCACATGTTTGAAAAACAAATATGAACATACAACAAACATAAATACAACCACAGCACCATCCTTCCTTGCACAAAACTTTTCAAATATTTGTTTTGCTCAAAATCAGTTTCAGTTATAACGGTATCATTAAAAGACATTATTGTTCTTTTTAGCTCACCAGAGCACAAAGTGCTCAGGGTGAGCTTTTGTGATCGCTTGATGTCCGTCGTCCGTCGTCCCGCGTCAACAATTTGAACCTTTAAAAATCTTCTCCTCTGAATCTACAGGGTTCTCAGCTTTCATCTTTGGTACATAGCATCACCTATAGGTCCTCTACAAAAGTTATATAAATAATGCCCCTGGGGTCAAATTTGGCCCCGCCCCAGGGGTTGAAAGTTTTCAATAGAAACATATAGTAAAACTTTGAAAATCTTCTCCTCTGAAACCAGAAGGTTCTCAGCTTTCTTATTTGGCACATAGCATCATGTTCAGGTCCTCTACAAAAGTTATATAAATTATGACCCTGGGGTCAAAATTGGCCCCTACCCAGGGGTGGGAAGTTTTCAATAGAAACAAATAGTGAAAACTTTGAAAATCTTCTCCTCTGAAACTGAAAGGCTCTCATCTTTAATATTTGGCACAGAGCATCATATGTAGGTCCTCTACAAAAGTTATATAAATTATGTCCCTGGGGTCAAAATTGGCCCGCCCCAGGGGTGGCCAGTTTTCAATGGAAACAAATAGTGAAATCTTTGAAAATCTTCTCCTCTGAAACTGGAAGGCTCTCAGCTTGCATATTTGGCACAGATCATCATGTTCAGGTCCTTTACAAATTTATATAAATTATGCCCCTGGGGTCAAAATTGGCCCCGCCCCAGGGGTGGGCATTTTTCAATAGAAACATATAGTGAAATCTTTGAAAATCTTCTCCTCTGAAACTAGAAGGCGCTCATCTTTCATATTTGGCACAGAGCATCATGTTCAGGTCCTCTACAAAAGTTATATTAATTTTGACCCTGGGGTCAAAATTGGCCCCGCCCAAGGAGTGGGTAGTTTTCAGAATAGAAACAAATAGTGAAATCTTTGAAAATCTTCTCCTCTGAAACTGAAAGGCTCTCATCTTTCATATTTGGCACAGAGCATCATGTTCAGGTCCTCTACAAAAGTTATATAAATTATGGCCCTGGGGTCAAAATTTGCCCTGCCCCAGGGTGGGCTGTTTTAAATGGAAACAAATAGTGAAATCTTTGAAAATCTTCTCCTCTGAAACTGGAAGGCTCTCAGCTTGCATATTTGGCACAGATCATCATGTTCAGGTCCTCTACAAAAGTTATATAAATTATTCCCCTGGGGTCAAAATTGGCCCCGCCCCAGGGGTGGGCATTTTTCAATTGAAACATATAGTGAAATCTTTGAGAATCTTCTCCTCTGAAACTAGAAGGCGCTCAGCTTTCATATTAGGCACAGAGCATTATGTTCAGGTCCTCTACAAAAGTTATATTAACTTTGACCCTGGGGTCAAAATTGGCCCCGCCCCAGGGGTGGGTAGTTTTCAGAACAGAAACAAATAGTGAAATCTTTGAAAATCTTCTCCTCTGAAACTGAAAGGCTCTCATCTTTCATATTTGGCACAGAGCATCATGTTCAGGTCCTCTACAAAAGTTATATAAATTATGGCCCTGGGGTCAAAATTTGCCCCGCCCCAGGGTGGGCTGTTTTCAATGGAAACAAATAGTGAAATCTTTGAAAATTTTCTCCTCTGAAACTGGAAGGCTCTCAGTTTGCATATTTGGCACATAGCATCATGTTTAGGTCCTCTACAAAAAGTTATATAAATTATGGCCCTGGGGTTCAAATTGGCCCCGCCCCAGGGGTGGGCATTTTTCAATGGAAACATATAGTGAAATCTTTGAAAATCTTCTCCTCTGAAACTGGAAGGCGCTCAGCTTTCATATTTGGCACAGAGCATCATGTTCAGGTCCTCTACAAAAGTTATATAAATTATGGCCCTGGGGTTCAAATTGGCCCCGCCCCAGGGGTGGGCATTTTTTAATAGAAACATATAGTGAAATCTTTGAAAATCTTCTCCTCTGAAACTGGAAGGCGCTCAGCTTTCATATTTGGCACAGAGCATCATGTTCAGGTCCTCTACAAAAGTTATATAAATTATGCCCCTGGGGTCAAAATTGGCCCCGCCCCAGGGGTGGGTAGTTTTCAGTAGAAACATATAGAGAAAACTTTGAAAATCTTCTCCTCTGAAACTGAAAGATTCTCAGCTTTCATATTTGGCTCATAGCATCATGTTCAAGTCCTCTACAAAAGTTATATAAATTATGTCCCTGGGGTCAAAATTGGCCCGCCCCAGGGCCGGCTAGTTTTCTATAAAAGCATATAGTGAAAACTTTGAAAATCTTCTCCTCTGATTGTCTGGTGAGCGCTTAAGGGCCATTCTGGCCCTCTTGTTTTAATGTAATGATTGTGTATTACATCCTTTTAAAACAAAGTGTCTCACTATAAACTAAAAGTTTCATTTTAAGATTTAGCAAATCACAAATTGGTAAGTTTTCAAATAGATCAAACAATCATAAACAATGTATACTAAAAAGTCTGAATTGCTTAACTTCTGGTCTGAAGTACAGTTTCAATACGTTTACAATTCACTCGTCACACAATTAAACGTCTGTGCTTGGTTTGCTGCCCACTTTATCACAGGCTCTTCATACCGGAAATCCAGTGTTGGAGGACCTTTGATGGAAATGATCAGAAGGTTGATTTAATGAATAGTCATGAAGAGATCAAGTCACCTATAAATGATAATTAGGGAAAGTTTTAAAATATTTACTATTAATCCTTACAGTGTGGGGCAACTGTCTTTAATTTCCTTCGCAAACACTGTAGACTCAGATGAGAAGGTTCCTAGAGGAGCCCTCTCATCAGGGTCTGCACTGTTTGTCATGTTAGACTTTTCTTTAGAAAAAAACTCTCTAAAATATTCACTGTAAGCTTGACCTGTTTGAATTTTGGAATTGTCTATTTGAAAATTCAGCATTGGAAAGGTTAGACGGTTATATTAAGTTTTGGTCAGACTCTGTTTTATTGATGCAGGTTCAAGAAGCAATTAAATACTATAACAAGGCTCTGGCCAAGGACCCGGACCACTCTGACTCTCTTAACAATTTGGCTAACATAAAACGTGAGCAGGGTAACACAGAGGAGGCCGTGTGTCTGTACCTGAAGGCCCTAGAGCTGTTCCCAGAGTTTGCTGTGGCCCACTCTAACCTGGCCAGTGTGCTACAGCAGCAGGGCAGGCTGCAGGAAGCACTCGGGCACTACGAAAGGGCCATCAGGTATGTGTAACATGCATAACCATGAACATGGAATGGACAATGTCATGATATGTCTTCAAAGAGTTTGGATCCAGATGAGAGGCTAACCAGCCTGGGATCTCTTCAGGAGCCAAACTGTCAATTCAATCAGTTACCTGATGAATATAAGTTTAACCCTTTCCTTCAGATACCCACTTTTTCATGCATTTGCATACAAAGTAGAACCAGATCAGATGGCTCCTGTAGGAGCTGTCTGATCAGGGTCTACTCTGTTTGCCTATTTGCTTATTACATGATATAAATCTGATATTCCAGTTTTTGTCATCAAAGCTAAAAAAATTCCCTCGAAAAATTTACATTATCAAAATACAACTAATAAATGTTCATGATCATTGATGTCATTATTTCCTACATGGATATGGAACATGGAAAGGGTTAAGAAATATTAATTACTGTCCATTTCAATTTACTTTGTCACTGAATTATTATAGATATATATAAAGATATTTTTTTCATTTCAAGTCAGACTGACCTTAAATCTACTTTATTTTATCGCATCGTTTTTCAGGAACTCTCATGCTAAATATCCTTCAATACCATGCAGTAACAAGGAAGAAAATGCCGAAAAAGTATTTTCTACATGCTAATTCGGTCAGCTGTTTCTTTGCAAATGGCTACCATATGTATGGATAGTGGAGCGTATCATTTTTCAACAGGGGTGAATTGCATACTGATGTGAAATAAATGACGTAATTTCGTGTATGATGCCAACTTTTAGGAGCTACAATTACCCTCAGTTAAGTTCGAACGTTCCACTCGACGTCAATCGTCCACCATTTGCAATTTGAAATGAACATGTTTACAATGGGAAAACATTGTTTTTGTGCATAAAATCTTTATTCAAAGATGGATTTGACGGAAACTCGGACACAGAGTTCCTGAAAAATGATGACACAAGTAGTTTAAGGTTGATCTCCATCCTGTAAGAAATGAAAAAAAATCTCGATTCAAATTCAGTGACAAAAAAAATTGAAATGGACACAGTAGATGCATTTTATAAGGGCATGATGAACAAGGAATTTTTTACCATGACAAAAACTGTGGAATCAGATCTTAATTATTTCATAAGCAAATAGAGCAGACCCTGATCAGCCAACTCCTACAGAAGTGGTCTGATCTGGGTCCACTCAGTTTGCAAAGTTATTAAAGGTGGCTCTATCAGTTACAGGGGAAGTCCCTACATTCGACACATTTCAAAAGTACCTAAAATACACAAAACTCATTTGTTTATATGCTGAAAAGAAGTGTATCACAAGAAAACACTTTTTTTTTCGTTAACTGTTCAACCAAGGTCAATAATATTTTGTTGTAGAATAAGTGTTGATGAAAATGGTTCTTGTATCTCAGGGGCATTTTAAGCTCACCAGAGCACAAAGTGCTCAGGGTGAGCTTTTGTGATTGCCTTTTGTCCGACGGCGTGCGTCGTGCGGTGTCCGTCGTCCGTCGTCAACAATTTGAACCTTTAAAAATCTTCTCCTCTAAATCCACAGGGTTCTCAGCTTTCATCTTTGGCACATAGCATCATCTTTAGGTTCTCTACAAAAGTTATATAAATTATGGCCCTGGGGTCAAAATTGGCCCCGCCCCAGGGGTGGGCAGTTTTCAATAGAAACAAATAGTGAAATCTTTGAAAATCTTCTTCTCTGAAACTGGAAGGCTCTCATATTTCATATTTGGCACAGAGCATCATGTTCAGATCCTCTACAAAAGTTATATAAATTATGGCCATGGGGTCAAAATTGGCCCCGCCCCAGGGGTGGGCAGTTTTCAATAAAAAAAAATAGTGAAATCTTTGAACATCTTCTTTGTCTGAAACCGGAAGGTTCTCAGCTTTCATATTTTGCTCATAGCATCATGATCAGGTCCTCTACAAAAATTATATAAATTGTGCCTCTTGGGTCAAAATTAGTCCTGCTCCAGGGCAGGCTAGTTTTCTATAGAAACATATAGTGAAAACTTTGAAAACCTTCCCCTCTGATTGCCTGGTGAGCGTTTCAGGGCCATTCTGGCCCTCTTGTTCGATATAAGTTCAAATTGACAATCTTCATATTAATGATTGAGCATAAAAAATAGCAAGTTTTATGATATTATTTAAAATATGCATTCATTGTAGGGACTTCCTCTTTAAAGGGTTAAGTAGATTTTTTTTGCTTGTGACAATAAGAGTGTTAAAAGATGATAATAAATGTTACATATTATTCAGTGCATAGAAAATAAGTATATGTAAACTTAAATAACCCTACAAGAGCCATCTGATCTGGTTCTACTCTGTTTGCAAAGGTGTATTTATGGAGAGACTGATGTCAAAGAATATGGAATGCTTGTTGATTTTCCCAGACTAGTATTTAACCCTTTCCTCTATAAATACGCTTTTTTACGCCTTTGCAAGCAGAGTAGAGTAGATCCAGATCAGATGGCTCCTGTGCAGAGTATACCTTGCTTATGATATAATAGAGATGTAATTCTACAGTTTCTGCAATGGCCAAAATTTTCTGTGTCCATTTGCTGTTGTAACAAAATAATCTAATTAGTATTCATGATGTCATTATTTCTTACATTAATATTCATGAAGTAAAGGGTTAAAAGGTGTTACTAGCAATGGTAGATTGATATGTAAGTTTATGTATATTCTTAAACATTTTCCTAGACAACATTTGTACACTGATTGATTACCTCATGAAAATTCGATAACCCTTTACCTGTTCAATATTCACAAAAAATAATGACATCATAAATATTAATTAAATTAATTTTTAATGGCATATGAACACAGGACATTTTGGTTCAGTCATAAACAAGAATCAGGTCTATATTATGCTACAAGCAAACACAGCAGACCCTGATCAGACTGTTCCTATATGAGCCATCTCTGGTTGCAAACATGTGAATAGGCGTTTATATCAAGGAAACTATTTTATAGGTAAAAAATTAAATAGGGAAATTGTTGACTTAGACAAAAATTGTAGGATCAGATCTATATAATTTCATAAGCAAACAGAGCAGACCATGATCACAGTTCCTAAAGGAGATGTCTGATCTGGGTCTACACTGTTTGCAAAGGCATGAAAATGCGGTTTTATGAAGGAAAGGGTTAATAGAATAAATGTCAAATTGATAATTTGTTAACTAAAACTATGCTATGTCTTTGACCTTAAATAATTAATACTTAGGAGTCTTTCAATTTGAAGATGTCATTGCAATATTATACAGCAAACATTTTGAAGAACAATTGAAATTACATGTATATTTCTTTTTCTGTTTCTTGAATCATCTGCACTCGTCAGCAATTGTCATCCGAAGATATGTCCTCTTCAAACATTGTCTGCTTCAATCGTGAAAGTACATTCTGCTTTGATTTCTTTTCAAAAATCTGTGTCAGAGTGTCAAACAAAGTTTGGATCCTGATGAGATACCGAGTTACGCAGTGTCTCCCCTGGATCCAAACTGTTTGCAATGGTGATCAATGATGATCACAGTTTCTCCAGTAGAGTGTTGAAGGTTAGATGTACACACTGTTTGTTTCATGCTACACATGATAATTTGAGATATGTAATGTTAATAATTATTTTTCTTTTGTACAGTATTTCTCCTAACTTTGCTGATGCCTATTCTAACATGGGCAACTTGTTGAAGGAGATGCAGGATATTCAGGGGGCCTTGCATTGTTACACCCAAGCCATACAGATCAGACCAACATTCGCTGATGCCCACTGCAATCTCGGATCAATACACAAGGTTAGTTCAAAGCTTAACCCTTTGAATGCTGAATATTCAAAGTGGAATGGTCCATCAGTGTAGAGTCCAGTCAGTATGGGAGGTTTAACCCATTGGCTCCCACCATCCCATATATAGGACATAGGCAAACAGTGTAGACTCTGATCAAACGCTGTATAATGCGGCATCTGATCAGTCTACACTGTTTGCTGATAGGAATTTCAATGTAAAACAAAACGAAATTGAAAATTTAGGCCAGGCACCCCTTAGATAAAAACTTGACTCTATGAATCCCCTAGTCTTGGTCTACGCCTTTTAAAAATCCCAGTAACCTGGTTTCGAGCATTCAATGCATTAACCCTTTCCCTCATATAAATGCCTTTCCTTCATATAAATGCTACAAATTTGCAAACAGAGAAGACCCAGATCAGACGGCTCCTATGGCACTTTGCAGAAATTCTTACTATGGAGTTGTGCCCTGGTTCTAGGTATTTTCTGTCAGAATTTAATCATCTCTTCGAGACAATTCTAAAGAGTGGCCACAACATAGGATTTGGTTGAGAAACAAATTTAGTTTTTGAACTTCACTGCATTTCAAAGCATTAACTTTTCTAGAGGATTTTAAGATTACAATCAGTGCAAATGCCAGTTTAATCGTTTCTTGCAATCAAAGGGTTGGATTTTTTTAAATAAGTTACAAAGTATTAATACTGTAGGTTTCTTTCAGGATACAGGAAACTATCCAGAGGCAATAAACTCCTTTAGAACAGCCTTGAAACTGAAGCCAGATTATCCTGATGCTTACTGCCACCTAGCTCACTGCCTGCAGGTATTTAACCCTTCTAATGGTGCAAGCATACATATTCGCATTTGCAAATACTATAGACCCATACAAGACAGCTCCAAAAGCAGATGTTAGACATAAAATTTGCTTACTATAACCCAACTCACTGCTTGCGGATAGTAAACAGAATATTTGCTTACTGCAACCCAGCGCACTGCTTGCAGATATTAGAATGAAAATTTGCTTATTATAACCCAACTCACTGCTTGCAGATGTTAGACAGAAAATTTGCTTACTACAACCCAGCTCACTGCCTGCAGATATTAGAATGAAAATTTGCTTACTGCAGCCAAGGTCACTGCCTGCAGATGTTAGACTGATAATTTGCTTACTACAACCCAGCTCACTGCCTGCAGATGCTAGAAAAAAATTGCCTACTGCAGCCGAGCTCATTGCCGGCAATTGAAGACTGAAATTCGTTCTTACTGACTGTGACATGTGATCAAGTTGTACTTTCTATTACGATATGTAACCAATTAAAATGTTGGTCTTTCAGTCAAACAAGCTAACAATATCAGCCAGAACAAATTTTCATTGGGTGAAAATGTCTCTTTCAGTTTCACTTTTGACTAACCAAAGTTGCACTTCTTTTCCAAATCACGATTAGAGTTTCAAGCGGTTTTCATCCTGATTAGGTGTCCAATAATTCTAGATCAATTTCGTCTAGATCTGGGTCCGAGGTTATAAAACTTGTTGCTTGAGTCTGAGATCATTCTCAAGCATCTGATTGGTCAGATTCTGTGCTTGCCTTGGGCACTGAACTCTTTACAAGATGTTTTGATATTGATAGAAACTGTAGAGGCAGATCTATGATAACTTCATAAGCAAACAGAGCAGACCCTGATCAGATTGCTCATTTAAGAGCTGTCTGATTTGGGTCTACTCTGTTTGCAAAGGAGAGAAAAAGCATTTGTATGAGGGAAAGGGTAAAGCTTAATTTATTTTATTCACTAGTTTACGTGCGACTGGACAAACTATGATGAGACGATGAGTATGCTGGTGGAAATAGTTGCAGAGCAACTGGCTGAGAACAAGCTTCCCTCCATCCATCCACACCACAGCATGCTGTACCCACTGACTCATGCTATGAGGAAATACATAGCAGCCAAACACGCCCATCTGTGCCTTGAGAAAGTTTGTACTACAAAAGTTTGCTAAACATTTCACTAAATAAACATTTCACTAACTATTGCTCTGGATGAGCTGCTATCACTGCTCACTGTCCGCTGTTTGGCCTTCTGGTAACTTATTATGTCTCCCCCATTTATAATGGGGAGTCATATTGTTTTTAGCTCGCCTATTCGAAGAATAGGGGGGCTTATGGAATCACCCCGGCGTCTGCGTCGGCGTTGGCTTTTGGTTAAAGTTTTGGGGTAAGTGTTGAAATGCACTAATACTACATGAAATATTTATCCTAGGAAGCTGATACTTGAAATGGAGGTTCCCAGTGTGTTGAACATTGATGTAGTGTAGTTAAAATTAAAAATAAAATTGAATTTTAGTCAAAATTTCACCTGTTTTGGACTTAGCTTTTTGGGCTGAAATAGGAAGGTTAAAGTTTTGGGGTAAGTGTTGAAATGCACTAATACTACATGGAATATTTGCCCTAGAAAGCTGATATTTGGAATGGAGGTTCCCTGTGTGTTGAACATTGATGTAGTGTAGTTAAAACTTAATAAAATAAAATTGGATTTTAGTCCAAATTTCACCTGTTTTGGGCTGAAATCTCAAGGTTAAAGTTTTGGGGTAAGTGTTAAGATGCACTAATACAACATGAAATACTTGCCATAGGTAGCTGGTATTTGGAATAGAGTTTGCCAGTTGGTTTAACATTGATGTAGTTCAGTTAAAATAGAAAAATATTTTGGACTTCATCTTTGTAGACAAGGTCTACAATAGGCGAGCTTTGCTGTCCTGCGACAGTCTAGTTGGTCTAGTTGTTCGTCTGTCTGTTACACTCGTGTCCGCTCCATATCTCTCACAAATATGGAAGGATTTCAAAATGCTTTGGCACAAATGTTCGACTCAACAAGACGATGTGCAGAGCGCGTTGGTCAAAGGTCAAGGTCACAATTCAAGGTCAAATGTTTTTAGCCACACCCTTCGTGTCCGCTCCATATCTCTTAAACCCTTGGAAGGATTTCAAAATGCTGTTGCACAAATGTTCCCCATAACTAGGCAATGTGCAGACAGCAGGATTCAGGTACATTCTCCAAAGGTCAAGGTCACAATTCAAGGTCATGTTCACAATTCAAGGTCAATTCACACTTTCTTGTCCGGATAATAACTCCTACATGGCTAATGCCATTTGATTGAGACTTCATACATTGGTAGAGCATGATGAGAGAAAGTGTCATGTATAAGGGCCATAACTCTGGCTTCAATACTTTTGGAGTTATTGCCCTTTGTTACATTTTTTGTCCGATCAACTCCTGCTCTACTGATGCTATTGGAATGACATTTCAGGTATGGAAAGAGCATGATGGAAGTGTTATCCACAAATATCATAACTCTGGCTTCAATAATATTGGAGGTACAGTATAGTTCCGCTAATGCGACCACCTAAAATAGGTATAATTCTGGGTGCTAGATGCAGGTGGTAGCTTAATACAGGACAAAAGTAAGGCAGAAAGCTCCAAAAGGAACTTTCTTCATTACTTTTGTCCTGCATTAAGCAACCACCTGCTTATAATGGCACCCATGTTTATTCGCATGTTTGGTCGCATTAGCGGGGTTTTACTGTATTGCTTCCCATTTTCTGCAGAGTTATCGGACCTGGAAATTTTATCTGCAGGGTTTCTCCAAAACCTTTAATTGGATATTCATTAAAATTCATATGATTGATAAGCATCATGCCTAGTTGTGCATATTTGATTCCTGTTCCTGTTTGATGATTTTCTGCAGAGTAATGGGACTTTGAAATTTTTACATGGAAATTTTTGTCTGGGGGGTTTCCCCAAAAAATAATTTATCAGATTTTCATGAAACTTCATAGGATTGATCAGCACCATGCCTAGTTGTGCATAGTTTATCCTTTTCCGGTTCGATGAATTTCTGCTGAGTTTTGGGACTTTGGAAAATTTTGTCCAAGCGCTGGGGGAGACATCAGTTTTTGTATCAAAAACAATTCTAGGTTAAATAGCATCTCCTTTGAAATCATTGGATAGAAACATCTATCAAGTGATTTCAGAGATGTCATTTGGTAGGAATATTCCTTTTTTGGATCTTGCCTGTCCAACTTGTCTGACACTAATCAGAGAATTCATGTGAAACTTTCACAGATTAACAATGTTGATGTGAAGATGTACGTAAAGATGGGAATTTTTGCTCCGAGCATAACCCAGCCACCGATGTTTATTCACTATGGGTTGACCTAACCCAACTAGCACTGAATTTTCAAATGGACTGTTCCAAAATTTGAACAGGTCAAGCTTACCGTGACTATTCAGGGATATTTTTAAAGAAGGTTGTAGCATGACACTTCATGAGCCCACTCTTTTGGGTTTGTAAAGAAATTAGTGACTTGTTTCCTATGTTGAAAAGGATCAAATAAACAATGTGTCTTGTGTGACTATTTCAGGAATTACATTCCGTAAGTTTTGGATCCCATCTTTTTTGTGTTTGTCTCTGATGAATATTGGTATAGCAAGGTAGTTTTTCTGTTTATTGAAACTTGCCCCTGTAACATTTGTTAACCCTTTCCCCGTTGAATACTCATATAAGAAATAATGAATATTTATTAGCTAGAGTTTTAGAATGGAATATGTACATGTGATGTCTTAGTATAAGAAGAAACTGTAGAGTCAAATCTATTATAATTTCATAAGCAAACAGAGCAGATCCTGCAGGAGCCGTCTGATCTGGGTCTGCCCTGTTTGCAAAGGTTGTATGAGGTAACGGGTTAAAAGGCATGCAATTGCATGAATTATTCAAGTAACTTTATACATCAGGTAAACATGTTACACAAGCCACCTTATGATTACCCTAAGGACCTAGAGGCCAGTGGAGGCAGATTGAGAATTGGCTATGTCAGTTCAGACTTTGGAAATCACCCAACATCCCACCTCGTACAAAGTATACCTGGCTTACATGATAAGGAAAAGGTTGAGGTAAGAATAACCAACAGTCATAAATTTTCAACAATGATATGTATCTATGTAGTCGTATGCAGTTACTTTTAGGCAATAATGATAACCCTAAAATTGATAATCTTACCTTTTTAGACCTTTGCAGATAGAGGATACCAAGATCAGACAGCTCCTGTAGAAGCGCTCTGATCAAGATCAGCTCTGTTTGTTTATATGTAACAGATCTAACTCTACTGTTTGCTATGGCAACAAATATCCTGTTTTGATATATTTTACCCATTAAAATATATCAAAACAGGATATTTGTAAAAACTGCTGCTTTTATGCAAAATAATCATGTCACTCAAATTTATTGAACAGTGTCAACACCTGCATATGTGTGAATAATGCAGGGAGATGGTCTTGGTACTGTTTGCAATGTAAGTGACCCCTTTTTTCCAGAAAGCAGGTCTAGTTTGTAACCTCCTTATTTCAGGTTTTCTGTTATGCCTTAACTGCAGATGATGGGACAACTTTTAGATGTAAAATTTCCAAAGAAGTGGAGCACTTTGTGGACCTTTCTGAGGTAAAGTCAGAGCTCCAGATAAGATGCGTAAATTAAAATATTTTCAAGTATAACTTCTTTATTTCTCCACCATACCCTATGTTGTGACCACTCTTTAGAATCGTCTCTTTGGTCACAACATAGGGTTTGGTAGAGAAATGACGGATTTAGTATTTGAGTATGCACCGTTATCTGTAGCTCTGTAAATTTGTATGATTTGATTTTCATCATGTGTAAAATATTGAGTTAACGACAACTAGACTCTAATATTTTTGTCAGTATTTGACCGTAATTCATGTGTGCTGTTCATCATTGGCTAGTACAGTAAAACCTGTTTCAAGGAGTCACTGACTTACTGAACATAGGAGTCTTAACCCTTTCCCTCATATAAACACCTTTTCATGCATTTTCAAACAGAGTAGGCTCATACCAGACCACTCCTAAAGAAGCTGTCTGATCAGCGTCTGCAATGTTTGCTTTTGTCATGATATTGGTCTCATTTTACAGTGTTTGTTACTTTAATAGCAAAAAAATCTCTTGAAAAATTTACATTATAAAGATTGAGCTAATAAATATTCATGTTGTCTTAGTTCCTAAACTGACTACAATGTTACACCTTCCATATTTCATTATAACTATTTTCGTACATGAATATTCAGTAGGTGTTAATATTTGGAATAAACATAGAACAGGGAAAGGGTTAACCCATTCAGTATGGGCGACGATTAAGCTTAAAGAAACAGATCTATCAAATTCCATTAGCAAACAGAGCAGACCCTGATCAGATGGCTCCTATAGGAGCCATCTGATCTGGGTCTACTCTGTTTGCAAATGTGTGAAAATCATTTATATGAAGGAATGGGTTAACCCTTCCCTCCAAATATTTGACTCTGTGATTACCTGATGTATATTCATGTAAGAAATGATGACATCTATGATATTAACCCTTTCACCGCCAATGTCGCCTTTATGCACCACAACAAATAGTGCAGTCCCAGATCAAACGCCGCCTTGAAAAGGCGGCGTCTGATCAGAGACTTCACTTTTTGTCTCAATCTCTATTTCTATACCTGTGCTTTATTCCTTTTAAATTTGCATTTATTAATCTCATTTCCTTATTGTACCAAACGATTTAAAAAAAAAATGATTGCAGACGACAATTAGAAATTTGGTGCCAAAAGAGTTAATTAGATGAATTTTAATTGTGTCATATAAACACAGAATTTTTTTGTCATGGCAGGAACTGCAGAATCAGAGCTTTATAATTCCATAAGCAAACAGAGCAGACACTGATCAGATGGCTCCTACAGGGGCCATGTAATCTAGGTCTACTCTGTTTGCATAACAGGCCATATCTATGAAGTAAATGGTAAGTGCTTTGTCTGTATGATAGAGAAACTGGTGGGAAGAATGTTAGAAGTGTTGCTCATTGTCAAATTTTCAGATTCAATGTAATGGTGAGGCTGCAGATAGGATCAATGCAGACGGTATCCACATTCTAGTCAACATGAACGGCTACACTAAAGGGGCCAGAAACGAGCTGTTTGCTCTGAAACCTGCCCCACTCCAGGTAATGTGTGTTGATTGCTTATTCTGTGTTACACAGATTGTCGTTGGTTGGAAATTACAAAACATGTAGTTTCACTTTAATGATTTTTCTTAACCCTTTCCTCCATAAATACGCCTTTCTACACCTTTGCAAACAGAGTAGACCCAAATCAGACGGCTCCTATAGGAGCCGTCTGATCAGGGTCTGTTCTGTTTGCTTTTGGAATAATATAGATCTGATTCTATAGTTCGTACTTTGGCAAAAATTTCATCTGTTTATATGTTATTTTAAAAATTAATTTAATTAATATTCATGTTGTCATTATTTCTTACATGAATATTCATGATGTAAAGGGTTACAGGTTCAGATGAAATTCCAAGTACATGTATATGTGTGTCTTATTAGAATTGTCTTATTAGGCTGGTAGGCTCTGATTATGTTTTGAATATGAATATAGAGCTACAGATACAGGTGCATACCCAAATACTGACAATTCTCTAGAGTGGTTACAGTATAGGGTTTGGTGGAGAAATAAAGAAGTTATTTATGAAAATGTTTAAATTTACGCATCTTATCTGAACCTCTGTAATTATAAGAAATTCCATTTCAACTGTAAAACAAGAGTACTGTCTCTGTTGATGGCAACTACCACAGTGGGAGATCTTGTTCAGTAATCTCCCTTGAATATTCTCTCAAAAGCTGTAGGTCCTACTATTGGTTTCCTCTGATTTTATTGATAATCTTTATGCACTGCAAGAGTAAATTTGACCCCTTTCACTAATGAATATTCATGTAGGAAATAATGACACCATGAATATTTATTAGCTTGATTTTTATCTTGGCATTTGTACACAGGATTGTTGGTATTGGTAGAAACTGTAGTCAGCTCTGTTATAATTTCATAAGCAAATAGAGCAGACCCTAATCAGTCTGCACCTACAGGAGCTGTCTGATCTGGGTCTACTCTGTTTGCAAATGTGTGAAAAAGCATTTATATGAAGGTAAGGGTTAAATATCTATAAGAATCATCAGATGATTCGGACATTTGATACATTCTGTTGAACTATTTAATTAGTGTTTAACCCTTTACTCCATGAATACTCTTTTGTAAATAGACTAGACCCAGATCAGATGACTCCTATAGGAACTATCTGATCAGGGTCTGCTCTGTTTGCTTATGGAATAATATAGATATAATTTTTCAGTTTCTCCCAATGTAAAAATATCCTGTGTTTATGTACTATTACAAAAATTCAGCTAATAAATATTGATGATGTCATTATTTATTATACCCCCCTTTTGAAAAAATGGGGGTATATTGCTTTGCACATGTCGGTCGGTCGGTCGGTCTGTCGGTCGGT
Organism: Azorinus chamasolen; assembly: GCA_963576725.1. Classification (NCBI taxonomy): domain Eukaryota; kingdom Metazoa; phylum Mollusca; class Bivalvia; order Cardiida; family Solecurtidae; genus Azorinus; species Azorinus chamasolen. Next base: position 57,868,789 of record OY755242.1, read on the forward strand.
CGGTCGGTCGGTCGGTAGATCGATGGTTTCCGAATGATAACTAATAAACGACTTGGCCTAGAATCTTTAAACTTGCTGTGGTGGTTGGTCATGACAAGTAGATGACCCCTATTGTTTTTTAGGTCACTAGGTCAAAGGTCAAGGTCACCATGACCTAAAATGGTAAAATAGTTTCCGATCAATAACTGCTTTAGGGTTTGGCTTGGTTTCTTCAAACTTGCTGTGGTGGTTGGTCATGACCACTAGATGACCCCTATTGATTTTGAGGTCACTAGGTCAAAGGTCAAGGTCACCATGACCTTAACTGTTTAAATGGTTTCTGATCAATAACTGCTCAACGTTTTAGCTTAGAATCTTCAAACTTGCTGTGGTGGTTGGTCATGACCACTGGATGACCCCTAATGTTTTTGAGGTCACTAGGTCAAAGGTCAAGGTCACCATGACCTGAACTGGTAAAATGGTTTCTGATCAATAACTGCTCAAGGGTTTGACTTAGGATCTTCTAATTTGCTTAGGTTGTTGGTCATGACAAATAGATGAGTCCTATTGTTTTTTAGGTCACTAGGTCAAAGGTCAAGGTCACCATGACCATAACTGGTGAAATGGTTTCCGATCAATAACTGCTCAAGGGTTTGGCTTAGGATCTTCAAATTTGCTGTGGTGGTTGGTAATTACCACTAGATGATCCCTATTGTTTTTTAGGTCACTAGGTCAAAGGTCAAGGTCACAATGCTCTTAACTGGTTAAATGGTTTCCGATCAATAACTGCTCAAGGGTTTGGCTTAGAATCTTCAAACTTGCTGCGGTAGTTGGTCATGACAACTGGATGACCCCTATTGTTTTTGAGGTCACTAGGTCAAAGGTCAAGGTCACCATGACCTTAAATTTATTAAATGGTTTCTGATCAATAACTGCTCAAGGGTTTGGCTTATGATCTTCAAATTTGCTTAGGTGGTTGATCATGACAACTAGATGAGCCCTGTCGTTTTTCAGGTCACTAGGTCAAAGATCAAGGTCACCATGACCTTAACTGGTGAAATAGTTTCCGATCAATAACTGCTCAAGGGTTTTGCTTAGGATCTTCAAACTTGCTGTGGTAGTTGGTCATGACCAATAGATAACCCCTATTGTTTTTTAGGTCACTAGGTCAAAGGTCAAGGTCACCATGACCTTAACTTGTGAAATGGTTTCCAATCAATAACTGCTCAAGGGTTTGGCTTAGGATCTTCAAACTTGCTGTTGTGGTTGGTCATGCCAACTAGATGACCCCTATTGATTTTGAAGTCACTAGGTCAAAGGTCAAGGTCATCATGACCTTAACTGATGAAATAGTTTCCAATTAATAACTGCTCAATGGTTTGGTTCGGGATCTTCAAACTTGCTGTGGTAGTTGGTCATGACCACTAGATGACCCCTATAGTTGTTGAGGTCACTAGGTCAAAGGTCAAGGTCACCATGACCTTAACTTGTGAAATGTTTTCAAATCAATAAATGATCAGTGGTTTGGCTTAGGATTTTCAAAGTTGCTGTGGTGATTAGTCATGACCGCTAGATGACCTCTATAGTTGAGGTCACTAGATCAAAGGTCAGGGGGTCTGGGGGTATACATGTTTTACAAACATCTCTTGTTTCATGAATATTGAACAGGGAAATGGTTATGGGAAATGATCCTTTTTCAAACATCAACTCAATTAATAAGCACACCTCATTAAAATACAAGAGAAATAACAGAGCAATCCAACTTAAAGGACCTACTTCTCACTTGGAATACCCTTTGTGTTTATCTGTTAAGGGAGATTATTGACCACTGAACAATAAATCTCATTGCGAATGATACTTTCTATGTTTTACCTACAGGTAATGTGGTTAGGGTATCCGGGCTCCAGTGGTGCTAGCTTTATGGATTACATACTCACAGATAGCTTCGCCTCACCCATCGAGCTAAGTGAGCAGTACTCAGAAAAGCTTGCATATATGCCAGAGACATTCTTTATTGGTGATCATCAGCAAATGTTCCCTCATTTACGTGAAAAAATCCTTGTGAAGTCGGAGGAAAATGAAACATTCCGAGACAACAACATAGTTCTAAATGCAGTGGATTTGACTCATTTGAGGCAAACTGTAGTAATCAAGGTATTTACTCCATGACAATTCGTGTGAGAAAATAATGAGGTGCTTAAAGATCTGTAATATAATAGGCAAACAGAAACTGTAGAATCAGATCTGTTAAATTCCATTGGCAAACAGAAACTGTAGAATCAAATCTGTGTAATCCAATAGGCAAACAGAACAGACATTGATCAGATGGTTCTGCTGTTTGCAAAGGTGCTTAAAGACGTCAGCAAGATTGTCTCTGACACTCAAGAATTATCTCCCCTTACTTTATGAAGTTTGGTGAACTTTTGCTTGTCCGCTCTCTGACTCAATCGTAATCCAATCCTTTTCGAATTTGGTCAGCATGTATATTACCATAATGCCTCAGTCAAGTTTGATAAATAACCAGATTGCCCTTGACACTCCACAATTATCTCCCCTTACTTGTGTCACCTGATATGGAGTAATGGCCTTTCAACTTTCAAACATTTGACAGGCGTATATTGTGACATTTTGGCACTTTTGTTATAATTGTTTGGCATTTTTAAAACACGTTGAAAGTAGAGACTATCACTTTAATATTGAGAGGTTTGATATTTGCTTGCAGAAGGTGATTGTGGAATGTTTGCCAGGAAGTACGACTGATGAGGAGGACGGCTCTTGTGGTAAAGTGGAGTACGAGACGACCGTGCTGCAAGTGGGTCAGGCCCTCTCCGAGATCTCCCAGAATGGCACTTCTCATTTCTTCATCAACAAGCTGATGGTACAGAGTGGTGTCATCACACAACAGGTAAGATACTTGTCTTTGACAAAGAGGTGTGGTACATTGTCTGGTTCATCCATTACATGTTAGAGGTCTACTATTTGTCTTTATTAACCCTTGACTCATTGAATATTCATGTAAGAAATGATGACATTGTGAATATTAATTAGATTAATTGTTATAATAGCATGTGGACAAAGGAATATAGGAGCTGTCTGATCAGGGTCTACTCTGTTTGCAAAGGTGTAGAAAGCGGTGTTTATGGAGTAAAGAGTTACCAAAGTGTTTACTCCATATTGATAACTTTTAACACCTTTGCAAACAGAATAGATCCAGATCATATGGCTCCTGTAGAAAGTCTGGGTCTAAACTGTTTGCTTATGAAATAATATTGATCTGATTCTACAGTTTCTATCATGATAAAAACTTTATTGTTTATACTGCCATTATAAAATTCAGTTAAGGTGTCTGCCGACACAACAATTAAGAAAAATGTCATTTTTTAGCTCATCTGTTTTTCAAAGGAAAAAATACGAGCTGTTGTCGTAACTCCGGTGTCTCGTGTTGTTGTCGTTTGTCGTTGTCGTGCTGAAACTTTAGTATTGGCTTTTACTTCCTTATTAATCATCCAAATCTTATGAAACTTAACACACTTGTTCACCATCACAGGGGCTATAATCTATCTCTGTAAGGCTTTTTATTTTACAAAATTATGCTCATTTATGGACTTAAGAAATAAAAATTTAGATGTCTGTCATTTTGCAACTGTAACCAGCATTGCTGTCATATTTCATATGAGAATCACTTTGATCTGGGTCTACTCTGTTTGTAAATGCATGAAAACATGTTTATTTGAAGGAAAGGTTTAACAAAAGTAACATGTTTTACTTACTTTTTGTGCCACTCCTGAGAAAACTTTAACACATTACCTATACCTCTTCAAAACTATTCAAGCAAATCTTATGAAACATCACACACTTGTTCACCATCAAAAAAGCTACAAATCTAAGAGTCATAACTCTGCAAGGCTTTTTTTACAAAGTTATGCCCCTTTATGGTATTGGGAAATAAAAGCTTAATATGTCTTGACAGACAAGCGTTGGCACCCGGATGCATAGCTATTGTTTAAATTTTTGTATTAATGAACAGCCAATCATCTCTTCTACCCATTTCAAAATACCACTAGATATACTGTACAAGCTGTGTAAATCCCAGTTTCTTTAACCCAATGCCCTCATAGGCTATTTTTAGACCCCAAAGGACCATTTACTAGAGAAAAGGAACATTTTAGAATTGTGTAGTTTTTAAACTTGTGATAAATAGAGCATAGGAGCAAATGCTCTATTTATCACACTGGTTTCATTAAGTGTCTTTTGCAGAGGCGTCATAAGGCGTCAATATGAGGGAATTCGTTAATACCACACAACTTTTCTCTGGCTTAACCACTCATTTGTCAGGAAGGGCTTATCAGAGCACCTATGGGGAAAATTGATGCTCGAGTTATGGCCCTTGCACATGGACAGACGGAATCGAGCAAACCTATATAAACCTGTGAAGGATAAAGCTACATTCCAAATGTCACATCAATATCTGCAAGGGTTATGAATAAAAGTCTGGAAACCTAAAATTGCTAAAAATTCCAAAGTAAAACCATTGTAATTCCGTGAAAATGGCAAAATCCGTTTGTCTGTCTGTCTGTCTGTCTGTCTGTTTGTCAGCTACTTAAACATTGGTCATAACTTTTGAGCCAGTACAGATAGAGACTTGATATTTGGCATGCATATGTATCTCATAAAGCCGCACATTTTGAGGGGTGACATGTCAAGGTCAATGTCATCCTTCAAGGTCAGAGGTCAAATATATGTGTCAAATCACCGACTTTAACATTGGCCACATTGGTGACATGTCAAGGTCATCCTTCAGGATCAAAGGTCAAATTGTCTGTTTGTTTGTCTGTAACTTTAACATTGGTCATAACTTTTGAGCCAGTACAGATAGAGACTTGATATTTGGCATGCATATGTATCTCATAAAGCCACACATTTTGAGGGGTGACATGTCAAGGTCATCCTTAAAGGTCAGAGGTCAAACATATGGGTCATATCACAGACTTTAACATTGGCCATAACTTTTGAACCAGTACAGATAGAGAATTGATATGTGGCATGCTTGTGTATCTCATGATGCTGCACAGTTTGAGGGGTGACATGTCAAGGTCATCATTCAGGGTCAAAGGTCACAAACTTCAAATTGGCCATAACTTTTGAACCAATTGAGATAGAGTATTGATATTTGGTATGCATGTGTATCTCATGAAGCTGCACATTTTGAGGGGCAACGTGTCAAGGTAAAGGTCATCTTTTAGGGTCAAAGGTCTCCCACTTTAACATTGGCCATAACTTTTGAACCTGTAGATACAGACTTGACATTTGGTATGCATGTGTATCTCATGAAGCTGCACAGTTTGGGGGGGACATGTCACGGTCATCTTTCAGAGTCAAAGGTCACCGACTTTAACATTGGCCATAACTTTTGAACCAGTAGGGATACAAGACTTGACATTTGGTATGCATGTGTACCCCATGAAGCTGCACAATTTGAGGGGTGACATGTCAAGATCAAGGTCATCCTTCAGGGTCAAATATCAATCGAGGGGGCATGGTGTTTCACAAACACATCTTGTGTATTGAAGTCCTTTGATCTTTTGACAAGGTGGTGGGTAGGGGTATCAATCAACTTTAGTGATAGTTCTAATTATTAGTGTTATTATTATTATTATTGGATAATTATTATTGTTATGGAAGTCCTAAACAAACCCACTATCATTTTCTGTAGTATCTCCAGACACACAGCAAGTGCGCATCAGGAGAAGAGATCCCCCAGGATATCATTGTCAGTGCCCGGTGTCAGTACGGTCTGCCAGAGGATGCAGTGGTGTACTGTAACTTCAACCAATTGTACAAGTTGGACCCAATTACTCTAAATATGTGGTTTGAAATTCTGAAGCTGGTGCCAAAGAGTGTGCTTTGGATGCTTCGGTTTCCTGCTGCAGGGGAATTGAATATATTGCAGTGTGCTAAGAATGCTGGACTGGAAGCGAACAGGCTTGTTTTCTCAGGAGTGGCACCAAAGGTAAGAAAATGTTACTTTTGTTAAGATTAACCCTTTACTCCATAAATTTGCCTTTCTACACCTTTGCAAACAGAGTAGACCCAGATCAGACAGCTCCTATAGGATCCGTCTGATCAGGGTCTCTCTGTTTGCTTCTGATATAATAATTTATATAGATATGATTCTACAGGAATTTATAGGAGCCATCTGATCTTGATCTACTCGGTTTGCAAAGGTGTATTTATGGAGTAACGGGTTAAATTAATATTCATGGAGGAAAGGGCTATGGAAAACCAGAAATCGTTTCTGAAGTTGAAAATGGAACTTCATTATTATGTCTCCCCCATTTATGGGGAGACATATTGTTTTTGCCAGATTTGTCTGTCCGTCCGTCTGTCTGTCACAAACTTGTGTTGTGCGTATCTCTAAAATCAGTTGGGCTAGAGTCACCAAACTTCACAGGAATGTTGACCAGTATGAGTTGTTGTGCACTTGATTTTTTTTTAATTGTCTCCCCGTGATAACTTTGGAATTATTGCCCTTGATGACTTAAAATTAGAAAAACTTTGTGTCGTGCATATCTCTGAAACGCTAGTACACTGATTTGTTGTGCACCTGGGTTTTTTGAAATGTCTCCCCCTGATAATTGCTGAGTTATTGCCCCTGATATGAACACTTAAATTTATACAAACTTTGTGTCACACGTATCTCTGAAACCAGTAGGGCTAGAGTCACCAAACTTCACAGGATTGTTCACTAGCATGAGTTGTTTTGCACTTGGGGTTTTTGAATTGTCTCCCCCTGTTAACTTTGGAGTTATTGCCCCTGATATGATTACTTAAAATTAAAGAAACTTTGTGTCATGCATATCTTTAAAACTTGGGATGGGAACGAATACCAAATTTGTATGGGTCGAACTAGTATTCGAATATTCGGAAGAATTTGCGATCGTGGATCCAAAGTTCAAATGTATTTCTCTGAGTCTGAAAGATTGGCACTCTTCTGTGCGGATAGATGACGCTAGTTTTCGGTATTTTTTCCACTGATGGAAATGTAAAAACGAAGGTTTTATTCCAATTGTCTTGTATCTAAAAGATTAACAGTTTTTGAATGGATCAATTTCAGTGGTGAAATAGCGAAAACTTTTGTGCAGTGGTAACCCGTATGTGCGCTCAACTTACAATATTTACGTGTGAACCGCATTGTACGTAGAGCAGGATTCCGATAGTAATTGAACAACATAAAGGTGGAAAAAGTGAAGAAATACAATTGTATCTCAATCATATTTAATCACATTCATAATCACATTCATTAATAAAACAAGATCATATCACACATCCATTTCGAAGCAATACTCTTGACAACGGTGTTACTAGGTGATTGCGTAATACTTGCACTTCGTAATATTTACAGCAAACAAACTTGTTTCAATCAATATCAAAATGACTCGGTGTCTGATCAAAATATAGGAAAGCATAGATCAGAGTAACAAACAGTTTGGATCCTGGTAAGAACGTCCGATGATCACGCTCTCTTTAAAACGCTTACATCGTTTACAAGTCAAGGGCAGAAAGACTTATAGAATCAAGCATTGGTTTTGTTAAAGACAGTGGCTTCTATATTTGATGTTGGTCTGTTCCCAGTTGAGACGAGCTTTAGCCAATTTCCGACAGGAACAGACCAACACAAGGTATAGAAGCCCTTGGCTTTAACAAAACCAGTGCTATATTAATTTTCTGGCTTAAACACACCCTACAACCAAGCAAATAAACGGATATTATAAAGTACATATGTACTACTTTCCATTGCATAGTGTGACAAACAGCTGTTGTAATATCGTACTATTTTAGCCTCGCTTTGAAATGTTCACAAGAAAACTTCCCCTGTATTGATTTCGCCTAATAGCGCGTATGAATACACAAAACAAATGTGTGTTCCAGATAAGGATTTCTAGTACTTCTATTTTTTTGCGCATGGTTAACTTTAAGGAATTAATAGGGTCCTTTAACACCCCAATCAATGGACCATCAATGGGACCATGTAATAGGTAAGAGGCAAGCACATGTCAAGCTATCAACTAACTAACACAGGGATTAGGGTCATAAATACCCAAATCAGCGTACCATCCATGGGACAGTGTATTGGGAAAGAGACAATCACGTGTCAAACTGTCAAAGATCGCCAGCTAATTAACACAGGTATGCTTTTGAGGTGGAAGAATAAAAATGTGAGAAAAATTAAGAATTTCAAAAAAGCTTTTATTTTTTCCGAATATTCGAATAGCGATATCGGTATTCGATATTACATGTACTTCGATAAGACACAAGGATTTCAACAAGCTTATGCATGAATACGATACGTCGAAGTTCGGTTACTTCGAACTAATTATCTGGGTCCCTTGAACTTTGAGATAACGGTATTGGACTGTATCCAGTATTTACAGTGCTGATAGTTAATTTTTCTGATATAGGAGGAGCATGTACGTAGAAGCCAGCTTGCAGACGTTTGTCTGGACACTCCTCTGTGTAACGGTCACACTACAGGGATGGATGTACTATGGGCGGGTACACCTATGGTCTGCCTGCCAAAGAATTATCTAGCCTCAAGAATTGCTGCTTCTCAGCTTAGAGCCTTAGGCTGCCCAGAACTGATTGCCAACACACCAGATGAATACATAGAAATTGCCTCGAGGCTGGGCAATGATAACAAACTGTAAGTTATATGCTTTAACCGTTTTCTCCATAATAACGAATTGAGTCATAAATACTTTGCAAACAAAGTAGACCGAGATCGTGTCAGACCCGTCTGATCAGAGTCTGATCAGTTTGCTTATGAAATCATCATAAATCTGTCTCTACAGTTTTCTATCAATATCAAAACTTCATGTGTGTATTACGGTTTACAGACATTTGATTAACCTGACGCAATTTTTAACAATAAATAAAACAAGATCTGGATCTGGAGGTGATAAGTATACATCTGTTTGTTATTTGAATACAAAATTACTGATTTAGCAACAAAAAAGTAATTTACTTAACTTAGATCTAAGCAATTATTTAAAATAGCTACATTTTTGTATTAGAGCAATTTCTAATGAACCTGAATGGAAATCTCTGGGTTTTCTGAGATCGAGTAACACAATACATGTGGTCCGTCTGTCCGTCACACTTTTTGTCCGGACGATAACTTCAATATGCCTGATGCCAGTTGATTGAAACTTCATATATGGAAAGAGCATAATGAGAGGAAGTGTCATGCACAAGGTCCATAACTCTGGCTTCACTAATATTGGAATTATTGCCCTTTGTAAAAAAAAATCACACTTTTTTGTCCGGACGATAACTCCTATATGACTCATGCCATTGGATTGAAACTTCATATATGGAAAGATCATGACGAGAGGAAGTGTCATGCACAAGGTCCATAACTCTGGCTTCACTAATATTGGAGTTATTGCCCTTTGTAAAAATATCATAATTTTTTGTCCGGACAATAACTTCAATATGCCTGATGCCAGTTGATTGAAACTTCATATATGGAAAGAGCATGATGAGAGGAAGTGTCATGCAGAAGGTACATAACTCTGGCTTCACTAATATAGGAGTTATTGCCCTTTGTAAAAAAATTAACACTTTTTTGTCCGGACGATAACTTCTATATGGCTCATGCCATTGGATTAAAACTTCATATATGGAAAGATCATAACGAGAGGAAGTGTCATGCACAAGGTCCATAACTCTGGCTTCACTAATATTGGAGTTATTGCCCTTTGTAAAAAAATCACAATTTTTTGTCCGGATGATTACTCCTATGTGACACATGCCATTGGAGTGAAACTTCATACATGGAACGATCATGATAAGAGAAAGTGTCATGCATAAGATCTTTAACTCGAGCTTCAATAAATTTAGAGTTATTGCCCCTTGTACATTTGTTTAATTCTTTCTTGTCCGGACAATAACTCCTACATGGCTCTTGCCATCGTATTGAAACTTCATGCATGGAAAGAGCATGATGAGAGAAAGTGTCATGAACAAGGGCCATAATTCTGGCTTCAATACTTTTGGAGTTATTGCCCTTTGTTACATTTTTTGGCCGATCAATAACTCCTGTTCGACTGATGCTATTGGAATGACATTTTATTTTTGGAAAGAGCATGATGAAAGTAAGTGTCAAGCACAAGGGCCATAAATCTGGTATCAGTATTTTTGGAGTTATTAGCTGTTATCATTTTCTTCTTGAAAAATGTAGTGTGGAAAACGCATAATGAGGGGAAGTATCATTCATCAAGACCATAACATTTTTAGTGATTTCCCTTTACATATTGTTTTTATTAGAGGGGAGACATCCGTTTTTGTGACAAAAACCTCTAGTTCATTCCCATTTCGTCTACTCTAAAATTTTACCCTGTTCCCATTTCGTCTACTGATATATTTACTCAGTTATTTTATTAATATCAAACAAGATTCAGACATTTTTTTTACTTTTTAATGTGTTGTCATCAATTCTTATAAAAAAATATATATATTTAAGATGCTTTTTTGGGCAGCAGACTTAATCCATGGTAGTATTTTTGACACCTATCACTGTTAGGGGGGCAAATGCATAATCATGTTATCTTAAGAATAACCATGACTTATATCAGTTGGGCCATTGCATAATCATGTTTTCACAGTTTTCTTAAGCATTACCATGACTTACATCAGTTGGGTTTGGATCCTGATCAAATGTCTAGATGATGATGATCATTTTCCTTGATTGGCTGAAGTGGTTTCTTGTTGTTTTTGGGGGTTTTTTAAATTTCATTTTTGCTTGTTTTAATCTTAAAACTTCTGCAAAGGTCCTAGAATCATGTATTACATGTATACCATTATAAAACTTCAGCTTTTAAATGTTCATGATTTCATTGTTTTTTTTAAGTGTAACCAGTGAGTCTTCCATTAACCCTTTCCCTTGTTCTATGTTTATTTCAAATTTCAATGCCTATTTAACCCTTTCCCTGTTCTGTATTTAGGCCAAATTTCAATACCTACCGAATATTCATTAACATGTAGTTATAAAGAGATATGAAAGGTGGAACATTGTAGAGATTTTAGAAAGTACAGAAACAGAAACAGAGCTATCAAATTCTATTAGCAAACAGAGCAGACCCTGATCAGACAGCTCCTGTAGGAGCCGTCTGATCTGGGTCTACTCTGTTTGCAAATACGTGAAAATGCGTTTACATGAGGGAAAGGGTTAATATTCATGGACAAAATGTTATAATGAAATATGGAAGGTGGCAAATTGTAGCCATTTTAGAAAGTAAAGAAACATATCTACTCTGTTTGCAGATGCATGAAAACACGGTAAAAACGAAAACACATTTATATGAAGGAAAGGGTTAAGTTGTGTCTGGCCCCAAGGTTATATAATTTATGAGTTTGAGTCTTGAGTTAATTCTCAAGTTGGTCGGACGTTAAACCCAACTCACTCACTCACTCAAGTACCTGATATTGAGAATGAAGTCAGGCTTAAGCAAAAGGTTTTATAACTCGGGGCCTATAGTCATGTTCACATCTTCCCCAAATGCTAGAAAAGGTAATAACAAAAATCTCATGTACAATTTTTCTTTGTTTTATTTTCAGCTTAAAGAGGATGCGAGCAAAGGTTTTCAAAGCAAGAACCAGAAGTTCTTTGTTTGACTGTAGGAAATATACTAGAAACCTGGAGAAGATGTTTCTGAAGATGTGGGACATGTATTCCTCAGATAGACCTGCACAGCATATAACCCACATAGACTGAATGATATCCATATGCTGACACAGAAATGGGAATTATCCCTTTGAAGATGGGATACGAGTGTACTGCATTTACAAGCAGTGTAGACCTGGATCAAAGTGCTCCTAGAGGAACCCTCTGATCAGGGTCTGCACAATTTGCCATTGAAAATCTTCTCTCAGTTTAAACCATATCATACTGAATGGACTCAATTGTTAACCCTCTACTCCATGAATATTTATGTGAGAAATAATGACATCATGAATATTAATTAGTATAGAAAGTATAGAATCATATCTATATTATATCATATCATAAGCAAACAGAGCAGACCCTAATCAGACGGCTCCTATAGGAGCCGTCTGATCTGGGTCTTTTCTGTTTGCAAAGGCACAGAAAGGGCTAAATAATGATGGGCAATTCTTGTTTGAAAATTCAGCATTCAGATGGCTAACTTTCAGTTATGATGTTTGCATGAAACTGGAAAAGGGCCTGTGTATCATGGATGATTAATGACAGTGAAAAGACTTTTTAAACCCTTTACGCCATGAATATTCATGTAAGAAATAATTATATTATGAATACTGATGATTTAATGGCACTTGCACATAGGAATTTTTTATCATGGCAGAAACTGCAGAATCAGATCTACATTTATATTTCAAGCAAACACAGTAGACTCTGATCAGGCGACTTCTTCAGGAGCTGTCTGATCTGGGTGTGCTCTGTTTGCAAAGGCGCTAAAAGGCATATATCAGGTAAATTGTTACAACAATGAAAAATCATTAAAATAAAGGTATGGACCTTCAATCTTCTTTACTAAATTCCATTTTAGAGGAGTTATACTGCGTTTTTCATTCCTGAGAAGACCTAGTTGAATAAAAGTTTATCCAATTACTGCTTAATGCAATATGTAAGTCATGTAGAAAGCCCCTTTTGGAACTATGACTTTCACACTGCATCGACTCATTCCTTCCTAGACTATTAAAAATTTAGACCTAGACATATCTTAAGTCTTCCCTTGGGGCATGACAGCAAAGTTACAGTGAACCACTCTATACTGACATTCAAATAAGAATCAATGCTGGTTATTCAGACAAGTGGCAGCTTAACCCATTCTCTCGCCTTTTTTTGCCTCTGTAAAATTCATAGAAGCAAATGCTCTTTTTATCACAATGGTTTCAAAACTACACAATTCTAAAATTATCCTTTTCTATAGTAAATGCTCCTTTTCCATAGATTAATTCAAAGAGGTTGGGTCTAAATTTTTAACATTATAATTAATACTCTATTATTATAATGGTTTGATGGAGAAATGATGGAACTATTCTTGAAAATGTTTAAATTTACGCTTTTTCAAATTTGAATTTGGAATTGTCCATTTGAAAATTCAGCATTGAAAGGGTTTAGGGTAATGCTACAGATGTGTTTAACCCTTTTTTACGCCATGAATATTCATGTTAGAAATAATGATGTCATGAATATTAATCTGGTTAATTTGTTATAATAACACATGGACACATGAATGTGTGTCCATAGCAGAAACAGTAGAATCAGATCTATATAATTTCATAAGCAAACAGAGCAGACTCTGATCAGACGGCTTCTATAGGAGCCGCCTGATCTGGGTCTGCTCTGTTTGCAAAGGCGTAGAAAAGTGTATTTATGGAGTAAAGTGTCAAAATATAAAAAAAAAAATGACCTAAGATTGTATTTGTAGCTTCCTTTTTACTTAGCTTCCTTAGCGTTACTTTTTAGTTTTGTCTGGTGTTAACCTTGATAATGCTGTCATTTTACATATTTGCAAACGGAAAATACCTAAATCAGACCACTTCTGTAGGAGCTGTCTGATCAGGGTTGCTCTGTTTGCTTATATGTCAAGACCTTGTGTATGACATGGCAGTAAATTTACTTATTTGATGTTTTAACCCTTTCCTTCATATAAACGTGTTTTCATGCATTTGCAAACAGAGTAGACCCAGATCAGATGACTCCTATAGGAGCTGTCTGATCAGGGTCTGCTCTGTTTGCTAATGGAATATGATAAATCTGTTTCTTTACTTTCCAAAATGGCTACAATGTTCAACCTTCCAAATTTCCTTTTAACTATTTTGTCCATGAATATTCAGTGGGTATTGAAAGTTGTAATAAACATAGAACAGGGAAAGGGTTAAATAAAGAATGAAGTAATATATAATGGAGTCTTATAGGAATATTCAAGTAAAGGGGTTTAACTGCCACAAGTTTGAAAGACAACGGTCACTTTTTGAGTTTTTGCTGTACACAGTTTAATTTTAATAAATCATCTCATTATGTCTCCCCCCATATTTATATGGGGGAGACATATTGTTTTCGTGAGAGTTGTCTGTCTGTCCGTCTGTCCGTCCGTCTGTCCGCACTCACCAAAGGGTAGTTGTGTGACTTTTTCTAACTAGTCCCACAAGTAAAATCATTAACCTGGCCATCTCTTGTGACATTAACCTGGCCATTTCTTGTGACATTAACCTGGCCAGTTGTGGGACATAGGGTTAGGGTTAGCTTCCAGATCATTCTTTTCCAAAGTTAGAGCCAAAAATAGTTTTTCTTGTGGGACTAGTCACACAAGAAAAGATCAAAGGAAAAAGTCACACAACTACCCATCCGTTAGCATGTCCGTCTGTCCGTCTGTCTGTCACACTTTTTGTCCGGACGATAACTTCAATATGCCTGATGCCAGTTGATTGAAACTTCATATATGGAAAGAGCATAATGAGAGGAAGTGTCATGCACAAGGTCCATAACTCTGGCTTCACTAATATTGGAGTTATTGCCCTTTGTAAAAAAAAATCACACTTTTTTGTCCGGACGATAACTCCTATATGGCTCATGCCATTGGATTGAAACTTCATATATGGAAAGATCATGACGAGAGGAAGTGTCATGCACAAGGTCCATAACTCTGGCTTCACTAATATTGGAGTTATTGCCCTTTGTAAAAAATATCATAATTTTTTGTCCGGACAATAACTTCAATATGCCTGATGCCAGTTGATTGAAACTTCATATATGGAAAGAGCATAATGAGAGGAAGTGTCATGCACAAGGTACATAACTCTGGCTTCACTAATATAGGAGTTATTGCCCTTTGTAAAAAAAATCACACTTTTTTGTCCAGACGATAACTTCTATATGGCTCATGCCATTGGATTGAAACTTCATATATGGAAAGATCATAACGAGAGGAAGTGTCATGCACAAGGTCCATAACTCTGGCTTCACTAATATTGGAGTTATTGCCCTTTGTAAAAAAAATCACAATTTTTTGTCCGGATGATTACTCCTATGTGACACATGCCATTGGAGTGAAACTTCATACATGGAACGATCATGATAAGAGATAGTGTCATGCATAAGATCCTTAACTCGAGCTTCAATAAATTTAGAGTTATTGCCCCTTGTACATTTGTTTAATTCTTTCTTGTCCGGACAATAACTCCTACATGGCTCTTGCCATCGTATTGAAACTTCATACATGGAAAGAGCATGATGAGAGAAAGTGTCATGAACAAGGGCCATAATTCTGGCTTCAATACTTTTGGAGTTATTGCCCTTTGTTACATTTTTTGGCCGATCAATAACTCCTGTTCGACTGATACTATTGGAATGACATTTTATTTTTGGAAAGAGGATGATGAAAGTAAGTGTCATGCACAAGGGCCATAAATCTGGTATCGGTATTTTTGGAGTTATTAGCCGTTATCATTTTCTTCTTGAAAAATGTAGTGTGGAAAACGCATAATGAGGGGAAGTATCATTCATCAAGACCATAACATTTTTAGTGATTTCCCTTTACATATTGTTTTTATTAGAGGGGAGACATCCGTTTTTTTGACAAAAACCTCTAGTTAATTTCTACATTTTTGTGCAATATTGATAGCTGACAATAAGCTTTGCCTGATCCAGTTGTTGTTATGCTCATTTTATGTTTGTTTTACATACATGTTCGTTAATAATTGTTTCATGTACATGTATTTTTACCCCCCCCCCCCCCCCCCCCCCTTTCCTCCCTAGAGGGAGTGGGGTATATTGTTTTACTTTGCTGTGCACATGCTGATTTGTTGGTTAGACTCTCTTTTTATTTTTTTACTTTTACTAGTATTTGGTAGAGGACCTTTACTGATTTGAGGTCAATATGTGAAAAGTCAAGGTCAAACAGAATTGGTGAATTAGAATAACATCGAAAAATTATAATAATAGAGTATTAATTATAATGTTAACTAACAGTTTTACTTGCAGTATCATTATGATGCAAGCTTTTTTTAGACTTTAAAAAGATGCAAATATAGAATGACAATTGGAACATCATAACATTCAAATTTTCCAGCCCCTAACCAAAAACCTTTTATACAATGTAGGAAGCTTCACTTAACTTTGTTATACCCCCTTTTGAAAAAATGGGGGTATATTGCTTTGCATATGTCGGTCGGTCGGTAGATCGATGGTTTCCGAATGATAACTAATAAACCACTTGGCATAGAATCTTCAAACTTGCTATGGTGGTTGGTCATGACAACTAGATGACCCCTATTGTTTTTGAGGTCACTAGGTCAAAGGTCAAGGTCACAATGACCTAAAATGTTGAAATAGTTTCCGATCAATAACTGCTCAAGGGTTTGGCTTGGAATCTTCAAACTTGCTGTGGTGGTTGGTCATGACCACTAGATGACCCCTATTGTTTTTGAGGTCACTAGATCAAAGGTCCAGGTCATCATGACCTTAACTGGTAAAATGGTTTCTGATCAATAACTGCTCAAGGGTTTGGCTTAGGATCTTTAAATTTGCTTAGGTGGTTGGTCATGACAACTAGATGAGCCCTGTTGTTTTTTAGGTCACTAGGACAAAGATCAAGGTCACCATGACCTTAACTGGTGAAATGGTTTGCGATCAATAACTGCTCAATGGTTTGGCTTAGGATCTTCAAATTTGCTGTGGTGGTTGGTCATGACCACTAGATGACCCCTGTTGTTTTTGAAGTCACTAGGTCAAAGGTCAAGGTCACCATCACCTTAACTGGTGAAATGGTTTGCGATTAATAACTGCCCAAGGGTTTGGCTTAGGATCTTCAAACTTGCTGTGGTGGATGGTCATGACAACTATATTAGCCCTGTTAATTTTTAGGTCACTAGGTCAAAGGTCAAGGTCACCATGACCTTAACTGGTGAAATGGTTGGCGATCAATAACTGCTCAAGGGTTTGGCTTAGGATCTTCAAACTTGCTGTGGTGGTTGGTCATGATCACTAGATGACCCCTATTGGTTTTGAGGTCACTAGGTCAAAGGCCAAGGTCATCATGACCTTAACTGGTCAAATGGTTTCCAATCAATACCTGCTCAAGGGTTTGGCTTAGGATCTTTAAACTTGCTGTGGTGGTTGGTCATGACAACTAGATGTCCCCTATTGATTTTGAGGTCACTAGGTCAAGGTCATCATGACCTTATTTGATGAAATGGTTTCCAATAAATAACTGCTCAATGGTTTGTTTTGGGATCTTCAAACTTGCTGTGGTAGTTGGTCGTGATCACTAGATTACCCCTATAGTTGTTGAGGTCACTAGGTCAAAGGTCAAGGTCACCATGACATTAACTTGTGAAATGTTTTCAGATCAATAAATGATCAGTGGTTTGGCTTAGGATCTTCAAAGTTGCTGTGGTGATTAGTCATGACCAATAGACGACCTCTATAGTTGAGGTCACTAGATCAAAGGTCAAGGGGTCTGGGGGGGTATACATGTTTTACAAACATCTCTTGTTAGAATTCGTTTTTGGTAGAAATTGGGTAAGTTTCTGGTAAATTGATAAAAATTAAGTAATTGGGCTGTGTTTAACTCTCTGCTGGTTTTTTTGGGGGGTTTTGTAAAAAAAATTGGTATACGTTTGTATACTTTATTTCACCAGCAGGATGACACCCATGACCTTTTTGTAGTCATTCATACATTTTTTGTTCTAACACACTTGTGATGTTCATTGCAATTCCAGTCATGACTTTCAAAGGATTTACTTAACTCGTGTTTGATGTTAGGTTTCTTCTTGTGTTCATATTGTTAATAAATGAAGTGAATAAAGTTATTGTGTGTATGTTTATATCATTTTGGTGATAATTCAAGTTACGTGGATATTATTGAGCCAAATCAGTGATATATCAGTGTTGAGAGGCAAATTGAATGATCGTTGCTAAAATTATGAGTTTATTCCAATGATACTATACTATGTAATATTTATGCTCCATAAGAGCAACAGTTATTGCTCGGTTTATCACAATGGTTTCAAAGCTGTACAATTCTGTAAATTTCCCTTTATTTGCGTATATATATACTCCCTTTCAGTGGATTTATTCAAAGAGGTTTAGTCTAAAAAAAATCCTATGAGGGAATGGGTTAATCAATTACTCTATGAATATTCATGTAAGAAATAATATAATGAATATTAGCTCAATTTTGGTATTGGCATGTGAACACAGGATATTTGGCATTGACCTACATGTATATTTTTCAGTAAGCAAACACAGCAGATTAGACAGCTCCTACAGGAACCATTTGATCTGGGTCTACTCTAATGGTATTCAAAGGTTTATCTATGGAGTTAAAGGTTGATGTAAATTTAGGGACATTTTCTCCTTTCTTAAGCTGATTTCTGAGTGAAACTGTCAGTAAACATTAATGAACTCTTTGCAGTTGTGTCTGATATGCATAGAAATGATAGTTTCAGAAGTTGAAATTGGGGCATATGAAGGAATTTTCAGCCTGGTCACATCCTTGTGTAAATTTTCTATTAACCCTTTACTCTATTAATATTCGTATAAGAAATAATATTATGAATATCTATTAGAATAATTTGTATAATGGCAAGTGAATTTTTGGCCATGGCAGAAACTGTAGAATCACAATTTATTAGCTCACCTGAGCAAAGCTCAAGGTGAGCTTTTGGGAGACTCGAATGTCTGGCGTCCGCCGTCGACAATTTGCTTGTGAACACTCTAGTGGTCACAGTTTTAGTCCAATCTTCATGAAACTTGGTTAGAATGAATGTCTTGATAGAATCTCGGACGAGTTTGAAAGTGGGTCAAGTTGGATTAAAAACTAGGTCAAATAGTAGGAAAACCTTGTTAACCCTCTAGAAGTCACATTTTAAGCCCAATTTTCATGAAACTTGGTCAGAATGATTGTCTTGATAAAATCTCGGTGGAGTTTGAAAAGTGGGTTATGTGGGGTAAAAAACTAGGTCACTAGGTCTAACAGTAGAAAAACCTTATGAACACTAGTGGTCACAATTTTATTCCAATCGTCATGAAACTTGATCTGAATGAATGTCTTGATAAAATCTCGGACGAGTTCAAAAGTGGGTCAAGTGGGGTTAAAAACTAGATCACTAGGTCAAACAGAAGAAAAACCTTGTGAACACTCTAGTGGTCATAATTTTAGTCCAAACTTCATGAAACATGGTCAGAATGAATGTCTTGATAAAATCTCAGACGAGTTTGAAAGTGGGTCAAGAAGGGTTAAAAACTAGGTCACTAGGTCAAACATTAGAAAAACCTTGTGAACACTGTAGTGGGCACATTTTTTTCCAATCTTCATGAAACTTAGTCATAATGATTGTCTTGATAAAATCTCGAACGAGTTTGAAAGTGGGTTATGTGGGGTTAAAAACTAGGTCATTAGGTCAAATAGTAGGAAAACCTTGTGAACACTCTAGAGGTCACATTTATAGCCCAATTTTCATGAAAATTGGTCAGAATGATTGTCCTAATGAATGTTGACCAGCATGAGTTGTGCATCTGGGTTTTTTAATCCCCCCCCCCCCCCCCTGATAACTTTGGAGTTACTGCCCCTTATGACTTAAAACAAGAGAAACTTTACTTTGTGTCACGTGTATCTCTGAAACCACTAGTACTAGAGTCACCTAACTTCACAGGAATGTTGACCAGTATGTGTTTTTGTGTACCTAGGTTTTTTGAATTGTTTAACCCTGATAAGTTTGGAGTTACAGACATTACACTTGTGTATTGGAAAGAGGATGGGAGGGGGAGACATGTTTTAGTCCAATCTTCATGAAACTTGGTCAGAATTATTGTCTTGATAAATTCTCGGACGAGTTCGAAAATGGATCATGTGGGGTCAAACACTAGGTCATATAGTAGGAAAACCTTGTGAACAATTTAGAGGTCACATTTTCAGCCCACTCTTCATGAAACTGTCAGAATATTTGTCATGATAAAATCTCGGACGAGTTCGAAAGAGGGTCATTTGGGGTCAAATAGAAAAACCTTGTTAATCTAGATGTCAACATTTTCAGCCCAATCTTCATGAACCTTTGTCTGAATGATTGTACTGATAAAATATTTCACGAGGTCGAAAGTGGGTCATGTAGGGACAAAAACTAGGTCACCAGATCAAATAGAAAAACCTTGAACACTAGAGGTAACTTTATCAGAATGATTGTATTGATAAACTCGGATAAATTTGAAATGGGGTTAAAATCAGGGTCACTAGGCTAAACTGTAAAATACCTTGTGAACACTTTTATGGTCATTTTTTAGTCAAATTTTCATGAAACTTAGAATGATTGTCTTGAAAGAAGATCACATGAGGTCAAATAGTAAAAACAATTCACAATCTAGTGGGCACATTTTTGTTTTGATAAAGTCTCCGATTTGTTTGAAAGTGGGTCAAATGGGATCAAAAACTAAGCGAAATGGTAGGAGTGTAACGTTGGGTTGAACTAGTTGAGATGGTAGGAAAACCTTGTGAACACGCTAGATGCCACATTTATAGCCCAGTATTCATGTAAGAATGATTGCAGAGTTTGAAAGTGGGTTAAGTGAGGCCAAAAAGGTCACCAGGTCATAGCTTAGAAAAACCTAAATTCTGAAATTAGTTTAGTGAAACTTTCTGATTATTAGCTCACCAGAGCACAAAGTGCTCAGGGTGAGCTTTTGTGATCGCCAGATGTCCGTCGTCCGTCGGCGTGCGTCGTGCGTCGTCGGGCGTCAACAATTTGAACCTTTAAAAATCTTCTCCTCTGAATCTACAGGGTTCTCAGCTTTCATCTTTGGTACATAGCATCACCTATAGGTCCTCTACAAAAGTTATATAAATTATGCCCCTGGGGTCAAAATTGGCCCCGCCCCAGGGGTGGGCAGTTTTCAATAGAAACATATTGTAAAACTTTGAAAATCTTCTCCTCTGAAACCAGAAGGTTATTAGCTTTCATATTTGGCACATAGCATCATGTTCAGGTCCTCTACAAAACTTGTATAAATTATGACCCTGGGGTCAAAATTGGCCCCGCCCCAGGGGTGGGCAGTTTTCAATAGAAACAAATAATGAAATCTTTGAAAATCTTCTCCTCTGAAAAATGAAAGGCTCTCATCTTTCATATTTGCCACAGAGCAGCATATTCAGGTCCTCTACAAAAGTTATATAAACTATGGCCCTGGGGTCAAAATTGGCCCCGCCCCAGGGGTGGGCAGTTTCCAATAGAAATATATAGTGAAAACTTTGAAAATCTTCTCCTCTGAAACTAAAAGGTTCTCAGCTTTCATATTTGGCACATAGCATCATGTTCAGGGCCTCTACAAAAGTTATATAAATTATGGCCCTGGGGTTAAAATTAGCCCCGCCCCAGGGGTGGGCAGTTTTCAATGGAAACAAATAGTGAAATCTTTGAAAATCTTCTCCTGAAACTGGAAGGCGCTTAGCTTTCATATTTGGCACAGATCATCATGTTCAGGTCCTCTACAAAAGTTATATAAATTATGCCCCTGGGGTCAAAATTTGGGCCGCCCCAGGGGTGGGAAGTTTTCAATAGAAACATATAGTAAACCTTTGAAAATCTTTTCCTTTGAAATCAGAAGTTTCTCAGCTTCATATTTGGCACATAGCATCATGTTCAGGTCCGCTACAAAAGTTATATAAATAATGCCCCTGAGGTAAAAATTGGCCCCGCCCTAGGGGTGGGCAGTTTTCAATAGAAACAAATAGTGAAATCTTTGAAAATCTTCTCCTCTGAAACTGGAAGGCGCTCAGCTTTCATATTTGGCACAGAGCATCATGTTCAGGTCCTCTACAAAAGTTATATTAATTATTGCCCTGGGGTCAAAATTGTCCCCACCCCAGGGGTGGGCAGTTTTCAATGGAAACAAATAGTGAAAACTTTGAAAATCTTCTTCTCTGAATCTAGAAAGTTCTCAGCTTTCATATTTGGCACATAGCATCATGTATAGGTCCTCTACAAAAGTTATACGAATTATGGCCATGGGTCAAAATTGGCCCCGCCCCAGGGTTGGGTAGTTTTCAGCAGAAACATAGAGAAAAATTTGAAAATCTTCTTCTCAGAAACTGAAAGGTTCTCAGCTTTAATATTTGGCTCATAGCATCATGTTCAAGTCCTCTACAAAAGTTATATAAATTACGCCCCTGGGGTCAAAATTGGCCTGCCCCAGGGCCGGCTAGTTTTCTATAGAAACATGTAGTGAAAACTTTGAAAATCTTCTCCTCTGATTGTCTGGTGAGCGCTTCAGGGCCATTCTGGCCCTCTTGTTTTTATTTACCGTTCTCCATGTAAGGGAGTTTGTGTAGACCCAAACAAACCTTCCCATCTCTGATGTGACATCTGGGTCAAAGGTTATAAAACTTCCGAATCTGAGATCATTCTCAAGTATCTGATTGGACAGCTATTGAGCAAGCTCAGAATCTGACCAGTTAGATGCTTTAGAATGGTCTCAGACTCGAGCAGATAGTCAGGGTCTGCACTGTTTGCTACTCATCAGAATCTCCAGTTAATCGTTTTCAGGTCTTTCTATACATGTAAAAACTGATCAGTTGCTTGATTTGCAGCAAGACCCCTACACAGTTAAACCCCTCTAAACCGGACATTCAATTTAGTATAAATATCAGTCTCAGAGTAAGGTGGCAGCTAATTGCAGGGTGAAAGTCATGCAGAAAGCTTCTCTAGGAGCTTTCAGAAATTCTGCACGACTTTCATCCTGCATTAAGCAGCCACCTGCCTAAAAGTAAATTTTCTCTACTAGACTTCTGGTATAGAGGGATTTTACTGTATCTTGTGTGCTTTGTATACCTGATTAGTTTTTAGTTCAGATTGGATTTGCAAAGGTTTACAATAATAATTGATGTTCTATTTTGTGTTTCATTCAATTGTTAACGGTTATGATTTGAAACAATAAAATTCGAAACAAATACATGTGCTTTGTTGTTGATACACTGACCTTTAACCCTTTATTTTAACAAGAGTGTTCGGAGGAACACATGTGTCACCTGCTCGCAGCTGACACAAAAACTGTTAATATGCTGGAGTGCAAAAATCAGAACAAAGGGGAACAAATTAATGTTGTATTGCTATGCAATACATGAATCCCCCACTGGATTTAAAAAAAACTCCACTGACCCACCCACCCATGGTGTAGTTGACAATGGTATATACATGACAAACCTGACTGGTATTTGTAAAAATAATAAGAAAAAAAATATGACAAAAGGGGAATAACTCAAAATATAACTAGAACTATCACTAAAGGTGATTGATACCCCCACCCACCATCTTCTCAAAAGATCCAATATGACTTCAATACAAAAAGAAATAGCTCAATAATCCTTTCATCCACAGTTGTGGCAAGAAGTCCAATCAAGGAACGACTCACATCACATTTATGTTACACACATCTTCACATCATTCATTATTATAAATGCATATGCAAAATTTGAGGTTCAATGGTGAAGAAATGTAGAAGGAGTACTTGAGAAGTTGTGCTCTGGACAAAAAAAATACTTATGAAAAGTAACAAAGGGGAATAAATCCCTCAAAAATGAATTTAGAGTTACAGTCCTTGTTAACTGCACATCACCTCATCACCCTCAATCCATATGTAAAGTTTCACAGTTGTACCTACAATACTTGAGAAGTTATGCTTTGGACAAAAAAATACTTGTGAAAGTAACAAAGGGGAATAAATCACTCAAAAATGAATTTAGAGTTACAGTCCTTGTTGACTGCACATCCAGTCATCACCCTCTATCCGTACATAAAGTTTGAACTTTGTGCCTTCAATACTTGAGAAGTTATGCTCCGGACAAAATATTGATTCTGAAAAGCAACTAAGGGGAATAAATCCCTCAAAAATGAATTTAGAGTTACAACCCTTGTTGACTGCACATCCTTTCATCACCCTCAATCCATATGTAAAGTTTCACAGTTGTGCCTACAACACTTGAGAAATTATGCTCTGGACAGAAAATTGCCTTTGAAAAGTAACATCCTCTCACCACCCTCATAATGTGTACCAAATTTGAAGACAATATCATAAACAGGTTTCAAGAAGATGGCATGTCCCAAAAATAAATCCCAATTGAGAGACAAAATATGAAGTTAAAAAGGGGCATAATTCTGTCAAATTTTGTGCAAGAGTTATGAAACATGGAGAAGACTGTCCCCACATAACACTTATATAACATGTATTAAGTTTGAAGGAGTTATCAAAAATAGTTTTCAAGACAAGAGGGCCAGAATGGCCCTGACATCGCTCACCAGACAATCAGAGGAGAAGATTTTCAAAGTTTTCACTATTATGTTTCTATAGAAAACTAGCCGGCCCTGAGGTGTGCCAATTTTGACCCCAAGGGCATAATTTATATAGCTTTTGTAGAGGACCTCAAGTGAATAGAAATTAAAGAAAAATGTAAATGTAAACATATTATAACAATGTAAATCTAAAGAAGGTCATATAAAAAAGTATGTATAGCATCTCCCTGGGCAAAATGGTTGAATTTCAGAAAGAATAAATTAATCTATACTTATGTTCAAAATTTCAGATATTTTCATTATACCTTCTACATGAGTTCATATTATTATTCATAACTTATTTTTAACCCTTCCCCTGTTCGATGTTTATTCAAAATTTAAATATCTACTGAATATTCATGGACAAAATAGTTATAATGAAAAATAGAAAGTGTAGCCATTTTAGAAAGTAATGAAAAACATCTTTCAAATTCCATTAACAAACGGAGTAGGCCCTAATCAGACAGCTGCTAAAGGAGCCGCCTGATCTGGGTCTGCTCTGCTTGCAAATGCATGAAAAGGCATTTATATGAGGGAAAGGGTTAAGTAAACATATTATAAGTACATTGTATATTGTACACAAAATGGAAATAATTTAATGCAATTTGCACTATATAATATCATAAGTAAACAGAGCAGACTGATCATATGTCTACTAAATGAGCCATCTAATCTGGGTCTACTCTGTTTGCAATGGTGTAGAAATGCATAATTATGGAGTAAAGGGTTAATTGTCTGTGCAATAGGCCAGATCTAAAAATATCAGTTGTCTACCCAGAAGGGAGGCAATCCAGTTATCAAAAGTGCAAAGGGAGACCTAGCACAGTTTGGATTCTGATCTGATGCATATGTAACTTCAAGTTACATATGTGTCAGATCAGAATCCAATATTGTACTTCATAATTGTTTTGTACAAGACAGTTAATTGTAAGATTGACATGTATTAAAAAACAATGTGAACAATCTTAGACAAGCAGACAACAATTTTGAAGCAGACATATAATACTGATAAAGAATGCTACAGCATAGGACACTTGACTTGTATTCAGCTGAACTTCACAAAGATATACTGATAAGACTCTATATTGATATCTGAGAGCTTAATGCAGGACATAGATATGCAAAGCATTTTGAGAATTATCCACTTAGTTTTCTCAATCTAAAATGAGTGTTTGTTATTTATTTGGCTAAACACAATTTCTACTCTACTGATCAGACTAAGGGTTAAACTTTCACAAACACTAGAACTGGCTATACTAGGTCAGTCTCCCCTCTCTATGGCCTTTATGGGTAAAGATAAGATGCTTAAAAGTGCAGTCAGCTTCAAGTTTGCTAGAAAACTGGCCACCCTGGGGTGTAGCCAATTTTGACCCCAGGGGCATAATTTATATAACTTTTGTAGAGCACCTGAACATGATGTTATGTGCCAAATATGAAAGTTGAGAACCTTCCAGTTTCAGAGAAGATTTTCAAAGTTTTACTATATATTTCAATAGAAAACAAGGCACCCCTGGGGCGGGGCCAATTTTGACTCTAGGGGCATAATTTATATAACTTTTGTAGGGGACCTACAGATAATGCTATGTACCAAAGATGAAAGCTGACAACCCTGTAGATTCAGAGGAGAAGATTTTTAAAGGTTCAAATTGTTGACGCCCGACGACGCACGACGACGGACGACGGACATCAGGCGATCACAAAAGCTCACCCTGAGCACAAAAGTGCTCTGGTGAGCTAAACAAAGCAAATGTTCCGAAAAAACGCGAGTGACGGACGACAGACGGACAAGGTGATTCCTATACAGCCCCCACCACAGGTGGTGGGAATATAATTATGCTAGAGTTATGACCCTTGTGCATGACACTTCCTCTCATCATGCTTGTTCCATATATAAGGTTTCAAAATCAATTGAACCAGTAGATAAAGTGTTATTGTCCGGACAAGAAATTATGAAAAAGGGGAATAACTCCAAAAATATTGATGCCCTTGTGCATTACACTTCCTCTCATCATGCTTGTTCAATATATGAAATTTGAAACCAATTGAAAAAAGTAGATAAAGAGTTATTGTCCGGAAAGGGGAAATTGTTCCATGTGTGAAATTTGACAACTCTATAATGATTAGTTTAGAAATGACAGCCAAAAAAAGAATGTGACGGACAGAAAATATGAACAAGAGTGCCAAAATGTCACAATATACGCCCGTCAAATGTCTGGAAGTTGAAAGGCAATTACTCCATATCAGGTGGCATAAAGTAAGGGGAGATAATTGTAGAGTGTCAAGGGCATTCTTGCTATTTATCGAACCTGAGTGAAACATTATGGTAATATACATGCTGACCAATTCGAAAAGGATTGGATTACAATTATTTGAGTTAGAGAGCAGACAAGCAAAAGTTCACCGACATTCATACAGGGGAGATAATTCTTGAGTGTCAGAGACAATCTTGCTGGCTATTATTTGAGTTAGAGAACAAGCAAAAAATTCACAGAAATTCATAAAGGGGAGATAATTCTGGAGTGTCTGGGGCACTGCTGGTTATCGAACTTGACTGAGACATTATGGTAATATACATGCTGACAAAATTTTAAAAGCATTGGATAACATTTGTTAGTGTGGGCAAGCAAAAATGCACGGAAATTCATTAAGTAAGGGGAGATAATTCTGGAGTTTCTGGGGCAATCTTGCTGGTTATCGAACTCGACTTAGACATTATGGTAATATACTTGCTGACAAAATTTGAAACGGATTGGATTACATTTGTTTGAGTTTGAGAGCGAACAAGCTAAAATTCAAGGAATTTCATCAAGTAAGGGAAGATAATTCTGGAGTGTCTGTGCCAATCTTGCTGGTTATCGATCTTGATCGAGACATTGTGGTAATATACATGCTGACAAATTTGAAAAGGATTGGACTGCATTTGTTTGGGCTAGAGAGCGGACAAGCAAAAGTTAAACGACGGACAGACAGACGAACAGACGGACGGACAGCGCCACAACATAATACGTCCTGTCTGAAGACTAAATGACAGCCAAAAATAGAAAGTGTGACGGACAGACAGGAGGACGGACGGACGACGGAAAAGTGATCCCTTTCGGCAGGTGACACAAAAAATATCACATTTATTAGCTGAATAATGGCATATGTACACAGGATTTTTTATGTTGATAGAAAGTGTAGTCTGATCTGTTGTAAATTTCAAAAGCAGAACAGACCCTGATCAGATGGCTCCTACTGTTTGCGAAGGCTTGAAAAAAGAGTTTATATGAAAGGTCAAGACAGTTGGTAGCATATTAACACATTTTCATGGAGAGGACTTACATAGGCTATGCCTGTTGTCCAATCCTTTTCTTCAATGAATAAAATATTGTTGAAATCAACACATTTTCATTTATGTACAAACAGAGTAGACCCAGATCAGACAGCTCCTAAAGGAGCTTATAAAGCTTATGAAATAATACAGATCTGACTCTATAGAACAGATCTTTACCCAATTTCTAACCTGGCTGCTGATCTTGGTCTACACCGATATACTACAGCTGCCAATCAATGGTGATGCAGATCCTATAAGAAATGACATTTCTCACCTGGCTGTTGATCTAGGCCCGTATTCATAAAGCTCCTTAGGAATATTTTAACCTTAGGACAACTTAAGGAACATATTTCTGTCTGCATCTGTAGCAAAACTATAGAGTAAAATTTCATTCAATGACTTGTAAAATGTTTGGTTAAATATATATTTGATATACAGCTTTATTTTTAGCTCACCAGAGCGCAAAGTGCTCAGGGTGAGCTTTTGTGATTGCCTGATGTCCGTCGTCCGTCGTTGTGCGTCAACAATTTGAACCTTTAAAAATATTCTCCTCTGAATCTACAGGGTTCTCAGCTTTCATCTTTGGCACATAGCATCATCTGTAGGTCCTCTACAAAAGTTATATAAATTATGCCCCTGGAGTCAAAATTGGCCCCACCCTGGGGGTGTCAAGTTTTCAATAGAAACATATAGTGAAAACTTTGAAAATCTTCTTCTGTGAAACTGGAAGGTTCTCAACTTTCATATTTGGCACATAGTATCATATTCACATTCTCTACAAACAGTAAATAAATTATACCCCTGGGGTCAAAATTGGCCCTGTCCCAGGGGTGGCCAGTTTTTTTAAGCAGACTGTTGTTTAAGTTTTCTTTAGCACTAGCAGAGTGTTGGGTTCACTTAGTAGTTATAGGCATAGGGAAAGCTTTAAAAATCTACGTCAAAATCTACAAGTCCCAGAGCTTAGATATTTGGTGTATAGATTTACTTAGTATATCTTTATAAATTGTGTAAATATCATAGTTCTGAGGTTAAATTTGGCCCTGCCCTGCCTTGTGGGTTATACTTTATAATAGACTTCCCTATGGACTGCAGATAGCCTGGGTTAGTCTTATGCAATTACTGGAGAGAGGTCAAGTTCCTGTTCACTGTTATGTTGTCTGCTTCAGAATTATTGTCTGTTCACAGTTTTAACCCATTCCCTCATAGGCTATTTTTAGATCTTACCTCTTTCAATAAATCTACCTAAAATGAGCATTAATTAGAGGAAAGGAAAATTTCAGAATTGTGTAAATTTGAAACCATTGTGATAAATAGAGCATTTGCTCCTATGGGGCAAATGCTCTATTTATCACAATGGTTTCATAAATTGACTATTACAGAGGCATACAAAGGTACATTTATGGAATAAAGGGTTAGTGCATATCAATCTTACAATTAACTCTCTTGTCCAAACCACATATGAAGTTCACATATGCACCAGATCAGAATCAAAACTGTGTGCAAATTAGAAATCACCTATTAAACTGGAATTTCTCAGCTTTCTTATTGGCACATAGCATCATCTTGTTTTTATTTTGTGTACAATATACATGTACTTATAATATGTTTAATTAAGCCTTTCCCTCATATAAATAACTTTTCATGCATTTGCAAACAGAACAGACCCAAATCAGACGGCTCTGATCTGTTTGTCAATGGAATTTGAAATATGTTTCTTTACTTTCTAAAATGGCTATACTGTCCCACTTTCCATATTTCATTACAACTATTTTGTCCATGAATATTCACTAGGTATTGAAATTTTGAATAAACATAGAACAGGGGAAGGGTTAAAAATACATCAATCTTAAGATAAGATATGAATAATATGAACTCATGAAGATGTAATGAAAATATCTGAAATTTTGAACATAAGTATAGATTAATTTATTCTTTCTGAATTAAAATTGGCCCAACCCCAAGGCCGGCAAGTTTTCTATAAACATCTTTGAAAATCTTCTCTCCTGATTGTCTGGTGAGCGATGTCAGGACCATTCTGGCCCTCTTGTTTTGAAATAAGTTTACTCGTATTCATTTAATAAGACTAAGGAATATTCAAGAAACTAAAAAAATTTCTTAGGTTTCTCCTTTGGAGCTTTATTTATCATGCAACGTCACGAAATACAGTCACTTCCTACTAGCATAATATTTTCCACGTCGATGCTGTATTTTGTGAGGTATAGTGCATGTGTACTGACCCGACTGGAATGCAAGTTTGGTTCAGCCAATAGGAGGAAAACAGAAGGACGAAAAAGGCATAATTAAACATAAACATCAAATTAACACATTTTCTCACCTTTGTCTCAACTATCTGTCCATATAAAAGGATTAAATCAAGTTTGTTTATGTTGTAAAAGTCGATGACGTCACTGCATGCCAACATGACGTCATGTAATTCGTACTTGCATGTATTTTCATCCAGGGGACGAAACCGCTTTAGCAATCTTTCTATTTCTTCATTTTTTCCATTTTTCTTGGTGTTGCATGATAAAAGAATTACTATGCTAGTAGTTTGGAAGTTCAGCTGTATTTTGGCTTGTCAGAAAAGTAGTTAAATGCTCGCCAAGGCTCGCATTTAACAACTTTTCTAACTCGCCAAAATACAGCTGAACTTCCAAACTACTAGCATAGTAATTCTTATGAATACGGGCCCTGGGTCTACATTACATGTATTTGTACAACCCCCAAAACATACTTTCTCATGATGGCAGTGATTAAAAATAAGTTGAGCACAATTATTTTTTTCCAGTTTATTTTCTGTACAATAACCATCGGGAGTGCAAAACACCAAAACAAAGCAAAGATTAGAAGTCTTCAAACTACAAAAGTCTATTAACCCTTTGAATGAGGAAAATGAGCGTTCTGGCAAGTACAGCCAGGGTAGATCCACATCAACGGCTGTCCAAAGCTCTCTAATCAGGGTTTCCACTTTCTTGTTTAGAAACTTTTCCGTGTCATACTGAAAAAGCTTAATGCAAGTCAAAAGTAATGTTCCTATAGGAGCTTTCTGCATTACTTTTGCCCTGTATTCAGCAACCATCTGCTTTTAAGATTCCTGTGTAATGAATATTGATGTTATATTAATTTTTGTAATAGCACATGGACACAGGAAGTTTTGGCCATGGCAAAAAATGTGGAATCGTGTTTATATTATATCATAAGTAAACAGAGTAGACCCTGATCAGACAGCTCCTACTGGAGCCATCTGATATGGGCCTACTCTGTTTGCAAAGGCCTATTTATGGTGTAAAGGGTTAAGACAGGGGTTTCTGTACCTTGAACATCTAGCATTCAAAGGGCTAATTGTACACACAGCCATAGATAATGGGCGAATTTCAAATCCAAAAGCAGTCATTTTCTCTGCTTGACCTTAGCTTATGACCAAATTCTAAAATCTTTCCAAGAAGACTATTCTGATGAGGTCACAACATAGGATTTGGTGAAAAAATAAAAAGGTGGTATATCTAACCCTATCCCTGTCGAATATTCATGTATTAAAGGAATAATGCCATCATCAACATTAACTAAGATTAATTTTTACTATGGAATATGAGCACAGGATATTTTGGCTCAGACAGAAACTGCAGAATCAGATCTTTAATTATAACACAAGCAAACACAGTGGACCCTGATCAGACGGGTCCTATAGGAGCCGTCTGATCTGGTCTACTGATTGCAAAGGCATAAAAATAGTGTTTGTATGAAGGAAAGGGTTAAGAAAACCATTAAATTTCCCCCCATCTTATCTATTATTCTGTGTAAACATGCAATATGAGACAAACATATCTTTCTCTCTCAATTCACTCTACACTATATCAAAATAGACTGTATCGTAACAACAAGTATTTAGAAGACACACAGGGTTTGGTCTCTTATCTACAAAACAACTAGCTAAGTGCACGCTATTTACAAAGCAGTAATAAATACACCAATGAACACAATTGTTTCACAATTCAAATTTTTCTATCCTTGACATGCAAATATAAAACAATCAATAATATTCAAGTTGATCCAATGAAATTACCAAAAATGAAGTATTAATGATCGATCAGTTTGAGAGACATTGTCAAAAATTCATAAATAAAATGCTGTAATTTCCACAAGTATTCCAACATGCAGTACAGTGATGTCTCGTTAATCCGGAAACGTTCGTTCCCGGCGAAATTTCCGGATTAACGAATTTTCCGGATAAACGAATCGCCGTTGTATGCTGCAAAATATCAACTCAATCATAAACATCTACTTTCGCATCAAGAAGTTTTCGTGTAACGTTCATGTGTGCATATGTCATATGCCCGTAATAATCGCAAGTCATATCAAATTAATTGCCTTGTTTGTCGTTCTAAATGCTTTTTGCACCCTATCCATAAGTGTCAGTTCTCTCATTTGAGTAATGCAATGTGGATTATCGAATTTGCCTGCGGACAAACTTTGTAAAATCGACGTTGGTCTCCATTTTGACATGACTGGTTTCCCGAATATTCCATCCGCGTACATTTACTTGTAAGGCGGAAGTCGGGAACCAGCCAGCTCACGCGTGAGTTAGAATCTTAGGGAATTCCTAGCGGGAATCCCAAATAGCCTTGTAATATAGCCTTGTAATTTCTGAATTAGCAAATCATTAACAGTTTAACGATGGCGGCGCGGTTTTAACGTAACAAGTTAATTGGGCGAGTGTTCATCTCAATAAGGAACTTTAAAGAACAGTAAATAATAT
The DNA here is from genome assembly GCA_963576725.1 of Azorinus chamasolen. Classification (NCBI taxonomy): domain Eukaryota; kingdom Metazoa; phylum Mollusca; class Bivalvia; order Cardiida; family Solecurtidae; genus Azorinus; species Azorinus chamasolen. The sequence continues at coordinate 57,901,197 of OY755242.1, forward strand.
CAAACCAATTAAACAGTTTGCACACAGTCGGGGTTGTTTTACCCATGCCCGTGATTGTAAACACAAGAATTCGCACCTCCGCGATGCACTATTGTTAAGTGTCAGGGGTGGGCAATTAAGCCCCGGGGCTACGGACCCGGCCGGATTAACGAGTCACAAATACAGGTAAATACATAGATTGGTTACCGGAAATCTGTGTCCGGTTCCGGAACGCGAATTTCCGGATGTAACGAGTCAATTTACTGCACAAAAAATCCGTTCCCCTCGACTTTCGTCCGGATCGCGAGTTTTCCGGATTAACGAATTCCGGATTAACGAGACATCACTGTATACCATTTGCACAGCTGAATAAAAGATTTCGGGACTAATTTTGCAAATTTAAATCAGACAGTCACAGTAGCAAATAGTGAAGACCCTGGTCAAATGGATCCTTCAGGAGCCGTTTGATATGGGTCTGTACTATTTCCCCAAGTATGTCTGTCCTAATACTTAGGCTAACTAGGGTATAATGATTAGAAATCGGCTTGAAACACAGAAAAGATCCTCAACATCAACATTTGGTAATTAAGTAATCTTTAACTCTTACAATGCTAAATTTCCAAATGGAATATTCCAAAATTCAAACAGGTCAAGCTTATGAAAAACATTTAGGGATTTTTCTAATGAAAAGTGTAACATGACAAACAGTACAGACCCTGATGAGAGGGCTCCTCTAGGAGCCCCATCATCTGACTACACTGTTTTCTAAGGGCATTAGTGACTCGTGTCTGTTAACATAGTAAATCTAAAGGAATATAATAATTGAGGGATTTCTTCATTTATTTTCAAAACTGAACCCAATAAACCATGCAACATACCAAAATGTGTACAGACCATTTTTCGCCTCACTAACATGGTCCAGAAAACTAACAAGAATACCAAACTGACACAAAATATGCTCACTTGTGTAACAACTCCATAGCAACAAGGGCCAAAACTCCACAGCGAGTAAAGGGATATACAGTAAAACCACTCTAATGCCACCATCTATAAATAAACAGGAGTAGCTTTCATCCTGAATTAAGCTACCTTTAATACTAGCTTTAATACCAAGAATAAAGACTTCTAATTTGCTTTAGAGGGGGTTTACTGTAACTGGTTATAAAAACTTAATTCTCCCAATAGACATTACTACCAGTTTGGTGAAACTTGGACAAAACAGCAGACACAGATCGCTGCCTGCTTGCACTGGGTGAAAATATAATACATCCCACCTGAAGATGGGCGTGTAAAAATGCAGTGAGAACTGAGGTAAAGACAGGTTTATATCTAAAGTGACTTCTGATTAATAAGAAATCGCAAGTAAAAAAATACTGACTCAACCATCAACAGAGCTCCAGATAAGATTACAATATTTTCATGCATAACTTCTTTATTTCCCAACCAAATCCTATGTTGTGACCCCTCTTTAGGATCATTCTAAAGAGTGGTCACAACATAGAGTTTGGTGGAGAAATGGCGATATTAGTATTTGGGTACGCACCTTTATCTGTAACTCTACATCAGCATTCACAGAAATGCATACATACTGTAGTAGACCTCTCGAACACTGAACCCCTATTTAACAATGACAGAATCACTGACCTTTTAACCCTTTACTCCATGAATACTCTTGAAACACATAACATGATGAATATTAATTAGAATAATTGTTATAATAGCACATAGACATAAGAATATTTTGTCATGACAGAAACTGTAGAATCATATCTTTAATATTACATTATATATCTGATATTTAAGTTTCTGCAATGGTCAAACATTTCCTTGTTCATGTTGATATAGTAAAATTCAGCTAATTAAGATTCCTGATTTCCTTGTTTCTTACATAAATATTCATGAAGTATAGGGTTAATTTAATCTTTGACCAGATAACCCTTTCCCTGTTCTACATTTATTCCAATTTTCAATTCCTACTGGATATTCATGAACAAAATAGTTCTAATGAGATATTGAAGGTGGAAAATTGTAGCCATTTTAGAAACTAAGAAACAGATCTATTGAATTCCATAAACAGAGCGACTATGATCAGACAGCTCCTACAGAAGCCATCTGATCTGTGTCTACTCTGTTTGCAGATGCATAAAAAAGTGCTAAAATGAAGGAAAGGGTTAAGAAAGAGGTCTCCTGATCCTTTGGCCTGTTATACATTATACACATAAGCTGTATTGCTTGTTTTCTACACAGGTTGTATACTGATAAAAAGCTCTCTTGCTCAGCATCTTATCTTGATCCACACGGTTTGCAAAGACAGTCGTATTAAAGGTTTTACATCTTGGTATCACAGAAAGACTCATTAAAACCCAAGCTCAGCTAAGCATTTTGACACAAGATACTATGCTGACTATACAAGCCACTTCAAAAGCACTAATGTACAAATTGTCATCCACACAATGAGCAAGTCTGCATTAACCCTTAACCGAGACCTGTTGCACTTGCAAATAGCTTGGATCCAGATGAGACGCAAAGCAAATCAGCGTCTCTTCAGTATCCAAGCTGTTTGAAACTTGGTTTGTGTTATGATACTTGGTCAACAGTTTCTCCAGAGTTTGATCGAATCGGAAATAGTCAAAACGGCACCAGATCAAAATTTCAAATTTCCGCAGACCTTTATTTTAATTACAGCTGGATAAGACTTAAAACAATGATGCCTTAGTTACACTGTGTTACATGTGCCGACGGTTTACCGGCAGCCTGTAGGTTCCACATTTGCCAGTACAGTTTCTCCATGTTCTGTGCATAAGTTGCACAGTTAAATAGTGGACTAGTCATTCTTCCCTTCCATACTTTGGCCCTCACAGATATCAGGCTGAAAATAAAACCATGGTGATGTAGACTGTAGTCATACAAACTTCGTGTCAATTCAAACCCTTTTTGTCCTGTAAAAAACGGTGTCCTTCTCATACACTGATCTACAGCATTTTCTGTATACTCAATAGTTTTCATCCTGACAGATTGTTAAACAGTTTGGAATTTTGGATCCTGATGAGATACTGAGTAACGCGGCACCTCATTTAGATGCAAACTGTTTACAAATACCAGCCAGGACATGCTCAGCATAGTATGAGTTTGTATGAACTGACTACAATGCAAAGGACTTTTGACAAAGACCTTATATGTATATAACAACATTAGAATACTCTGCCGAGCTTTTTCCCCTGCTGCCACTTAATGAATAAACAAGCAGGTCTTTAATGACAAAAGGTTGCTCTTGCGAGCCTTCTTCATAAAACTTTATTAGGCTACCAGCTGACTTGACTGATTACTCAATATACAGTCGACTCTCGTTATGTCGAGTTCGTAGGGACCCGTTAAAAACTTTGACTCATCGAGAGTTCGATACAAAAATCACATGCCATTTTTTAAAAAAAATCCAGTTTCTTTCATTACGTTCACCTTAAACAAGCTGCCATATTACAAACATACTAATGTGCGTGTACAGTTTAGTCTTCACATTGTGTAAAAGAATCGCATTCTGTGTATATAAAAGTGTACATGTGCATGTTGATCCATTAATGTGAGAACAAACTTCTGTCTTTCCTACCCTCCATTAATGACACCATGCCCTAATTTACAAGGCCCTGTCCAATTTCCAGACCCTTTTATCATTGAATTAATCGCCGTTTGTTTGGCGATTTTTAAAGCGCATCGTTTGTTTACACCCTTTTCCTCAACGGGCACCGGAAATACGCAATCACATGTGAACTAGCTGGTTGCCGATTCGTGTACTTCCGGTACATGTAAGAGAACAGCCTTATTCGGGAAACCAGACGTTTAATCAAAGGCCTGAACAGCCATAATTGCTTTCGAGTTTGATAAGGATGTTAAGTGTAAGGGAAGAAGTTGCTGTACATTTTTGACATCTTGGAATTGTTTAATGTAATACTAACAAGATGTGTTTGTGAAACACTATGCCCCCTCATATATTTGACCTCTGACCTTGACCTCTGACCTTGACCTTGACATGTCACCCCTCAAAATGTGCAGCCTCATAAGATACACAAGCATGCCAAATATCAAGTCTCTATCTCTACTGGTCCAAAAGTTATGGCCAATGTTAAAGTCGGCGATTTGACCCATATATTTGACCTCTGACCTTGAAGGATGACCTTGACACGTCACCCCTCAAAATGTGCGGCTTCATGAGATACATATGTATGCCAAATATCAAGTCTCTATCTATACTGGTTCAAAAGTTATGACCAATGTTAAAGTTGCTGACAAACAAACAGACAAACAGACAAACAAACAGACAGGGCAAAAACAATATGCCCCCCCGACTATCGTCTATGGGGGCATAAAAATATGACAGACTGTAGCAACAGTCAAACCATAAGCAAAGTGGTTATTAGTAACACTCAGACAGTCCTTGACCTCAACAAGTCAGAAATGCAATGCTGAGTGACAGTGTCCGTCTTCCAATTCATATCAAAGCAATATCAAATGCTGTTGTGTATTTCAAAGCACTACCCTCCTTATTTACGAATCCTAGAATTTTAACTACTGTTTAGACAATATAGTATGAAATTTTAGTTAAATTTTGTTCGGGTTTATATACATGTATGCAAACACACACACATTAATCCAAAATCTTGGTTGATTCATAATGATATCAAATGTACAGTTAATTCCTAATAATCCATATGATGTTTTATCCTATCAAAACTCCACCATGAATTCCACTGATCATAAACTTATATGAATCCCAACTTTTATATTCCAATTTATTCTTGAAATTTGGACTGACAGCATTTTGTTTATTAACACTCAAGATTACAGATAAATCATTTTCAAATGAATTCTATAATTGTTCTATCATTACTGGGTCTATTCAAAATAGCCAAACGGAGACTAACCCCTGTAAAATTTAAATATACATGACCTTTCCCTAAAATCAAAGAAAAAACCCTGGGAGATGTCATAGCAAAGAACATTTGACAACAAATTTGATATGAAATAGCCAGAGATGATATCATTCTTGGCCATCAATATCCTGATCTGATGAAAATGAAGTTATATTTTAAAAAGGTGTAAAACAGTGTCTACTCTGATCATGTATATTTATCAGGGGAAAAATAAGCGTGAAATGAATGCTTATGGGGAAAAGGTCAGAAAATATCAACATAACATTTAACATGTTCATATTTTCTCTATCAAGTGACAGTACAATTCAATTAAAAGCATTTCATGCAGTTCTGATAATTTAATGGTGTTTTTCTTGTGTGTTTTGTCTGCAACTGCATAACTCTTGGCTATTACTAAAATTGTAAACACGTCATCAATGAGTTTTCATAAAAACCCATTATAAATCAGAAATCACAGTAAATCTCAACTATTCCATTAACCAAGACAAATATGATCGGACTTTTGGTAGATAAAGACATCATCGGCATTTTTTGTAAATGAAGAAGCCTACATGTATGTCTCGCATTTTTGCGATGACAATGGCATGAATGGAAAGTTCCATCTCGGTTTGTGGAGAAACTAATTAAATCCATTGTAGAGAGTAATACGCATACTAGCCTGTTAACACTGCAAGAGAAGTTGGCATTTCTATCGTGTTTCATCAGTAAAATTACGCTAATAGAAAGAAATTGTTGTGGTGCTGCTGGTATGAAAGCGAAAGTACAGACACTGCGATTCATAAACGCTATACGGATTACTCGGATCTCTAGGTTAGACGGATGTATAGAAATGCGGTTAGCGTTTTATCACGTACACGGTGTCGATATAAAAAAAATCCCTCTCCCTCCCTATCGGCGGAGAGGTAATTGATCAATGAAAAACACAACAGGTTTTCTAGTTGGGAAGTCTTTGCTATCGGCGGAGAAGAAATTTATAATTTACAGACACGCTATTGCTGCTGTAGAAACGCCAATGTGTTGCGAAAACAATGTTTAACTAAACACCAGGAATGAGGTTCATATACGCGTATATGATAAATGCTGATTTTCAAGCTTGCGCAACTCATATCCGCGGATATGAACTTCATATCTGGTCGGATCCGGTGTTTAGTCATACCGATATTCTTTCGCGTTTTTTGGGAGTATATTCAATAATTCAAGCTTTTAAAAGGTTGATCTTGTGTAGACTAGAAGTTATCTGACAAAGCGAAGTGTTATTAAATGCATGAAAAGTAAATAAATTAATGAACAATTTACAACAAAACTAGTTTAGAATTGAAGAGAACTATTTTCTCTTGCGCATGTTCACAAGAAATAGTGAACTCTTTGCCGTAAAAACGACCGATCGCTATATTGCATTCTTCGAAAGCAATAAAAATGTAGTCACCATTTTACATGTTTCGCCGTGAGCTGTTTCGCTATTACTCAAGTGACAAATTAAATTCAATGTTGAACTGCATGTATTGGTAATAAATTAAGGAACAGGCCTTAATTCTTATCCAATCTCTACAAAATCGTCCGGAAGCGAGGATGCTTGAGAGTTATCTTTCTTACTATAGTAGTCATGATTGACCCTTAGGACGAATGAACGGTAATGTGTCATTTTACTAAATAACGTTCACTCAATGTGGCCTTGTTCCACAGTTTGTATAATCATCTGACATCAGTGATTGTTTACCCACAAAACACTGTAATTACGTGTGTCGCGATCACCTGGCGTACTTTGCCAGGGACGGATCAAAAGGTCCAATTCACACCTCGAACTGAGAGGTGTGACTTCGATACAAACACCGATAATTACATGCAAACAAACACTTTGGGGACGAAAATGACTTCGACTTAACGAAAACGTGATCAGTTCGAACTCGTCTTAAAAACTTAAATTTACATAGAATATATAGGAAGAAAAGTTGGGACTTTACAAAAACTTCGTGTCAACGAGAAATTGGTGTCAAGCGAGTTCGCCATAACGAGAGTGGACTGTATACACTGTTTAATGCCTTTGGAAACAGAGTAGACCAAGATCAGTAAAAAGGAACAGGAGTTACAAAAAGAGTTAAACAGAATTATGAGAGCAAATTTAAGAGAATTCTATTTAAAACGACTTATTCATACATTTGACACACTTGCTAGTCAATTTTACTTGACAGAGTCTGACTTACTAGTCTCTGTCCGTTCCTAGTTTGGCAGCTATATCCACATAGTCTTCTCTGTCCTCAGCAATCAGTTCTGGACAACCTAGCGTCCTCAACTGTGATGAGGCTACTCTTGAGGCAAGAGTCTCAGCTGGCATGGTCACCATGGGTGTGCCTGCCCACAGTACATCCATCCCTGTAGTGTGACCATTACACAGAGGGGTGTCCAGACAAACGTCAGCTAGCTGGCCACGACGTACATGCTCCTCCTATAATACAAACCACATACTGTAGAATCAGTCTTTAGTGACGATATATTGATTGAATATAGCAGTTTTAAACTAAAAATTGTGTTCATAAGACATAGACAACCCCCTAGCAATATTGTCTCTAAATTAAGCATTTTTGCGCAATATGTTACATAGTGAAGAAAATTTCAAAGTCCCATAACTCTGGTAACAAGAGCTGTCCGCAGACAGCGCGCTCCACTTTCTTTAGTGCTGGATAGTGTAGTGGAAGTTTAAGTCCGAAAGGGGAGATAACAACAGCAAAATTAATTTCAGGGTTACCTACCCTTGTGAAATGGGTCCCCCTTGTAATAGTTAATATGTATACCAAAGATGAACCACATATCTTGGACAGTTTCTGAGACATGGACCTGAACATAAAACTTTACCAACAATGAAAATTGTAAGTCGAAAAAGGGGCATAACTATGGCAAAATCAATTTTAGGGTTACCTACCCTTGTGAAATGGGTTCCCCTTGTGATAGTTAATGTGTATACCAAAGATGAGCCAAATATCTTTGACAAATTCTGAGACATGGACCTGAACATAAAACTTAACCAACAATGAAAATTCTAAGTCGAAAAAGGGGCATAATTATGGCAAAATTAATTTTAGAGTTACCTACCCTTGTGAAATGGGTTCCCCTTGTGATAGTAAACATACATACCAAATATGAACCAAATATCTTTGATGGTTTCTGAGAAAAGGACCTTAACAAAAAGGTTAACCGACGCCGACGCCGACGCCGACGCCGACGCCGACGCCGACGCCGACGAGAGGGTCATGACAATACCTCCACTTTTTGAAAAAGTGGAGCTAAAAATGGTCGGATCAAAATTCTGTTACATCAACATCTGTGAATGTTTGAAGTAAATTCTCTAAATGGTGTATGAGGAGTTGGACACAAGATATTTTCACTATATGTTACATCACAAAGAATATTTCAAAAGTCTCATTACTCTGGAAAAAATTGTTTCAACAAATATACTCTTGTTTACATACATCTTCACATCAATGTTGTTCACCAATAAAAGTTTAAAGTAAATCCACTTCGGAATGTATGTACGGACATACGTAGATCATGAATAATCATGTAAGTAATAATGATATCATGTATATCAATTAGAATAATTTTTTAAATAGCATATTAACACATGAAGTTTTTGCAAAACTAGTAACTATAGAATCAGATCTATAATATTCCATAAGCAAACAGAGCAGACCCTGATCAGACGGTTCCTATAGGGTTAATACTAGGGATGGCAATGGCTAACCGGTTAATCGATCGGATAACCAATAATCGGTTATTAAATATGATATTTGATTACCTGAATTAAAAAAATAAATATTAAAAATGTTAGTGTCATTCATTTTATAATGACACTAACTTTAGTAAAATCCCAAAAATTTAACTTTCTCTTCCCATCCATATCATAAAGATTGCCCGCTGTTGTGACAAACAAGCCCTCAAGGCAGATTAGTGATAGCATCCATAGGTCTAAAGTGTCACCAGTAGATAAGCGCCAATCAAGCATATTTCGTTTTGATAACCATTGTATCATTTGGAGCAGCATATTGTTTCGGTCGAATGACAATATCCACTCAAGTGGATCAACACCTGTTTTGCGCAAGTTGTGTTTAGTTAAAGAACATATGAAGCAGCAACTCGTAACTACTCGTCGTATTCCATCAGAGGTCGGAAATTAGCTTAGGTGTTCCGAGTGGTGAAGCAGGATGAATTCATTCCACTTACCAAATGTACGCAAGAAACAACGAACTATCCGAGCTGTCAATGTGTAGCCATATGGGCAGAATTACTTAGCTAAACACACGTTACGGCAGATATAATAGGTGTTCACTCTATACCTTGAGTTTTAATAGATACAGATGCAGTATGAAAATAATAATTTTCAAATGCAATCGAAAGTAAGATTCGAGTCAACGAATAGAACTCGCCGGAAGTGCGTTTGCATTATATCCCTTGATGAAAATCGGACAGCTAGAACGCTGATACTTTGTTGTTGGGTCTGTTGATGTATCTTTGAGAAAACCAAAGTCATTACATTTATTCATTGGTCGGATTTGTTTTGAAACCCTGTTTAATAGAACAATATATTAAACATCTGGGGCCAATACATATGCATTCCGCTATTATGAGGTATCCAGACACACACGAACTTCGTCAAATTTGTAATGTCGTTGTATAATATTAAGTCACAACTCTTCCGATTAACCGGTCGAAAGAATGAACAATTAATCGGTTAGTGAAAACACCGATTATTGACATCCCTAGTTAATACAATTTGTAATGGTGAAATTCCTAAGCAGAACTTAACTAACCTTTGGTGCTACGGGTGAGAATACAACTCTACTTGAATCTATCCCAGCATCCTTAGCTGTCTGTACTACGTTCGGCTCTCCAACGGCAGGGAACTTCAGCAGCCACAACACGCTGTTGGGCACTCGCTTCAGTATGTCAAGCCACATGTTCAGAGTGTCTGGGTCAATCTTGTACAGCTGGTTGAAGTTACAGTACACCACTGCCTCCTCTGGCAGACCGTACTGACACCGGGAGCTGATAATAATATTTTGGGGGATCTCCTCTCCTGATGCACATTTGTTGTTTGTCTGAAACAGGGAATTAACACTTTAATCCATGTACACGCCTTTTTGCACCTGGGCAAACGGAGAAAACCAAGACCAGATTTCTCCTGTAGGAGCTGTCTGATCATAATACCACCATCCCTAACAGTTTTTTTTATATAAAATCAGTGAAGCTAAAAACAATGTAGAATTTTTTGCTACCACTGATTTATCTGTGATAATCTTTGCAAACATTACGGAAAATGAGATGTCAGGTCTCTCTTGGTGTCTACATTGTCTGACCCTCTGGTTGTATTTTTGAAGAGAAACCGACAAAACTATTGATGGCATTTTTATGTAGACAATCATTAATAAAGAGTTAGCCGTTTACTCAATATCCTATGGACAACCAACAACTGCCATCTTTAAGACCGCAAATTTTTCGCAGCTCTTATTCTATTAAACCCTTTCCTCCATAAAAACGTCTTTCTACGCCTCTGTAAAAATCCCATTGAAAACATGGTTTCGGAGCAAATGCTCTATTTAGCACAATGGTTTCAAACTACAAAATTCTAAAACTTTCCTTTTCTCTAGCTAATGCTCCTTTTTGGTAAATTCATTCAAAGTAGTTGGATCTAAAAATAGCCTATGAGGGAAAGCAACTTTCTGCAGAATTAGTAGAAGTATGTTCTAAGTGTTAAACAGATGCAGATCTAAATGGTTTGTATAGGTTACTACAATTCTGTGCATTACATTACAGGTGTTTGAAGGATATATACCCTTTTAACGCCATTGCAAATAGAGCAGACCAAGATCAGATGACTGGTCAGGGTCTGCTCCATTTGCTTATGGAAATGTACAGATCTGATCAAGTTCTTACTAGAGCAAATTACAGTATAACCTTGGTTATCCGACATACCTTCGGACCGCATGAAACTGTCGGATGCATCGGTGTGTCGGTTGTTCAAAATCGGAAGAGAAATATACAACGACGATAAACATTGACTGTTGATATTTATTTACATTCGTCATGAAACCCGTTAGAATCAAATGTTAACATTCTGCACGCTTCGTAAATGTCGTAGGAAAAATGAGTGCAGCAATTCTGAAAGTTTATGAAAATAAATGCACACTGGAACTCTGTTATACCGAGGACCGTTTTACTGAGGTATCCGGTGGTCTGTGTCGCCGAAATAATTTTTTTTGTAAATACCTTATAATATGATTGAATATCGCAATGAAACATACACCATATTTCACCCCAAACCCTATATTTCAACCCCATTAGACGGCCAGCAGACAGCCTGGCGGCCCGATTGAAAAGTGTGAAATCCCAATAGACACTTTCAGATGACTCAACTGTCAAAATGGAGGCTGTGCATCGTAACTTTCCGACATTACGGAAATCGTCGATCGAAATATCATAACCGCTTCGGAAACTTCCGTTATGTTGGGAAAGTGCATAGATTGGCCACGTCGGTGTATTTCGTTATGTCGGAAGTGAACGAAATAATCCAAGCGTTGACATTGGCCTAAGGGGAAGATGATAATCCTTTCAACTCTTTTACCTTTTAAATGTGCCAATATGTGGAGTTGAGAAGTTTGTGTGCATGTTACTTTAATTGCATGGCGTTGGGTGTTTATGAAAAACAAACATAATTAGAAATCTAAACCCTGACTCAGAGCGGGGTTGGAGGTTATATGCTAATATAGCAAAGGGTGTGTACTCTTTGACCAATCAAATGAAATTTAAAACCCCAATAAATCACACGCGACATCATATGTGACCTTTCATTTTCTGAAAACGGTGACCTTTAATTTTTTGAAAACAGCGACAGGCATATTTATTGTTTTAACACAGCAAATTTTAATCGGATTAGGGGTTTGTGACAGGCCAAGAGGCAATTAACATTTTTCTCCCTTACGCAAAATTTGACATCCTAACAACAAGTCAGTTTCGCACGAAATTTCTTTATTTTAGGATGAGGGGGTTTATGTAAGTTTATGTAAGTACCCAGATAAATATCATTGTGTCTAACAATTTGGATCCAGATGAAACGCCGAGCAATTCTGCATCTCATCTGTATGCAAATTGTTTGCAACAGTTAGATCTGGCTGAACAAGTAAAGTACATTTTATTTCAGATCGAGTTTACACCTAATGTTATTCAAACAACTATACATGTTTTCTATTACATGGATTAAGTGTGTCATCACAACGATAATAACCTGTAATTATAGATTTAGCCTGTACTCCAAATGTCGCGGAAGCGATAATTGCTCAGTTATAGGTGGTCCCAATTCAATACAACTGTCAACGTCGGATGCGCAGGTGTAAAAAATGCCGCAATTATCACATTGGGACCTCCAAACAGTGTCGGATAACGGTTACGCGAGGATCCGTAAAACCAAGGTTTTAATTACATAGAACAAAGAAGGAAATGTTCGGGACCAAACATTGCTGTCGGATAGATTAGTTTGTCGGATGCAATAGGTTTCGGATAACCAAGGTTATACTGTAATATTAGTGAAAGAAAATAGATTAAAAAACAACAATAAGAGTTACTGAAGTTACCTGCTGTGTGGTGACTCCATTCTGTATGGTTGTTTCATTGATGGCAGCATGTGACAGTCCACTCTGTATCATCTGGTTGAGAAGTGGTCCCACTTGGAGTACAACTGTCTCATATGTTACTTGGCCCCTCCGACCATCCTCATCAGTGTACACACCCTTGGCACACTGTATAGTTACCTCCTAGTACAAAATATCAACAACACAATCAATACACAATACAGTGGCATACATAACTGCTGCCCAGATAAGATACTAAAATTATAACATTTTCAAGAATAGCTCTTTTATTTCTCCACCAAACCCTATGTTGTGACCACTATTTAGAATTGTCTCTTTGTGACAATTCTAAAGAAAGGTCACAACATTGGGTTTGGTGGAGAGATGACTATTTTAGTATTAGAATATGCAACCTTTAGTGGAGAAATAAGCATTTTAGTATTTGAATATGTGCCTTTATCTATTACCCTTGGTAAGATGCATAAATTAACCCCAATATTACATAGCTGAATGTTTATAATGGCACAATGTACACAGGATTCTTTTTAAATTGGTACGAACTGTACAATCCGATCTATTATCATTTCATACGGGAATTGCACACAGCCTGATCAGACACGGCTCATACAGAAGCAGTACGATCTGGGTCTGCTGTTTGGAAAGGCGTGAAAAAGCCTTTATATAAGGGAAAGGGTTATGAATATTCACAAATATCTCCTTTATTTCTCCATAATCACTTCCTAATCACTCTTTAGAATCGTCTCCCTGAGACAATTCTAAGACTGGTCACAGCATAGGGTTTGATGGAAAAAGGATAATATTTTTATCTAATATGACCTTTTTGCCAAATAAGCCCATTTCTCAGCCAAACCCTATACTGTGACCACTCTTTAGATTCTAAAGAGTGGTCACAGTATAGCGTTTGATTGAGAAATAAAGAAGCTATGTTTGAAAATGTTTAAATTTACGCATCTTATCTCGAGCTCTGATAACGTGTCAAACAGCTGGGATATTGATTTTGTCTCATCTTAATTTAAACTGTTTTAAGGGGTATCAATGTACATGTACCGTATCCGCATGAATATAAGACGCAGTTTTTTCCCAAGGTTTCGATACTCAATAGGATGGGTGCGTCGTATACACAGAATTGAAAAAAAAATTTTTATTCTCGAGTAAAATGAAATTTACCACGGCATCTATCGAATCTTCCGACTCGAGTCCGCCATCTTGTATCAAGTTGCGTAATACTTGCAGAACTTCTATAATAGATTATTATTTACAATAAAGTGTTATCTGAGTGTTTTAAACTTACCTGAAAAGAAAGTCCGTGCTTTATATGCATTTTATTTGTGAATACTGGACACAGTACAAAAAATATTAACTTATTTCATTTGTGCACGAACAGTTTATTCATTTAGGAAAGTGTAACGTTCATATTGGAAAAAGGTTAAGTGCTGAGCTATGGTATCCACTGAAATTCTAATGAGGAGGGCGGGGCTTATATGCTAATGAACTTGATCCAAAAACATTTTCCTGCAATGAGATTTTAAACACGACACATGACCTTTCTGTAATGACCGCCATCTTTGTTGTTTTAACACACTATCACACACACTAACACGCTAATGGTCACGTTATCTATCGGTTTATGACTTTTTAACAAAAGATTGTGGTCTGACAGGCTTGTGGATTACTGTCAATCTCTACGCATGTGGATTACCCGTTAATTAGACCTGAGCTTATCAGCTTGTCTACAAATGTTGCCTAGAGTGGTGAATTCGATACGCCCGACACGGTATGGAAGTATTTTCAAAATCTTGACTTTACACATATACTTTTATGTGGCATATATATGTATGCTGTCATACAAACATAAAATCATAACAAATACTGAAATTTCCAAATCTTTATTGTACCCACATCTATACACATTAAAATTTACTAGTCCTATTATGTGCATATGTGGCAAGTAGCGTTACACAAACACCACATTGAATGAATCCTTCGTAAATATTCTGCACACAGGAAAATGGATATGCTGTGTTTTGGGTCAATATTTTAAGATGCGACTTATCTACACATGTAAGCATTTTCCCTCCAGATTTCCCTTGAAACTAAGGGTGCGTTTTATACATCTTTGCGATTTATATTCATGCGGATACGGTATTTGCTTACAGTGGTGGAAAGTGTACCATGTCATTTTTGTCCATGCAATCTATAGGCTTTAAGATATTCATTGTTTTTCAGCATCATACATAAGCTAAAATGTATCAAGAATTATACTACTGCTACCACAAGCACAAATTCTAGCATATTTGAACTATAAACTTCAGAGATGACCTATTCTGAGATTAAAGTTAACAAACAATTCAGATAGAAAACAAACCTGAATTTCAAGGGAATCTTTAAATGTCTTCAAATCAACACCATTCAGTACTATGTTGTTATCGGCAAACCTATCACTGTCTTGCTGTTTCACCAAAATCTTTTGCGTCAGGTGAGGAAACATCTGTTTGTGATCGCCAATGAAGAATGTATGTGGCATGTAGGCAAGCTTCTCAGAGTACTGGTGAGCAATTTCTATTGGAGAGGTAAACGAGTCTGTGATGATGTAGTCCATGAATGATGCTCCACTGGTGCCAGGGTAGCCAAGCCACATAACCTATATCAGAAACAAGATGTGTTTGTGACACACTATGCCCCAATATGACCTTTGACCTTGATGTATGACTTTGAACTTAATAAGTCACCCCTAAAAAGGTTTGACTCCAGAAGTTGCACATGCATGACAAAGTATGTATGTCTTATGGCGACAAGATTATGGCCAACATTAAAGTTGGGGACAAACAGACAAATCAACCAACCATACAAGAGAGAGAGCAAAAGAAATATGCATAAAAAATCCATTTAACACCAATTTTCATTCACAGTGAACATGTCAAGTATATATTATACATTTACTCCATCAAAAATCATGCAAGAAATCATCACATCACAAATGCAGTCTGGACTGATACAATTAAATTCTGCAAACTGCAAATTATCACATCTGCAAACTGCAAATTATCAAATATAGCAGCCTAACTATTGAACCTTTACTTGATAATGAAGGTGGAACATTGTAGCCATTTTAAAATCTAATTAAAAAGGTCTATCAAATTCCATTAGCAAACACAGTAGGCCCTTATCTAGGTCTAATCTGTTTGCAAATGCGTGAAAAGGTGTTTATATGTTGGAAAGGGTTAAAGAGTAAACCCCGATCTGTGTTGTCTGATCGCAGTGTGCTCTATTTGTGCATGATTCGCATCTCTTTATCTACTGTTTGGAAATAAATTAACATAGTTTACATGTTAACCCTTTCCTTACTACAAATTTCCTTAAGGAGCTGTCTGATCAGGGTCTGTTCTGTTTGCATATGGTATAATATAGATCCGATTCTTCAGTTTCTGTCTGAGCCAAAATGTCTTATATTCATATGCCATTATAAAAAATAATCTAATTAATATTCATAATTTCTTTCATGAATATGCAACAGGGAAAGTGTTAATACATGAAATAAAACAGTATTTATAACGAGCAGAGCCTAAGATGAATATTCAGTAAGTAAACTGTGCCAATATGCAAAACCAATTTGGAAATATCAATGTGTGTCATGTACCTGGATTGGTGCAGGTCTCAGAGCAAACAGCTCGTTTCTGGCACCTTTAGTATAGCCGTTCATGTTGACTAGAACGTGAACACCATCTGCATTGATCCTGTCTGCAGCCTTACCATTACATGGAATCTGAAAGGGGTTATAATATTTAGCACATTCTATCTACAGTAAACACACAAAAGCAGAGCAATAGATAGGTGTGTATTAAACTACTAAAATCATCATTTCTCCACCAAACCCAATGTTGTGACCACCCGTTAAAATCATCTTGAGGAGACAATTCCACAGAGTGGTCACAGCATAAGGTTTGTTGGAGAAATAAAGGACCTACTCTTGAAAATATTTGAATTTATGCATCTTATCTCGGACTCTGAATAAGTGAAATAATCTGTATTCATGACAGGAGTTACTGGTAACTAAAGCAGAAAACGACCGTTTTTTCTGTATTCAATAGACATATGCTTTTGACTAATTGCATGCCAACGGCAATAATTTGGGTCCAGATGATATCTGAGTAATTCATATGTGTCATCATGGTTCTTGTTTGGCACTCTCCGCATTTTCTGAGAGGATGAAAAAAGCATTCCATTCAATTTTGCTGACAATTACCCAGTGTGCAAAGAGTTACAGAGGTTAAACACTGCTATAGGAAGACTCAAACATCATTATCAATTTATAAATGTACATGCATTAATGCACTTCCTTATATTGATAACAATCCCTCCTAATAAATAATTGAGCAGTGAATTGGGGATATAGCAGATGAAAACAGTTTGGATCCAGGAGATGCCAGATAAAAGGATCCAAATTGTTTGACACTAATTGTATTTTTGACAATAAAATAGTGTAAAAATAAATTTTAAGAATTGTAGCGAACAGTTTATTTTGCAGCAGAAAATTATTTAGTGTACAAAAAGATAACTATGTTGCTTACCTGTGACAGATCTATAAAGTGTTCGGCTTCCTTTGAGATTTTACTACGGAACTTTGTTCCATCATCTGCACTCAGTGAATAACAAAAGATCTGAAAAGAGACATTACATGTTCACCATTTGTTTTGGTAATGAAGTTGAGTAGAAGTAGAATGAATATAGGGTTCTTATTGTTTGATTCTTCTTAATTTAAGGTGAAAAGCAAAGTGCTATATTTTAAGAAAGGGTCTCACCAAAAGCAATCAGTATCACTTGACCCTTTCCCTGTTGAGTGAGCGAGTTAGTTGGGTTTACGGCACTACAACACTATATAGGGTAATATGATGCCGAGAGAGGACAAAAGTTGCTGGAACCAACTCTCATTTACATTGAGATAAAATGTCGGGTATGGATCCAGAAACCTAACACCTGTTGGAGAATCAAGATGCAAAACTCCAGTTTACGTTAAATCCTTATTAGTCACTTTTTACAATCATGCAAAGGGTGAAGGGTATTACCCATTCTTGTTCCTACAGAAGCCTTCTGATCTGGGTCTACTCTATTTGCTAAGGAGTGAAAAAAACATTTATATAATGAGTCCATACCTCAACTTTTTCTTTATCATGGAAGCCCGGTATACTCTGCATGAGGTGGGATGTTGGGTGGTTTCCAAAGTCTGAACTGACATAGCCAATTCTCAATCTGCCTCCACTGGCCTCTAGATCCTTAGGGTGATCATACGGTGGCTTGTGCAGAATGTTGATCTGTGATAAACGGAGGTGTGGTCAATGTTACTCACTTGCAGAGGAGTCATATGTAGTCACCATGACTTATATGTATAAGTTTGATCCAATTAACCCTTTACTCCATAAATACGCCTTTCTCCCTCTTTGCAAACAGAGTAGACCCAGATCAGACAGCTCCTATAGGAGCCGTCTGATCAGGGTCTGCTCTATTTGCTTTTGACATAATATTGATATGATTTTACAGTTTCTGCCATTACTAAAAATTCCCGCGTTCATGTGCTATTGTAAAAATTAATAAAATTAATATTCATGACATCATCACTTCTTTAAAAACATGAACATTCATGGTGTAAAGGATGAATTCTTGACTCAACTTTGCAAACAGCTTGGATCCAGGAGACGTTGAGTTACTTGGTATCTCATCACGAAACAAGCTGCTTGACACTCAGTCAAATTGGAAGATCCAAATTGCAGCAGACTTTATCTCCTAATAGCAGAGTACGAGTTAACCCTTTCCCTGTTCTGTGTTTATTCCAAATTTTGATACCTACTGAAAATTCATGGACAAATAATGAGTTACAACGAAATATGACAGGTGGAAAATTGCAAAGAAAGTAAAGAAACGGAACTTTTAAATTCCATTAGCAAATAGAGTAGACCCTGATCAGACGGCACCTATTGGAGCCCTCTGATCTGGGTCTACTCTGTTTGCAGATACGTGAAAACACGTTTATACGAAGGAAAGGGTGAAGACATTAATTTGATGCCTGAATTAATCACAGCATGTTTTTGACATTTGCATTCAATTTGTAAAGAGAATCATAATGTTGCTAAGAAATAAAAACAATTTGAGCAGTCAAATATTTGCGCAGCTATATGGAGTTCAATGAGATCCCATACTCCTACTTAGTGCCAGTTCTAGTGCCAGTTCTATTCTACTATTGTAAAGTTGTACCTTTTCTAGACACAGATTGGCATGTTTGGCTGCTATATTCTTCCTCATATCATGCTTCAGTGGGTACAGCATACTGTGATGGGGGTGGACTGATGGCAGCCTGTTCTTCTCAAGCTGATCGTCCACTATCTGTACCAGTTTTCTCATTCTCTCCCCATAGTCAGTCCAGTCACATACAATCTATAAGGATGAAAATTATGTATATATACAGCCTATACAGTACTGTTCTGAGCACCAGATAATTATGCGTACTCAGATGCTAAAAGATCTACAGTCTAATCTCGTTTAGTCCATCTCGGTCCCAAATTATTTCCTTCTTTATCCATGTAATTTGATTACGGATAAGTCAAAGTTCGTTAACTTCAAATTTTCGACGAGGGTCTACCAAACTATAAATTGTTAGTGTAAGTCGAACTACCTGTTGGCCGGAGGCAAAGACAAACTTTCACACCTTTCAATCAATGGTAGCTTTAAGGATACTGTATATGTATATATTTGTCCATGTCATTCTGTGGGTCGTTATATAGTTGGGTGTATTTGCTTCGCCAAAGGGAAACAACTACACGCAGGGATACAACGCCACATAATTATTTCAGATCTTTCATACCATTTGTTTGTTCACTATATATGTATATACACTAATACACTGTTTGTATCCAGTTATATCAATGCTCTCCTTATCTGGAGGTAATAAAGATTATTATTATTATTATTACCGACGCCGTTAACCACCATTGTTGTTATCACTAATAGCCAAACTTATAATTAAACAAAATTGTATACATATTACGGCTTGCATAAAACAAAAGCTGTAAGGGCGAGTTCGAGCAACGGCTGTTGTGACTACAGTTCGACAAAATATTGATTGAACGGTCTCTGGTCAGTTCAGTGTCTATGGTCATGACCTACATTTGAAGTAATCTAGCTGAGGACCACTATAAGTAGCATTGACCGACGATTTCCAGCAGTTTAGAAAGACAGCTCCTAAATATCCCTGGCTCTACTGAATTACAGTAAAACCTCTCTACAACGACCACTAAATTGTGTTAATTAGTTAGTATTTAGGGCAGGTGGTTGCTTAAAGCAAGGTGAAAGTAAAACAGAAATAAAGGAGCGTTCTGTTTTACTTTCACCTTGCTTTAAGCAGCCACCTGCCTTTAACACAAAATACTTGATGAAATTTAGTGGCCGTTATAGAGAGGTTTTACTTTATGTACATGGCAACTATATAAGGTAGTCATACCAAGAATTACATGTACAAACTTGAATAACTGTGATTACCTGAAGACAATGGGCAAGGTTACAGTATGCATCAGGAAAGTCTGGTTTCAATTTCAGGGCTGTCCTATAGGATGCAATGGCATCTGGTATATTGCCTGAATCCTGAAAATACAAACAAAACACCCTTTAAATAAAACTGGTAGTTTGGTCAGACAGTTCTTCTCTTTAGTCACTGTACAATGCTTTTCAGAGTAGGATTTTATCTCATTTACACTTTTACTCCATGAATACTGATGTAATAAATAATGACATCATGATTATTACTAAAAAGCCGATTTGTTATAAAGGCATATACACATGTACATGTAAACACAGGACATGTTTGCCATGACATAAACTGTAAAATCAGACCTATATCATTTCATAAGCAAACAGAGCAGACTCTGTAGGAACTGTCTGATATGGGTCTTCTCTGTTTGCAAATGCGTTAAAAGGTGACTGGTGTACCTATAGAGTAAAGAATTGCTGAAAGATTATAACTCATTTAACATGACAGAGCACTGTTTAAAAATGCAATAACTGTATTCATGAACAAGTATGAGAAGACAGTAATCTTTATTCAAGTATTAAAATACTTATCTTTATTTATGAACAGGTATGAGAAAACAGTAAACTTAATTTATGAACAAGTACGAGAAAACAGTACTCTTTATTCATGAACAAGTATGAGAAAACTGTACTCTTTATTAATGAACAAGTATGAGAAAACAGTATCTTTATTCATGAACATGTATGAGAAAACCTTCAGCCTGCTACATATTAACTCGTGATTAACTTTGCGGACAGTTTGGATCCAAGTGAGATCCTGAAAATTAGAGTAAATCTGTGTTCTTTTAAGAGCCAAAAAGTTCCCACCCTCTGACTTTCATTTTGAGAAGAAATACAAATACTATGATTTTGAAAAGAAATACAAAATAAACCAAACCAAATGTGAGCAGATAATAAGATAATATAGTTGGAAGAAACTTTGCATGATGCTAAATATTATTGGGACCTGCTTTGAAAATCACAATGTTTGCATGAAAAGTACCAACAATATATCATGAAAAGCTATATATTCACAAGAGTGCTAGGAGGAACACATGTGTCACCTACTCGCAACTGACACAAAGAGTGTTAATATGCTGGAGTGCGAAAATCAGAAAAAGGGAAATAACTCATAAAGTATTGCATGCAGAGTGATGGACCTTAGTTACATCAATGGTCCTCAATGAGATTAAGACACATGTGAAATTTGAAAGCTCTATAATGATTAGTTTAGAAATGACAGCCAAAAAAAGAAAGTGTGACAGACAGACAGACAGACAGACAGACGACGGATAAGTGATCCTTAAGTGACACACTGCCTCTCAGCATGTGACACAAAAACTACCTTATGTATAGATGCCAGATTGCTATGGGCGTCAGCAAAAGCTGGATTAATCTGGATGGCCCTGGTATAGCACTGTAGCGCTCCTTGTATATCTTGCATCTCCTTCAAGGTGTTACCCATATTAGAATAGGCATCCGCAAATGTTGGTGAGATTCTGAAAGGCATTTATTTAAGGCTTAAATATATATAACTATATAACTTAACCCTTAAATTGCTGATTAATTAAAACTGGCAATGTCTTTCTGAAAATCAACCAAACAAGAAATTGTACCAAAATTTATATTTGAATATGACGTTAGGTTAATATTCATAGAATGAAGAAACATAGACGCTATTCATTCTTAATATTTGTAAGCTCTGGCAAATACCCAGAATACCCATAATTTCAATGGATTTTTTTTTCCCCAAAATTGGATGGATATTATAGAAATCCAAAACCAAATCTGGGTATCACACACATGAAACACATCCACTAACCTTATTGCTTCCTTGTAGTGCATGAGCGCCTCATGCAGCTTGCCCTGCTGCTGCAGCACACTGGCAAGGTTAGAGTGGGCCACAGCAAACTCTGGAAACACCTCCAGGGCCTTCAGGTACAGACGCACTGCCTCCTCTGTGTTACCCTGCTCACGTTTTATGTTGGCCAAGTTGTTAAGAGAGTCAGAATGGTTAGGAGCTAAGGCTAATGCTGTGTTGTAACAATCCTCAGCCTCTTGAACCTGCAAGATGAGCGAGAACTAAATACCACTTTTCATCCAGAGCAGAAGATGTGCGTATCCAAAAACTAAAATCATCATTTCTCCAGCAAACACTACATGGTGACTACTCTTTATAATTGTCTCAGAAAGACAATTCTAAAGAGTGGTCATGACATAGGGTTTGGTGGAGAAATAAACAAGCCATTCTTGGAAATGTTTCAATTTACGCATCTTATCTTAATAGCTCCTGCTGCAACACTTATCATCATGTATGCTAAGCAAATGAAAAGTTGTATATTTTTTCATCCATGCTTTGTAAGGACGCAGAAACACTATCAAATCTAAACTTTCTGTTGGATCTTTGAAATCTTAACCCTTTACTCCACAAATGACGAATATTAATTAGATAAGTTTTTATAATAGCACATGGGCACAGGAATTTATGGCCATGGCAGAAACTGTACAATCATATCTATATTATACCATAAGCAACAAGAGGGCCATTGGCCCTATGTCACTCACCTGAGTTACAGTAATATATTGACAATGTTAATTTTTGAGCAGACAACATTTCTAGCAGATGACAGAAACTTAGTGTTAACCCTTAAACTGCCGAGCCAACTTCAACTAAAATTGACACACAGTTTGGATTCAGATCTAATACCAAGTAACTGTCTGACAAGGATCTAAACTGTTTACAACTTGTGACAATTTTGCCTTGTCAAAATGCCTAAAACTGTCTTTTAAAAACTCAAATGACGACAAATCTGAAGCAGATGACATTAAAGGGTGAAAGAGCTTGCTTATCATTGAGTATGCAGTGACCTGGAGAGATTTTAGCATGACCTAACAGTAACCCTAAGGGCACTACTGGATGATTTTTAAAGATTAAAAAACAAACCTTTAAGTAGTGGGGTGGGCCATTTTTGGCCCAGGGGTCATGATTTTAACAAACTTGGTAGAGGACCCCCTAAGGTACATTTCTGTGAAATTTAGTTGAAATCTTCCCAGTGGTTTAGGAGAAGAAGTAATTTAAAACAAGAGCTGTCCGCAGACAGCGCGCTCCACTTTCTTTAGTGCTGGATAGTGAAGTGGAAGTCTTAAGTCAGAAAGGGCAGATAGCTATAGCAAAATTAATTTTAGGGTTACCTGCCCTTGTGGAATTGGTCCCCCTTGTAATAGTTAACATGCATACCAAATTTGAAAACAAATATCTTGGACAGAAAAAGGGGCATGACAATGGCAAAATTAATTTAAGGGTTACCTACCCTTGTGAAATGGGTTACCCTTGTGATAGTAAACATACATACCAAATATGAACCAAATATATTTGATGGTTTCTGAGAAATTGACCTTAACAAAAAGGTTAACCAACGCCGACGCCGACGAGAGGGTCATGACAATAGCTCCACTTTTTGAAAAAGTGGAGCTAATAAAACCAAACGGACAGACGGACGGTCACAATAGCTCACCTTGAGCCTTTAGCTCAGGTGAGCTAAAAAGAGCAGACCCTGGTCTACTCTGTTTGCAAAGGCATAGGAAGACGTATTTATAGAGTAAAGAGTTAAAGCTGTTCCACATTTAGACAAAACTGAACATTGTGTGATCTAAAGATTAATAGAATGTGGATTTTATCAACTTATATTTCTAAGAATATTTCCTTCATGAATACTAATTCAAGAATTTATTAATAAATTGCGTGAATATTCTTGGTTTTTAATTTTTATACTTTCACATTTAATATCAAGGAAATGTTTGGCTGTAACAGAAACTTCAGAATCAGATCTGTATTATGTCATAATAGATCAAATGTTGATCTGGGTCTACTCTGTTTGCAAAGGTGCCAAAAGTCATCAACAACAAGAGGGGCAGAATGACCCTGGTATTGCTCACTAGACAATCAGGAGAAAATATATGTTTTCTATAGAAAATTAGCCGGCCCTGGGGAGGGGCCAATTTTGACCCCAGGTGCATAATTTATATAAATTTTGTAGAGAACCTGAACATGATGCTATCAGCCAACTATGAAAGCTGAGAACCTCCCAGTTTCAGAGGAGAAGATTTTTGAAGTTTTCACTATATGTTTCTATTGAAAACTGGCTACCCCTGGGGCCGGGCCAATTTTGACCCCAGGGGCATAATTCATATAACTTTTGTAGAGGACCTGGACATGATGATATGTGCCAAATATTAAAGCTGAAAACCTTCCAGTTTCAAGGGAGAAGATTTTCAAAGTTTTACTATATGTTTCTTTAGAAAACAAGGCACCCCTCGGGCGGTGCCAATTTTGACCCCAGGGGCATAATTTATAAAACGTTTGTAAAGGACCTGAACATGATGCTATGTGCCAAACATGAAAGCTGAAAACCTTCCAGTTTCTGGAGAAGATTTTAAAAGTTTTCACTATATGTTACTATTGAAAACTGGCCACCACTGGGGCAGGGCCAATTTCGACCCAAGGGGTATAATTCATAAAACACTTGTAGAGGACCTGAATATGATGCTATGTGCCATATATGAAAGCTGAGATCCTTCCAGTTTCAGAGGAGAAGATTTTTCAAAGTATTCACTATATGTTTCTATTGAAAACTGGCTACCCCTGGGGCGGGGCCAATTTTTACCCCATGGGCATAATTTATACAACTTTTGTACAGGACCTGAACATGATGCTATGTGCCAAATATTAAAGCTGAAAACCTTCCAGTTTCAGGAGAAGATTTTCGGAGTTTTCACTATGTTTCTATTGAAAACTGGCCCCTGGGGTGGGGCCAATTTTGACCCCAGGGGCATAATTTATA
This sequence comes from Azorinus chamasolen, assembly GCA_963576725.1. Lineage (NCBI taxonomy): Eukaryota > Metazoa > Mollusca > Bivalvia > Cardiida > Solecurtidae > Azorinus > Azorinus chamasolen. The sequence goes on from OY755242.1 coordinate 57,926,133, forward strand.
TAACTTTCTAGAGGGCCTGAACAGAGAAGAAGATTTTCAAAGTTTTACTCTATGTTTCAATAGAAAACAAGGCACCCCTGGGACGGGGCAAATTTTGACCCCAGGGGCATAATTTATATAACTTCTGTAGAGAACCAACAGTTGATGCTATGCGCCAAACATTAAAGCTGAGAACCCTGTAGATTCAGAAGAAAAGATTTTTAAAGGTTCAAATTGTTGACGACGCACGACACACAACGCACGCCAACGGACTTCAGGCGATCACAAAAGCTCACCCTGAGCACTTTGTACCCTGGTGAGCTAATAAGGAAAGGGGGTGCAGCGCCCACACACTTGCATGTATGCACATGTACACACCACAAACACTTATAGCATCTTCTATCTTGTCCTTTTAATCCTTACATGTCTGCTCACCTTTCCTTTCTCTTTTAAAGCATTGGCAAGATTACAGTAAGCATCTGGGAAGTTTGGCTGCAGTTCAATTGCCCTCTTGTAGGTGTCAATAGCCAGGTCTATCAATCTGAAGGAGTCAAAAAGTGAAGGTACCATTAACCAGTACGATCGTTTTATAGTGTTTGTTTTGCGATTTAAACGTTTGCTGTTGGGACACAAATCTTATAAAAGTGAAACTTCACTATATTCAAACTATCAAATAAGTTTCATTATTGATTAAAACAGATGGCAGCTTAAAGCAGGGTGCAAGTCATACAGAAAACTCTTCTGGGAGCTTTAAATATAACTTTCTCCTAGCTTCTAGCAGTCGTCTGTCTGAAAAGAGCTCAATTCTTCTTTACTTAAAGACTGAAATAGCAAGGTTTTACTTTACTTCAAAAGGACAAAGCCATGTCAATATGCAAGAATTAGACATTGATAATATGGCCCTTAGAATAGTCAAATGGGGGATGCATATTTTAATCCAATATTGTGCATAGAAGAAGTTTTCTTTCATCTTACAAAATAAATTCCAAAACAATAACATTACGATGAAAGATTATATTCTCCTTTAGCATGCTTTCTGGTAAGATGCAAAATATTGAATCCACATGAGCTGCCAAGTTTGTCTATTTATATCGGAGTTCTACATTGCTTTATCTCAGTTATATCCAGATATCAAGCGAATTACAAGTGAAGGAATATTTTTTCCATGCACGGAACAAATTGCATCGTTTCGTGCACAGAATTCCCAGGTAGAACCACGGCGGATTGTCAGTGATGCCAATACCACTCATTCACATAGGCCAGAGATGCCAAGTAACTTGGCATGTCTCGTTCAGTCGGTGTCCTGCCTGGATCCAAACTGTTTGACACCTTGATCATGTCTTTGAAAAGAGCTAAAAAACTTAATCTGAACTGGAAGACATTTTATTCTGGTGAGAAAATTCTCTTAGCACTCTACCAATTAATTAGACCATCTTCCATTTTTGTACTTTTACCTACCCTTGCTCATAGTAGACACAAGCCAGGTTTCCATGTACAACAGCATGGTTTGGGCTTAAGTTCAGGGCTCTAAGGTAGGAAGCTACTGCTCTGTGAATATAAATGAAAACAGCCTGGTAAATCGTGAAAAGCAAACCATCGTTCAAACATGGGTCAGATTTTCTATACAAATACTTTCGAAAGAAATTTACAACACTTTTTTTACTAAAATTCCATTGCAATCTGAACTGGTTAATTTCTACCAAAATATTTGCTCATCAGCAAGTCTAATGCTGCTGAGAACAATACCCAGTTAACTCTTTCAATAATGAACATTTATACATGCACTGGTCACTTCATGAATATTCATTTATTTACATTAAAATTTTATACAGTAAAATTTTAATAGGGAATTGTTGTCTTGGACAAAACTGTAAAGTCAGATCTATATAGTTTCATAAGCATACAGAGCAGACCCTGATCAGACGAATCCTACAGGAGCCATCTGATCGATGTCTACTCTGTTTGCAAAAACGTGAAAAGGTGATTACGAAGGAAAAGAGTCAAATAAACTAAAGTGTGTTTAGATACACCATAGATATAAATTTATTCATCTGTTATGGTATGCTACTCACTTCCCCAATATTACACTATCCTCCCTTTCTGGGAGAGTCCTGCGGTGTCTTCCGCAACATCACGGACCACACCGGCAGGTGCGTGTAGAGTTACTTCCCTTCACTTCCACTCAAATTGAAGCGGGGAGGGAGGTGGGACTCTCCCAATGACAGGTAAGTATTTACTAATTAAAAGGAATTTTACATTTAAAAAATTATTTTAATAGCATAAATACGATACCTGTTATGGTATGCTGCCTTTGTAGCTATGGTGGGAAAGTAAACATCCCAAATAACAAGACCACCTCAATACTGTTACTGACGTTGTGGACCCAACTGAGCAGTGTTAGTATTGTTAGTAATAACAGATTGAGAAGCTACCAAGGGTCCCAGAAGATATAAGTTATCAAGCTGGGAAGAGAAGCTTCTCAAATAGAAAGAGGAAAAAGTCGCGGGATTCCTCCAGAAAGTAAATTTAAGAATATCTTCCAAGGGTGTGTGATTCACGTAAGCCCAGGAAGTAGATAAAGCCCTCAATTCATGAGCTTTAACCTGATGTAAAGTCATGTCCCTGTCAGATAGGGAAGCATAGGCCTTCCTAACTATTGACCCCCCCCCCCCAACCTTTCAAAGGAATAAAAAGCCTTTTGAAGAGTGAAGAGGCTTAACCCGTTGAAGGTAGAAACGCAATGCTCTGACAGGGCAGAGCAAGCGATCTTCATACTCTTTTTCCCAGAGAGTTTGACAAACTGGGAATCGAAATACGACAGACAGAAGCTGGTTCTTAGCCAAAAACCCCGACTGATACAGGAGAGAAACTGAGCCATCCGAAGCACTAAAGTGGATATGGCCCTCCTCAACTGACAAGGCTTGAATTTCACTTCTACGCCTTGCCGAATCTAACATCAGAAGGAAAACAGTCTTCCAAGTTAAAAACTTGAGAGAAGCCTGATCTAATGGCTCATATGGGCTCTTGGTAAGAGACCAAAGAACACAGGAAAAGATTCCATTTGGGAGTAAGAGAACGAGAAACTGGTCTCTTAAGCTCAAAAGTTCGAATCAATTCCGAAATAGAAGGATCAGCACAAACAGCTGCATTCTTCCTAAATGAAAGGGTATGAGTGAGTGAGTGAGTTGGGTTTTACGTCCGACCAACAATATTTCAGTTATTCGCAGACTGTACCCGCATGAGACAAGTTATAGTGATGCCTCACTGGAATGTCCCTGCCGCGGGCACATGGCAAGGGCATCCCACCCAGTCACATTATCCTGACACTGGGCTGACCAGTCCTAGAACTACCCCTTTAATGTTGAGCGTAGACAGGGGAGCTACTAGTACCAACTTTTAACGACTTTTGGTCTGTCGCGGCCAATGAGATATTGATCATATGAGAGATCATAGATCTATAACCTTTAATGGTGCTGACAGTCAGATTTTTCTCGTCAAACAAAAAGATGATAAAATCTGCTAGTCTTCTAGGAGAGGGATCCAGAGGATCGATCTTCCTTGGAAGACACCAATCTGAGAATACCTTCCACTTGGCGTCATAGACAGCCCGAGGCAATGAGAATGGAAGCCCTTGAGGAAAAACGTTTCTTTCGGAGGGCTTGCCTGATAATGGCCAGACGTGAAGACAAAACATGTCCGGAGAGGTGTGGATAACGCCTCTTTGGGACAGTAGGTCTGGATGCAGAGGAAGTGCTCTGGGATAATCCCTAAGTAATTCCAGAATTCAGAGCGTCCAGGGCCCAGGCAGCTGACATAGAGGAAGCCGATGGTTGAGCCTTGTTGCCAACAAGTCGACCATCGGCTGACCGAATCTCAGAAAAATGAGATTCGTCACCTCGTGATGTAGAGACCATTCTGACGGAAGAATCTTCCGACGACGGGACAAACCGTCTGCCAGAAAATTGAGTCTGCCGGGTATGTGCTTGGCCAAAAGAGATACTTGTATCTCTAGGCACAGAGCAAACAGAAGCTGGATCTCTTTGAAAAGAGACAGGGAGTGGGTGCCTCCCTGTTTCTTGACATAAGACACAACAGTTGTGTTGTCGGTCGATAGCAGTACACACTGGTTCGACACATGCTGTCTGAAATGAGACAGGGCTAGTCTGACAGCTCGCATCTCGAGGTTGTTGACATGGGGTTGAGTCTCGGAAGGAGACCAACTTCCTGACGCCATCAGGCCCAGGGGCTCGAGGTGAGCACCCCACCCTGATAGACTGGCGTCTGTCACTAACTGCAGTGATGCCTTTGGTGGAGATAGCGGAACTCCGGCCAGGAGACGTCCCAGATCGAGCCACCAACGAAGGTGGTCTACTAGGTCTGTCGGAATTGGAATCAACTCGGACAGACTGTTGTGCTGGGGCCTCCTAAGAGACAGCAGATAAAATTGGATTGGACGAAGGTGAAGACGACCTAGGACCACCAAATCTGCTGCTGCGTTCAGCACTCCAAGAAGGGAGAGGAATGCGCGAGCTGTGATGTGTGATTGAGCACCGACTCTTGAAACTAACGTTACAAGGCTCTGGGCTGGAGGTGGTGGAACACGCACCCTGTCTATCGCCGTCAGAAAGTTCACTCCCATGAACGTAAAATCTTGGGACGGAACGAGATCTGATTTCTCCAGGTTTAACAGAAGACCTAGAGAAAGAATTTCCTGCCAACCTGCCTCAAGGTCTCGCAAAAGCGCTTGGCGATTGGTCTGATGAAGAAGCCATTCGTCGAGAAATGAACCTCTAAGACGAAGATAAGCCCCTACGACTGCCATGAGTTTTGTAACAAGAGTACCGCATACGGTACATAATACGCCCACTTGCAAACTTTCTCTGATTCAACATGCCTTATAAGTGTTGACATTTTCTAATCTGTGCTTCAGATCTTGATTTCCATATTAAGGTTATACTATTTTTTAAAAAAATGAAGTGAATATCTTATTAAATAAAAAAGTTACAGCTAATCCTCATTTTTGCAGATTTTTGTAAAGTGCAACGGCCATAACTCCGAAACAACAAATCAAATGATCCTCAGAATCGACTTAGCTTCAGGTCTTGATGCATTAAACATGTGGATGAAGTTTCATTAATATCTGTCAAACAGTTTTGCCAGAAAACAGCGGACAAACTATTTGCATATATTTGCAAAAAATTTTTAAGTAAAAGGGCAATAACTCCGAAACGAAAAATCAAATAAACCTCAAAATTGACTCAGCATCAGATCTTGATGCATTAAACATTTTTGTGAAGTTTCATTAATATTTCTCAAATAGTTTTCCCAGAAAACAGCCGACAAACTATTTGCATTATTTTTTAAGGACAAGGGCCATAACTCTGAAACGAAAAATCAAATGATCCTCAGAATCAATTCAGTTTCAGATCTTGATGCATTAAACATTTGTGTGAAGTTTCATTAATATCTCTCAAATAGTTTTCCCAGAAAACAGTGGACAAACTATTTGCATATTTTTTAAGGACAAGGGCCATAACTCTGAAATGAGAAATCAAATGAACCTCAGAATCAACTCAGCTTCAGATCTTGATGCATTAAACATTTGTATGAAGTTTCATTAATATCTGTCAAATAGTTTTCCCAGAAAACAGCGGACAAACTATTTGCATGTATTTGCATTATTTTTTAAGTAAAAGGGCCATAACTCCGAAACGAAAAATCAAATGAACCTCAGAATCGACTCAGCTTCAGATCTTGATGCATTAAACATTTGTGTGAAGTTTCATTAATATCTCTCAAATAGTTTTCCCAGAAAACAGCGGACAAACTATTTGCATATTTTTTAAGGACAAGGGCAATAACTCTGAAACGACAAATCAAATGAACCTCAGAATCAACTCAGCTGCAGATCTTGATGCATTAAACATGTGTGTTAAGTTTCATTAATATCTCTCAAATAGTTTTCCCAGAAAACAGCGGACAAACTATTTGCATGTATTTGCATTATTTTTTAAGTAAAAGGGCCATAACTCCGAAACGAAAAATCAAATGAACCTCAGAATCTACTCAGCTTCAGATCTTGATGCATTATACATTTGTGTGAAGTTTCATTAATATCTCTCAAATAGTTTTCCCAGAAAACAGCGGACAAACTTTGCATATTTTTTAAGGACAAGGGCCATAACTCTGAAATGAAATATCAAATGAATCTCAGAATCAACTCAGCTTCAGATCTTGATGCATTTAACATTTGTGTGAAGTTTCATTAATATATGTCAAATAGTTTTCCCAGAAAACAGCGGACAAACAAAATGTTGACGGACGAACGAACGAACGAACGAACGAACGGATGGACGGACAAGGCCACG